>JAEQBH010003910.1:0-413785 GCA_016808115.1 Tetrastigma voinierianum | reverse complement strand
GCTCATTCGGTCTTATATGTGTGTATTCTAGTGAAACATCAATAAAATACTTAAAATCTTCAATCAACCCACATTGTTTTTATGTCTAGTAATTGAGAACTAAAAGGGAGATTGAATCTTTGGCATCCCTGAATACAACAAAGGACCATTCCACATGAAACATCACAAAAAGAGCAAACAGTCACTCGTTATTTCTTGTTTGTGTGTCTTTTAATTGAAACGTCCAAAAAATAAAAAAATCTTCGATTAATCCATATTGTTTTTATGTCACAGTATTGGTGAAATAAAATAAATATTGAATCTTGGCATCCTTGGATAAAACAATGGACCCTTCGAATGAAACATCTCAAAGAAAATATCTTAGCTCATTCTCTCTTGTTTTTTTTTTTTTTTTGGATAATTTTATTCTCTCTTGTTTGTGTGTCTTTTAAGGAAAACATCAAAAAATATAAATTCTTCTATTAATCCATTGTTTTATGTCTATGATTGAAAAATAAAATAAAGGTGGATCTGGCATCCTTGGACTATGAGAACCCCTTCGACGTAAACGTCTCAAGAGCCATTCACTCATTACGTCCTTTTTGTCTCTTCTAATTGAAACATCCAAAAAATATGAAATCTTTGATCAATCAAAATTTTTTAATGTCTGAATCATTGAAAATAAAGAAATATTAAATCTTTGGCGTCCCCAGATACAACAAATGGCCATACCCCTTAAGAAACATCTCAAAGAACAAACATCATTTTGTCTTGTTTGTTTGTCTTCCTAACTGAAACATCAAAAATATGAAATCTTAGATGCACATTGTTTTCATGTCTAGTAATTGATAAATAAAAGAAAGATTGAAACTTTTGCATCCCTGGATACAACAAGGGACTCTTCCACATGAAACATTTAAAACGAGCAAACGTTCGCTCATTCTATGTTTTTTGTGAGTCTTCGAATTGAAATATAAAAAATATATGAAATCTTATATGACTCCACATTATTTTTATGTCTAGTAATTAAAAAATAAAAGAAATTTTGAATCTTTTGCATCACTAGATGATACAGCAGGGACCCATCCACAGAGCATTACAAAAGAGCAAACGTTGACTCATTTTGTCTTGTTTGTGTGTCTTCTAATTTAAACAACTAAAATTTATGAAATCTTCGATCAAATGAAATTGTTTTTGTAATACAGTAATTTGTCAAAGAAAAGATTGTGTCTTTGCATCCATGGATAGACCCTTCCTCATGAAACATCTCAAGAGCAAATGCCACTTGTTTTGTCATGTTTGTGTCTTCTAGTTTTAACAACCAAAGGATAAAAAATCCACGATCAATTCACATTATTTTTATAAACGTAATTGAAAAATAAAATAAACGTGAATCTTTGGCATCCTGGATAGACCGCTTGACATGGAAATATCTACAACATTAGCGTTCACTTATTCTATCTTATTTATTGTTTTGTCTTCTGGTGTGAAACATCAAAACTAAGAAATCTTTGATCAATCGACATTGTTTTTATGTCTAATAATTGAAAATAAAGAAAAGATTGAACTTTTGCATCCCTAAATACTGGCAGGGACCCTTTTGCAAAAACACCATCTCAAAGAGCAAAATATTGTTCGTTAAATCATGTTGAGTCTCTTACAGTGAAACATCAAAAAATGAAATCTTCGATCAATCCACATTGTTTTTATGTCTCGTAATTAAAATTAGAAAAAATTGAATCGTATTAGCATCCACAGGATCACAATAGGGACCACTTTCGCATGAAACATCTCAAAAAGAGCAAACATTCTCTCATTTGTCCTATTTGATAATCTATTCAGTGAAACATCTAAAAAATATGAAATCTTCAATCGACATTGTTTTTATGTCTAGTCATTGAAAAATAAAAATAAAGACTGAAGTTTTGGGATCCCTGGATACAACAAGGGACCCTTCTACAAAAACATCTCAAAAATAGCAAACATTCTCTCATTCTGTCTAGTTTGTTTGTCTTCTAATTGAAACATCCAAAAATTATGAAATCTTTGATGGATGGACATTGTTTTATGTCTAGTAATTGATAAATAAAAGAAAAGATTGAAACTTTGACATTCATGTATACAACAAGGACCCTTCCACATAAACGTCCTAAAAACAAACAAGCGTTTGCTCATTTGCCATTTTTGTGAGTCTTAATTAAACATCTGCCCATAAGTCTTCTATATTTGCACATTTTTCTTAGTTGGAATGGAACATCGCGAGAATCAGCTAGCATGTCAAAATTCGTAGAATTCCGAGATAGTCGGAGTTGGCACATTTTTCGAGGCATCGCGTTCCGGTGCCATAAAACGATATTCGATGTGACAAAAGTCACATATAACACGTACTCATGTGCCACAAGTGGCATGAGTAGAGAAATGATGAAAAGGTACGGCCGAGATAGTGCTGAGTGTCAAAACTGGGAAAAGAATGGACATAATTGGCAATTTGGAATTTGATTAAATGGCACTAAAGGACAAAAAAAAAGTGAGCGATGTCGCATCTCTACTTAAGTCGGAGCAAGAAAAAAGCATTGAGGGGAAAAAATGGCGGTGGCTATATGTAGTCGTTTTAGAAGAGAGAGAACTTCTCTCTCTCTAGAATTGTAAGCGATCAGGCATTCGAAGGTTTGGTGCAGAAGGAAGGTCATTCTCGTGGAGAGAATGACGTGGACTCTGGTTTTGGGGTTTGACTAACTCAGGAAGGTAGAGGATTTTCCTACTTGGGTTTTACACTTTGTTTAAGTCTTTATATGATGTGTTATTCCGGTTGGTATGAGGCCTTGAGCCGACCCGTTTGATCGATCCCAAAAACATGGGACGAATTGTTTAATTTATGGAACTAATTTGGTGTCAGTGATCACCATTTGTTCAGATCAGTTAGTGGTATACTTTATGCCATAAATTATGTGTTAATTTTGTATAAGTAGGAAATAGCCGTGAAACCGAGTTCACTAAGTGAACCGATGATTGGTGATTCAGGGAATAATAGCCGAGGGTTTCTTATTCGAGAATAAGTATTCGCAAAAATGAATAATTTTTGTGAAATAATGTGTTTAGTTGAGTAATTGAATGAGTTGCTGCGTTTTAATCATTAGCTCCGTGACTCTGGTACGATGTAATTGATGGTGAAATTACATAACATGTTTAGTGATTTAAATTATGTGAATATATGCATGATTATATATTTGCATGTGTTATTCGGTGTAAATGGAATTGGCATCATGCATTCATATACTTCCCCAGGGGGCCTACAGGGCAAATAGGAGTGGAAGTATAGGTAATTCTTGAGAGAAAATGGTTCGGAGGGTTGTCTAAAAATAATAAATATCGGAGGGTAGTCCAAACATAATATCAATCGTCGGAGGCGGCGAGTGCTATAAAATGGGGTAGTCCATGCAATATCAATGGTCGAGGTGACTGATTGATATAGCACGCCGGAGGGTTGTCCACGAACAAAGTAAAACTAAGGTTCTCTCATACGTGGCTTGGCGGGTGTGAGGAGTCGGGGGCTGAGGATATGAGTGATGGAGTTAGACATTCAAGGATCATCATTTGGCCAGATGTGTGTATTTTGGGCATTGCGCCTGCCCGGCAGGTGGATGGCGCTTAGGTGGTCCATTGCGGCGTTAAGCTTCACTGTCGAGGGATCTTATTTCTGAGTGCGGGAGCGACGTCAGGAGACGGTTCATCATAGAGGCCGTTTAGAAGAAAGCCGAATGTGGCTTTGATGGTTTTGCATGTATTAGAATGTTTTCATTTAATATATGTGTTGTATAAGTAGATCATTAACTCTTATGCTTGCGATATATAGTTGGGATGTTTTATGAGTATTGGTTATGAGCTGTGGCAGTTTACTCGTGTGATGGATTATATTGGATAGTTGGATATATGTTTTGTGATATAATCTCGAGGTGCCAAAGAGATTCATTTTACTGTGGTATAGTTGTATATAGCCACAGTGTGGTAATTTTATTGTATTAGACGGAGTTATATACAGGTGTTTGGGTGAAGAGCTCAGTGGTAAAGGAGGCGCAGTTATATCAGTGGCATCAGATAGCTTGACATCTACTAGTATTCCGCGAGGTTGTGGGTAGTCAACGGACCCCATGAGGAGTGGGGGTCAAAATCTTCTATTAATCCACATTGTTTTTATATCTAGTAATTGAAAAAATTTAAAAAAAAAAGATTGAATATTTTGCATACCAGATCACACAAAAGAGTACTCCACACTAAACATCTAAAAAAATAAGCGTTCACTCATTTTGTCTTGTTTGTATGTTTCCCTAATTGAAAATTCAAATAATGAAATTTATGTAAAATACATTGTTTTATGTATAGAAATTCAAAATAAAAAAAAAATTGAAACTTTGTAATCCCATAAAATACATCAGGGATATAAAAGCGACTTCAAAAGAAGAGCAAAGTTAGCTCATTCTATGTTGTTTTCTGTGTCTTTTAATTGAAGCATTAAAAAAAATATGAAATCTTCGAATCAATACATTATTTTTTTGTGTCTAGTAATTAATAAAATAAAGATTGACTCTTTTTGTGTCCTATTCCTCCACCAAGGGGACACTTCAAAACAAACATCTAAATAACATAAAATATTTGCTGCATTCTGTCTTGTTTGTGTCTTCTATTAGGCTATCAAATATGAAATCTTTTGATCAATCATTGACACATGACTAACAATTGATAATCATAAAGGTGAATCTTTGGGATCTTACAGATTCAATAATAGGAACCCTTCCGAAAATATCTCAAAAGAGCAAAATGTTCACTCATTCTTTCTAGTTTTGTGTGTCTTCAATTTGAGAAACATCTAAAAAATAGCAAATCCTTAAATCAATCCACATTCTTCTTTTTTTATGTCTAGTAATTCAAAATTAAAGAAATATTAAATCTTTAAAAAACAACCCTTGATACAACAAGGGACCTTTCCCATTTCAAAACATCTCAAGAGCAAATGTTTACTTTCATTCTTTTATTGTTTGTTTATATTCTAGATATGAAACTTATCAAAAAAAAAAAAATCTTTGATCAATCCCTATTTTTTTTCATGTCCATTATTTGAAAAAAAATTTATATATATATATATTGTATCTTTGGCATCCTTGGATATAACAAGAGACCCTTCCACACAAAACATCTCGAAAAGAGTAAACGTTCGCTCATTCTGTCTTGTTTTATTGTCTTCTAATTGAAACATCCAAAATATACAAAATCATTTATCAATCAACATTATTATTATTATGTATAATAAATTGAAAAATAAAGAAACTGGATCTTTGACATCTCTGATAAAAAATGACTCACTCCATGAAACATCTAAAAAGCGCAACCGTTCTTTGTCGATGCATTTTTTTAGTCTTCTAATTGAAACATCAAAAATGAAATCTTATAACAATTCTTTGTTTATATCTATGTGGTGAAAAATAAAAAAAGATTAAATCTTTGGCATCCCTGGATACAACAAGGGACCCTTCCGAAATCACTATCTCAAAAAGAGAAAACGTTCTCTCATTCTATCTTGTTTGTATGTTTTCTAATTGAAACATCAAAAAATATGAAATCTCTGATCAATGTACATTGTTTTTATGTCTAGTAATTGAAAATTTGAAGAAAAGATGGTCCCTTCCGCAAGAAACATCTCGAAAGGCAAACATTTGCTCATTCTTTCTTGTTTAATCAGTAACATTGTTTTTATGTCTAGCAATTGAAAAATAGAAAGATTAAAACATTGGCATCCTGGATACAACAAAGAACCCTTCCTCATGAAACATCTAAAATAGTTTGCTCATTCTAGATTTTAATTTTATGCGTCATTCTAATTGAAACATCCAACAAATATGAAATCTTCCATTAATTCACATTGTTTTTATGTTTAGCAATTGAAAATTAAAAGAAATATTGAATCCTTATCATCCTTAGATACAACAGGGTTCACATGTGAAACGTCTCAAAAAGAGCAAATATTAGCTCATTCTATCTAGATTTGTGTGCATCTCATTGAAAAACATAAAAAATGGAAATATTTGATCAATTACATTGTTTTATGTCTAGTAATTGAATAATAAAATGCAAAGAATGGAATTTTTGCAAGTCCTTGGATACAACAAAGGGACCCTTCAGTAGAAACATCAGAAAGGAACAGCGTTAGCTCATTCTTTCTTTGTTTTGTGTCTTTGTTGAAACATCCAAAAAATTATGAAATCTTCAATCAACCCACATTGTTTTTATTTATAGTAATTGAAAAACAAAATGGGGTGTATCTTTGGCATTCTAGATACCAAGGGATCCTTCTGAAACATCTCAAAAATAGCAAACGATCGCTCATTTTATCTTGTTTATGTGTTTTCTAATTGAAAATTTCAAAAAATGTGAAATCTTATAGCAATTCACATTGTTTTTATGTCTAGTAATTGAAAAATAAAATAAAGATTTGTATTTTGGCATCCACCCCAGATACATGAGAGACTCTTCCTCAAAAACATCTCAAAAGTGCAATGTGCTCCATTTGTATACTGTTTTTGTGTCTTCTAATTGAAACATCCAAAGATCTGAAATCTTCTATCCAATCCACATTCCTTTTATGTATAGTAATCGAAAAATAAAAAGAAAAAGATTGAATTTTTGGCATCACTGAATCCATAGGAACCCTTCCCCCATGAAACATCTAAAAAAGCGACGTTCACTCACATTTTGTCTTGTTTTGTGTTAACCTACAATTGAAACATCCAAATATAGAAATCTTCTATTAATCCACATTTGTTCTTATATCTAGTATTTGAAAAATAAAATAAGAATTTAATCTTTGGCATCCTGGATACAACAAGGGACCTTGGCACAAAAGCCTGTAAAAAAATGCAAACATTAAACTCATTCTATCTTTTTGTATGTGTCTTATTGAAACATAAAAAAAAAAAATAATGAAATCTTCTATTAATCCACATTTTTTTATGTTTAGTAGTTGAAAAATAAAATATATTGAATCTTTGTTATCCCTGAAAACAATAAAGGACCCTTCCGCATGAAACATCTCAAAAAGTGAAAATGTTTATTCATTTTGTCTTGTTTGTGTATTTTCTAATTAAAACATCCAAAAAATATGAAATATTCGCTTAAAGCTCTTTTTTTTTTATCTCTAGTAATTAAAATAAAAATACAATTTTTGGCATCCACTGGATACGACAGAGACCTGCCAGAAACATCTCAAGAAGAGTGGCGACGTTCACTCATTTTTGTTATGTTTAACGTGTCTTTTAATTGAAACATTTAAGATATTAAATGTCTTGATCAAGAACATTATTTTTATGTTTAGTATGAAAATAAAGAAATATTGAATCTTTTGGCATCCCTAGATACAACAAAGTGACCCTTCCACATGAAAAATATAAAAAACGCAAATGTTTGCCTTACGGCCTTGTTTGTGTGTCTTTTAGTGAAACATAAAAAAAAAAAAAAATCTCCTTCTATTAATCCACATTGTATTTGTATTTAATGTTGAAAAAAAATAAAATAAATATTGAAACTTTACATCCCTAAGTACAGCAAGGGACACTTTCCATAAAACATACAAAAGTGCAAAATGTTTGCTCGTTACATCTTTGCTTTTGTGTCTTCCTAGTGAAACATCAAAAATAATATATTCTCTATTAATCCACACATTGTTTTATGTCTAATAATTGAAAAATGAAAATAAAGATTGAATATTTGTTATCATGAATACAATAAAGGGACCCATTATATGAAACATCTTAAAAGAGCCAACATTCGTTTATTTTGTCTTATTTAACATCTTCTAATTGAAACAATACAAAAATATGAAATCTTGATCAATTTACATTGTTTTTTATGTCTAATAATTGAAAAATAAAAGAAAAGGTGAAACTTTTGGCATCCTGGATACAACGAGAACCTTTCCGCGTAAACGTCTAAAAAGGGGAGGCAGATTTGGTCATTCTATGTTGTTTGTATACCTAATTGAAACATAAAAAAATAGAAATCTTCCATTAATCCACATTTTTTTATGTTTAGTAATTGGAAAATAAAAATAAAGATTTAATCTTTGGCATCTGTATACATGAGGACCGTTCGCATGAAATATCTACCCAAAAAGAGCAACGTTCGCTCATTCTATCTTATTTGTGTGTCTTTTAATTGAAACATTCAAAAAATATGAGACTTTGATCAATCCACATTGTTTTTATGTCTAGTAATTGAAAAATAAAAGAAAGATTAAATCTTTATCATCTCTTGATATAACAAGTGGACCCTGCCGCATGAAACTTCTCAAAAAGATCAGCGTTAGCTGGGTGATGCAGTGTGCAAATAGAATTAAGATTGTGTGGAAATCGGCACTGCGGAAGCTTATGTCTCATCATGAGACCTATACATAAATGGAATGGCCCGCGTTCTAACTGTAATGCGATAATCTATAGTATATTCTGTGGATTCGAGAGTTAATTACAGCTCTTAATACAAAACATATATTAAAATTAATAAATTCTAATACATGTTTTTACAAAAATATAATTCAAAGCAGAATCCAGCTTTGCCCAGCGGCATATACAGTGAGGCGTCGTCTTGAGCATCTGGCATGCACAGTAATGTTCCCTCGACATGAGGTGACCGATGCGCGGTAGTGATAATCTCTACGTGGAGTTACTCTAGCACTAAGTCTTAGCGTCTGATGGATTCCAGCACCACAAACACATTGAGTAAAACATGCAAGTCTCTGCAAGTGTCTACATGATCATGGATGGAAATCATGACCTGTCTTATCAGTCTCGGGCCTGTTTGACTCACGTACCTAAAGTAGGGTGAAAAACAACATTTTCAAAACAAAGGGTTTTTGTTACCGAAAACATACACTCTGGGTCACGGTGAAATACGATGGATCTTATAAGTAAATTTGTTGGATAACTCTCACGTCTGGTCGTGACCTCAGACGTGAATTATTGGGCCAGTCTAAGGCCCGATTATGAAAAATCTTAAGTGAAATTATTTTCATACTTAGTAATTTTCTGCAATACGCCTTAGTTTCCGCAGTGTGATTTATGTGTATTTTACCTCTATGTTTTTTCTATCCTTGAATTCATAACATGGGACTCTTTCAAAATCTGACACTTTGCATAAAGGCTGCCACTAGCCACACCATATGTATCATCTGTATTTCCTGGCTTGGTGAAAACTCCACTTGGAATGTCCTTTGAAACATAATTAAAACCTCATTCAAGTCTCCAAAACATATATATACATATCTAAAAGTGGGTCCTATTTTCATACAAGACTATACACTTACACTTGATCAAAATAATATTTTACAAAATCCCAAAACTTCGAAAAGTGTCCCAAACTAATGGCCCTGTTAAATATGCAATGACAGTGATGATGAGTATAGGCTGTCCAAAATATACAATGTGAACACCACACAACACTAGATGTTATCAAAATGCTTGCCCAACCATAAACATGCTAAAGAAAGTGTTATTTGGCAATTCCTAACCTCGAAACCACTGATGATGAGCTCTCTGCTGATCATGCATTTGGTCTGAAATACGTGCATCTAAGGTAGGAGGAATAATGGGGTATTGACGGCTCGATGAGTGAATCGTAACAAGCCATGTATAAAAGCGTTTGAAATAAAAATAATTGACCACGTCTCAAACGCAGGCATTTCTGATTAGCGATTTGATGTGAAACAAATGGATGCAATACTACCACCATGGCAATGCACCATCCCGGTGACTCACATTGAGCTTTCACCCGGAGACTAGCCGATCATCCCGAAGCAAGCGGCCAATTCTTTGGGACTTACTACGGGTATATGCCCCGCATCGTGCGACTGGTGTTGGGAGACTCTGCGGGGATATGCCCGCATCCGGTAGATCTATGACCTTCACGGGGCTGCCGAGCTAGTCATACTCTTGTGTCCACTACATCAATGGGACTCTCACACAGTCCCATATTCATGTCATGCTTTAAAACAATTTCCGCAGAAAGCATTCACCCACACATGGATATTTAAAACATCATTATGCAGGTAAATTGAAAGATTAATAGATATAAAAAATATACACATTTATATATATATATATATATAAATTCAGAAAATGTCAGATTCAGCGTGGAATATAGTACAAATTTCATTAAAGACCATGGTATGAGGAGAAGGTTACAAGATCCCTACCTTCCTTGGTTCGAAATCACAGAGTCTCTGAGAAGTAAAACCACGATTCTTTAAAGTTGATTATGATCGCTAAGATTTCTTAGCCTCGAGCAATCAGGGTTACATAAAATTACCCCGGTGGTTTATTGCTACTTCACTACTTGAATCATCTGATTCTTATACCTCACGACATAAACCTTGATACTCCAGTGGCTCTCTTTTACACTTACCCAAGATCAACATTTAACACCCTTATTAGGAGTACTAAGCAGCACACAACACTTGTACCCTTTTGCTTTATCTTCGAGACCCTTTTTTTTTTTCTCAACTTCTAGATTTGACCATTATACATGCTTTTGTTCCTTTATTAATTAACGACGGATTCCCTATCTCTTAGCTTTCCGACCTCTAAAGAATCGAGGTCTGTTGAACCTCAAAATCAGAGTTATGGTTTTACACCGGCCTGCAGAGACTATTTCCTAGGGACGAGAATCGTGCCCTCTCTTCACTGCTCTTTGTGAAATTATGGGAACAAATGACCCATAGCATTGACCGTACTTCTTTCATGAAGTTCTCCCACTATGTGGCTACTTTGAGAAAGGATTTTGAATCAACTGCATTTAGATCAATATAACTCAACATGACAAAACGAATTTTCCATGTGAGGAATGGAAATGTCGTATCGACTTTCAACGCTTCAAATTCAAGGGTCTTATGGTAAGGGTTGGATTCTTGGTTGCTTCTGGGTATTCCCGAAGGGCTAGGTCTTGGGCTTCTTCTCAGTGAAATCATCCAATTAGCGGAGTTCTTTTAGAGGCCTTATGGTAAGCTCTTGTCAATGGGGTCAAGGGAAAGGCTGGACGGCGCCTCACTTGGACACACACACACACACACACATGCCATCTTTACAAAACCGGTCTTTTTACATTTAGGGTTCCTGAGCTCACCTTTCATCAAATCTGGTTAAGGATGAAATCGACAAAACCACTAGAATATAAATAAAGCTTCCGATAGAAATCTGTTAAGGCCTCAAAAGATGTGTTTACCTCTGTAGTGAACTTTCACAAAAACCAAAAATTTCTCATGACCTTTCTACTCTCTCTAGCTTCTCTCTAGAACTCTCTCACATTCTAAAATTCGAATTTTCCACTTTCTATTAAGAGGATTGTTGACATCAAAACAGAGGAATTGGTTTGCTTGGCACATGTGACTCTTCTCATGCACTTGCCATGTCCGAGGAAACCCACCACCTTGCACATGCTATGAGGGTGTATGCCCTGTGATGCCACATAGCTCTAAGCATAGTTTTTACTCCACTCTCCACTAACAAGTTTTTCAAGAAAGTGGTCCTTGAAGACATACTTAATTACAAATCTAACGAAACCACTGACTTACTAATTATAATTGATCCACATGCCATAAAAATGCAATCTAACACACTTTAGTAATCACTAATTAAACGACCATTAAGATTCTTTAATCTTAAATACAATTAAAATATCACGAGGCGTAAGTTACATTTATCCCAATCATACAGATATATAACTTTATATCAATATAAGATTGTTTTCCTCTTTGGAGTTGTTAAGAAATTAAGCATTTCTTTATGGAAGGTTAGGGTTACACTTCTTTGTTTTACCTTACATTGACTCTGTATGACATTCACTCCGTAGTGTTCCCATAACACTTTCACTAGAGAATAACTGTTAGTTTACAAATTCTTTGCACATCTAGAATCTCCTTAGTAAAACATTCATATTCTCTTGCAAATTAAGTACCCAGGTGATCTAGTATGTCAATGAAACATTTTAACCCTTGACAACAAAACGTGGAATCGTCATGTATCCCAGACAACTACAATGAAAGAAGAGCTAAGCGCAGTAAGCTACCTCTCAACTCTTTGGGAGAATCTCAAGCCGGACAATGTGTACTGAGGGCCGGTTCCCCTTTTTAACAAACGAAATACTCCCTTGCGAGTGCTGCTCTCAAAAACACACTGGTCCCTGACACGAAACTCTCTAAGGGTCTCCTCCCTTAGTGACTCAACTTTCACCACTACTGTCGCCCTTGAGAGCTGTCATGGATCACCACAATCTTCTGTAGTTTCACTGCGTAACTGGACCAATCAAGTAGCCTCTACGATTCGGTCGACCACATGGCGATCACATTGGCCTTCAGTTGAAGCTTCATATGGTGTCATCTAATACTTTGCTCTTGAAGCTATTATTATACGCGAGCTCAATTAGAGGCAAATGTTCCATCTGACTCCACGGAAGTCTAACACACATGCTCTAAGCATATATTCAGTCTGAATCCTCTACTCCAAATTGCTGTCGGTGCGAGGATGAAATGTTATCTTCCAAATCTCAACTCTCGGTTCGGCTTTTACGCAAAGACCGGGAAATCGGAATGAAGCCTCGAGTCCTATCGACTGGAGAGAAAGTCACGCCCATGCGACCTCATGATCTCCTCATACAACTTCTTTCAGAAGTAAGAATAGAGTCGAGTGGGATCCTTATTCTTAAAAAATGTCTTGATTCAGTCATGGTCAACAACCACCGAGCACCATCTTCTGGTGAGTCTTGGGCAAACCCGGATCCACAGAGATATAAATCCATCGTCACATGAATCGTTCCATTCTGCGGCCAGTAGCCGGCCTGCCAGCCACCTTCAGTCTGGGTGCTCAATTTTGCTGTTGTACGTCGAACGCGGAGACGAGGCTTCGCTCGTCTCTCTTCATCCCAGCCGCCACCAAAATTAGCGCTCAGTCGTGGTACATCTTTGTCTCACCGGGATCTTAGTCGAATAAGGAAGTGATGAGCACCCTCATCACCTCCTCTGGCCCCTGGCAAAATCATAGGCCTGGCTTGATATGTTGAGAAATAGATTCTGTTTTTATGAATGCTCCACCCTTCGAGGTGCATCTGACTCCCACTTGTGAGTGTGTACTCAGCTTCTTATCACTCTCCCGAGCCTAGATGACTCTTAGTAAAAGCGTGGTGAGCTACCAATGTATAAAAACAAGCCTTAAATCATCCCGTCAAAACACGGTGGAACTGGGTTGATGCTTGATACCACATCTTCCACTCATGGCCATCAAACCGAAAGGATGCTCCCTTGATTTTCTGCACCGGCTTACATTAGCGACCACATTTACTTTACTGGGATGGTATTGCAAAGAAAAGTCAAAGTCTTAGTGTCTCCATCCACGCTACCTACGCGGCATTTCAAATCTGGCGTAAATATATGCCCAGAGCTCTTGCTGGTGAAGGGCGCTGAGCTTTCACCATGAAGTAGTCGCGCCGTAACTTTGGGCGAAAGCCTTCTGCGACAAGCTACCAAATCATGCGTGGGGTGATTACTTCATGTTTCTTCAATTGCTGAAACATGGGCAAACCACTCTACCTTTTTGCATAAGTACACACCCGAGCCAGCCCTTGAGGCATCACGAGTGTGCCTCGCTCAGGAGTAATCGACCTGCCGTGACATAGTCCAATTCTTTTCGGCTCACGGAAAGACTCCTCACACTTGTATATTTCCAGGTCAAAGCTACACTCCCTTGGTGTCAGTCTAGTCATTGGACATGCGATCACGGAGAAAGTTCTCAATAAATCGGCGGTAATAACTAGCCAATCCAAGAAAACTAATATCTTGAAAGACACTCTTGGGTGACCCACCTCATCCGCAAACCTCGACCTTTGGGATCCACTTAAATACCTTCCCTTGCACCATGTGCCCTAGGGCCCGGATTTCTTGTAGCAAAAATCGTAACACCTAGTTTGGCATACAGCGAGTTCTCTATCGATTGCACAGCCAAGCGCTATTTGCAAATCTTTGCTCATGTTCATTTCGACCCTTACGGAATATGTCGGACCGTTCACCGAACACACCTGGCGATCAGATACGAATGATATATCCTATTATCCTTATCCATAAAAGTAATTTGGGCATTAGTCGATCAAAAGGCATGACGAAACAAACTCGAGTATCAGCTACCTCGTGCGGCAGTCTTCGGGATATCAGAAGATGCTGTACTCTCAGCCATTGATACCGGATCTTATATCAAATCTTCGAGAAGTAACAAGCCTCGTTCAGTGATCAAACAATCAATCAGAGGAAGTGGGTACTTGTTCTTCCCACCCAGTTACTCTGTTTCTTCCAGAGTAATCCACACATAGCAGTAGCGTTCCATCTTTCTTTCGAACAATGGAGCACCCGAGGCGAAGTGTTTCGTGGGATGAACCGCTACCTGCGATTCTTAAATTTGTATTCCTTATACTTGGAGCCATCTACGAGATAGACTATTGAAATAGGATCGATCTTAGGGATACAAATCGATGGAGAATTCTATCTCTGGGAGATGTCACTGCAAACTAAATCGAAATACATTAGCAAAGTCGCACACTTGTGGGATCTGATCATCCCCACCTTCCTTTACTCTCCCAGGCATAGTAAAGGAGTGTTGCCTCATTCAACTATAATACTTTCTATCTCTATCATGATCGAGTCGACCGCCCCCAGATCCATAGAAGTGACATGATACATTGATCTGGAAGGTCACCTTCTTGAAAACAGGTCTAGTTTGCATGATGTGAAATTTATGGGTAAGTACACAATCATGTCAAGCTCTTGCCATGTCTTGGGGTGCCCAGTCGATCCGACTTCGTATCCTGACATTCAAACACCACAAATACTTTGCATTATTAGAAACTAGTCGTACCACCCGTAGGTGTCTCCTTGAACAAAGGACAAAGAGTGGTAAAATCTCTAGAAGTCAAAATGGAAGCAAAAAGAAGTAGACATAAATGAGCGGGATGCACCGAATCCGACAACATGTGCGATCGCGTAACCCCAAAACCATACCTTCCATACAGCACATTCAGGCTGCCGGATCCTCGAGTTGTCACGGCCCGAAGACTGCCTTTCTGACCCTTGGCCGTAGATGCGATCTTCGCTCTGGAATCTCCTCCTCTTGGTTGTTCTCCTGAACACGCGGAGGTTCTTGGTGGCTTTGCGCGGGAGGCAGGGTGTTCATTAGCGTAACCCAGGGTACCCGCCTCCTCAGTGTCGTCTTCGCCGCCTCGCCTCATAACACGTACGGGGCCCCATGTCCCCGGTACGTGCCTGTGGCTTGTCCTGTTGCATGTGGGCAGCTAGTGGACAGACCATCTTTGGTAAGCAGCCTCTTATCCCACTGTTGACAGAAGTCCTGAAACACAGATTCTTGTTTCTTTCATACGTACCTCAAGGCTGCTCCCTCTCGATGTCGGGGCTCGTGCCACCACCTCCTTTGTAGGTGCGAGAAGCATGAAATGAAACCACGGCCGAATGTTCCGGCCACCTCGAACCCTCTGAAGCTATTTCGGCTCTCATGCTCAAGCTTGCCACCACATGCGTGCGTGCCAGACAAACAGTGGCGGGAGGCATGCTGCGCTACGATCATAGCCTAGCTGGGGTGCATGAGCTCAGATCTCTTACGTCTCCTCATGGCCTCGCGGGGAAGTGCCTTGGCGGTAACTCCCTCGAGCGAGTCCACCCCATGTGTGGCACATCATGAGTGTTCTTAACTATATCCCCACCAGCGTGACCTGGATCCCTCTCAAACTAAAGGGCGCTAAGTACCTCTCGGCTCCTCGGGGACTTAGACATCCAGGAATGTGGCCGGCCAGCTGTGATGCTCGGCCTGAGGAGGTGACACCACCCAGCTCTTGGGAATGAAGTCTTGTGAAATCCTTGATCGGCCATGAGTCCATCTTCTCAGGAATGACCCTCGGGAGGGTAACGCCACGCTCTCGGCCCATCCTCTTGGTGGTGAGAGGATCTCTCACGGAGATCTTCGGCCCTTTGTAGTCCACTCCTTATTCCTACTATTCATTGTCTATATATAAGAAAATAAGGCAATCGGTTATCATGATGTCATGGTCTGAGAACCATTAATAACTCGAGGTTCTCTCGACATCAATTCATTATAGCTATGCAATCTTTACCGTAATGACATAACTATCTTACCTGATTCATAACAATTGCACATGGTATAAGAATCATTACACACTAGCTAATACTATGGAAAAAATCCATACAAGCATTATAATATCTAAACTCATTATATCATGCTTGCAATCACACCATGTTATCACATAATCTCAGGTAAACATGTTATCATAAAACACCCTTCACTAGTTGTCACTGCTAGGAAGCCTTATGTCATGCCATGTATGAAAATCATATCATCGCGATATAGCACAATCCGCACACTAAAAACGAAAGGCATTTCTCATTATCGTAGCTTAAAGTGTGCTTAGGAATCCTATGTGTGTACCTATTGAATTTTCCTTTAATCTCCCGGATTTATCCTTGACTCGATACAAACTTGTCGCACACGATTCATGGTGTGGTTGTATTCAACCCTACCATCTATATTTTTTCATCATGAGTCCCTAACATAGGACTCAATGAAATCAAACTTTGCATAAGGGCTACCACTAGCCCTGCACACACCATATATCAACCTGTATTTCCTCGAAAACACGGTCAAAACTCAGTGAAGGAGTAATTGCCTAAACGTAATTAAACTGACTCCGGGTCTCAAAACATATATATACATATCTGTGCGGGAGGTAAGTCCTCAAATACTTTGGTATACACTTACATGATCAAAATAATATTTACACAAAAATCCAAACTTTCTAAAAAGTGTCCGGAAACTAATGGCCACGAAAACCCAGAATATACAATGACCAATGGTGATATGAGGCTGACTCGAAATATACGAGTGCTGAACCCTCCACCACCTGACACTAGATGTTTCCTCAAAATGTATGCAGCTTTTGACATGCTAAAGGTGGCATACAATTCCCACATTAAAACCTGCTAGTAAACTCTCGAGTGGTCACGGTGAAGTGCCAATCATAGCATCTAAGGTGGGAGGAATAATGGGAGTGAATTGATAACTTCATTGGTGAATCCGTAACAAGCCATGCTAATAAAACATTTCAAAATACAAATAATTGTCAAAACATGAAACGTTTACAGAGTGTAGGGTTGATGTGGAAAGCGAATGGATAATACTACCACCATCTCGACCCTCGCCGGTGACTCTTTGGAAGCTTGCGGGGACTAGCCCGATCATCCTGAACAACGATAATTCTTTTGGGAACTGCTAAGGATATGCCCATTCAATATAGAGTAAATTGTTGGGACTTACCACCGGGGATCTGCACACATCAGTATATCTATGGCGCTTCCAGATGACCAGGGGACTGATCACTTAAGTCGTGTCCACTACATCGTCTGGTACATCACACACGATTACATACCCACATCATGCTTTAAAACAATTTAAAGCATTCACCCATGGATGTTAAAAACATCACAATGTACCCAGTAAATTCGAAAATTCAGTGAATAAAAATATACCACATTTATATATATATCATTAAGAAAATGTGATTCCAAGCATGGAATGGTCTGAAATTTCGTCCGACATGGTATAAGCGGGAGAAAGGTTACAGATCCCTAAATTCTTGATTCAAAATCACCAGTCTCCAGGAAATCGAAACCGCGGCCACTCAAAGGATGCAATTAACAAGTCATAAGATTTCTTAGCCTCAAACAATGGGTTATAAAGTACCCGGTGGTTTCATTACTACTTCACTACTCGAATCACACAGTTACTTATACACATAAAACATAAACATGATCCTCGAGAGTGCACTCTCTTTTACACTTACTAAGATCAACATTTGCACACACCCCTTATTAGGGTAACACAAACAACACACACAACACTTGTACCCTTTTTTTATCTCAAGACCCCCTTTTTTTTTTTTTTTCTCGCTTTACAATTTTTGACCATTACATGCTTTTTGTTATTTGTGGTCTTGGCGAGGAATTCCTATATCTCTTAGCTTTCACGACCTCCTTAAATCAGGTCATTAGGACCTGAAATCAGAGTTATGGTTTTACACTCGACCTCCCAGAGACTATTTCACAGGGACGAATCGTGCCTCTCTTGTACTTTGGCCAAGAGTGTAGTGCAGGCGGCCATGTTGGCCGTACTCTCCGTAGAGGTTACTTCCTATGTCACACTTTGAAGGATTTTGAATCCTCCATTTGGATCGATATAACTTCAACATGACTAAAAACAATAACCTCTCCCGAACAGGGACCCAGAATTTGTATCGACTTTCAACTAGAATTCAAGGATCTTATGGTGAGGTTTATGGATTCTTGATTTTGCTTCTAGAACGTCGAAGGGCTACAGGTCTTGAGCTACTTCCTCAACGGAATAATCCAATTCGAGTTAACTAAGGCTTTTATGGCTAGCTCTTTATCGTGGGGGTCAAGGGAAAGTGGGACACCCCTTGGACACACACACACACACCTGTATAAATACGCCATGAACTGATTCTTTTCTGATTTAAGTTCCACTTAAACTCGCACTTTCATCAAATCTAGGGTTAGGATGAAATCAAATAAAATACTAGAATATACTTAGTGAATGAAATCTGACTAAGGCCTCGAGATCATGTTTATACATAGTAGACTTTTCACGCTACTGAGCAATTTCCTTGAGGCCTTTTATCTACTTTATATACCGTCTCTGCCAGCGTTAAATTGAGAATTTTCCTAAGCTAGCAAAGTTGGTCTCAGCATCCAAAACGCGAGAGGTGGTTTGCTTGGCACATAATGACTCTTCTCATACACTTGCCATGTGTCAAGAACTCTCACTTGCACATATATGAGGTGTCGCCCTCGTGATGCCACATAGCTCCTAAGCATGATTTGCACTTTACACTCCTCTCCACTAACAAGTTTTTCTGAAAGTGGTCCTTCAGACATGTGAGCCACAGAGTAACAAACCACTAAGCTTACTTACCTAATTGCATAATTGTTGTGCCATAAAAAAATGCAATCTAACACACATTGCTAATCCTCACAAAAATTTAAACCTGACAGTAAAATTGCTAATCACCCAATCACAATTTCCAAAATATATCATACAGGCATAAGTTACATTTGCTTAAAAATACTTACGGGCCATAACAAAACATATATTAATATACGATGTTACATTTAACTTTGTGCTGCTACCGTGTATAGCTCACTTTACCTTCACAGGTGCCGTTGCAATATGAGATGCGTGTACCATTTTCCAAACAATTCATGTAATATATAAGTGGCATATACTAGCGAATTTATCCAAATCCATTGGCTCACACACGATTATATTTCTGCATAATTCAAGTATCATGTTAACCTGATATTCCATGCATTAACGTACTCGTTTTGGCGCTGATTCAATGAATTCACGTTTTACGCAGTCGTACAAATACGCATGGACATTTCGTTAACAAACAGCGGGGCCCGACACCAGGTCAACGAAGCGATTAGGTGTCGGGTAGTGCGACTCTCTCATAACATCAGTTTGTGGAATGCGGGTAATCCATAATGCATTGCGGCCTCACATACTAACTACAATTTGCGTAATTTATTTGGCATGACCGAAACCATGAAATATTACATGACCACCCCAACAATCGGTGGATTGTCAAAGCGAGTCCCCGAGTTTACCAGCATTTTAATTACGATTTTTGGGTTGATCAAGCGACTCGCTGACTCGTATAAATGCGAGCCGATATAGCTCGCTAAAGCAGAAAATAATAAGGTAGGAGAAGACACACTCAGGAGTTTTGAAACTCCTCAAGCGGTGTCTGTAGCGTGGCCCTTGCGGCGCAGAGCGGCTTGCCTGCTTGTTGGCGAGCCGCGGGTCGAACATTGGGAGTCGGGAAGTTGGACTTTTCTCTCTGCAAAAACCCTTCATTTTCTCAATCACATTCTCCCATCCCAGCTGCATACCGGGTGTGTGGAGAAGAGATGTCTTCTTTTAATCCCCTTACGCTTGTCGAGCCGTACATTTGGCTCGGTGGATTCTACTTGCTCAGCTTTATCGCATTTTGGATTTTATGGAATTAAGGAGATCTGCACATGTCGCATGAAGTACATTTTAGCTCTTGTTTTGACTAAATTTTGACACGTGGCTGCTTGATGGCTGAAATGTGCCAAGTGTAGCACTACATTTGCCTTGAAAGCTTGAGAATTTCAGTATGGAGTCGTGCGGAGTAAGCGTGTTGCTTTAGTTTTATGAGATGATTCAACAGATGAAGTCGTTTTATGTAGATCTCTTAGAAGTTGGGATTTTGACGAAATTACCATTTACCACTTTTGAAAATTAGGAATTTCTCGGGGTTTTAGCGCATTACATCTTGTTTGTGTGTCTTCTAATTTCAACATCCATAAAATATAAAATCGTCAATCAATCCATATTGTTTTTATGTTTAGTTATTGTAAAATAAAATAAAAAATGAATCTTTAGCTTCTCTAGATACAAGAAGGGACCCTTCTGCATGTAACATCTAAAAATAGCAAACGTACACTCATTTTGTCTTATTTGTGTGTCTTCTAATTTAAACATCCAAAAAATATGAAATCTTTGATCAATATGTTTTTATCATCTTAGAAGAGAGTATTGTACGTGGAATTAAACAGAATCTTCGACTAAATTTCAAGCATTACCCTGAAGTAATTTTCCTGCCCTGATGCTCTCTCTCCTTGTCTTTTAACTTTCTTCCTATTAAGTAATTTGTATATATATTGTGTGTGACAAATTGTTCAAGTTCTCAACCTATGTTGATGAAAAAATAAAGTAAAGAACAGTACTACACCTTTAATTGCATGTCAATGATAATAAAAGCACCAGAATCAACCCTTTATATACAGAAAACTACATACTGGGTTAAAGTGAGCATAAAGACTGCCAAAGGAATTTTTTAATTCATCACATATAATAGCCCTGGCATACTTTTAACGATTATGGTAATCTCTCATCTTGTAGGCCTTCCGATGTGTTGCTGCCTTACCACCACGCAAGGGAATCTGCTCTCTACAGTGTGAATAATTTACCTCGAGCTGTGGAGATGGATCTCCATTTTTGAGGTGACTTAAATTACACACCCACCTCATCATGCACCATTCTCTACCAGGTTTCTTTCTTTCCACAATGGAAATTGTATAGACTTGCTCATCTTTTCAGTTAGGAAACCATCACTTTGATGTGAAAACCTGAAGGCCATATGTGGCAGTATTGCATCAATTAACAGAATCTGATGAGAAAAATGGAGTTGTAGCTCAGCCACATGTTTTCAACTGCAGAATCATTATCATACGAAAGAGTGGACAAAATCAGGGTTTGAACAGCAAGGTCACTATAGTTGGATGACTCCGTCCACCAAACTAAAGCCTAACTGGTCGAATACCTGAATGATGAAAGACATAGGAAGCCATTGTTACTTAAATGGATATCAGAGATGGAACACTGCAAGCAGATAAGAGATGATTGCTTGTACATGAATCTGTTGGCAAGTTGGTACTCGTGATATAAAGCTTGGTTTACCTGAGGTTGGCATCAGTGGTACTAGTGGCATCCGTGGCATTGCTTTTCTCCTTGAAATGACCAAGTTACAGGGATGGTAATGTGGGTGTTATTGGTGGCATTAGCGACATTGGTGGCATCGGTTTTCTTCTTGGAATGAAGTCGAGATTCCTTGATGTCAACAACAACTTGGCATCTGATGTCAAAAAGGTTTTGCAACAGAAAACAGCATGCTCAGACAACATCCAACCACCTGCTCCATTTTCAAAACCAACAATAATGAGTATGTTTATCATTATACCCAGAGAAATTAAATTATGTGCATCAAATGTGGACATACATCTTTTCCTAAAGTGCAGAAGACAATATCTTACACAGATTTAGTGTTGGCTCTCTCACAGTCAGCTTAAACAGCATTAATCATTAAAGCGAATTATTTGGAGATATTTGCATCAAAAGGGATGATATCTAACATATCATTAGGCAACTCAAGAGCTGGAGTTCTGGCTGAAATGATAATTTATAAATTCATCCCTTTCAGTATTTAATATACATATTTATTTTTCTTTTTTAAGTTTGATGTACTTATGTTTCACTAGATCCATATTCATACTGATAAATTTGCAACAAAAGGAGCTAACATATAATAAAAATAAATAATTAAAAAAAAAGATAAAAAATAATAAAGAAAGAGAAAAGAAAAGAAGGAAATATCTAGGAATTTGCGTTCTTGCTCTTTTATGACAGTAGAGGAACTTTCATAGTATTTTAGTGAATGATACCTTTGATGGATCCATAATTCCAGCAGCCATCAAATCCCCTCATAACAGTCTATTTGCAGCATTGTAGCCATATCGAATATCATCATTAGATAAAACCTACAAAAAAGAGTACAAGAGCTTCAATAGGAATTTATATTGAAACAGACTCCATATAAATTAGTCAACGATGAAAAATGTTAATATTAAGAAATGATGCCCATAAAAGACCTTCTCTATCACAATGCTGTCATCTGCTTTTTACATTTTTTGGCAATCAGTCTTGCAGGAATGATCAAGCTCTTTTGAAGATCTCAGCTCCAATCTGCACATGTAGATATGGGATCAAAATCTCAATAAACAAACAGGAAAACAGCAAAATAATGTACTATGATGATGTACAGCTGATGAATCCTGAGAATTTTAGATCAAAAGTAAGCAACATATAATTCAGCATTGCCAAAAGAGCTAAAAAATTCAAGTCCTATATAGCGACTTATTCTGGTATCCTAACTTCAAAGAACAAAAATAGAGGGATGAAAAAGAAAACAAATGTACAAACTTTCTGCTCTGCATTTTCCAAAAGTTCTTTGATGCCATCCACCTTTAAAGATAGACGTAAAAGGCTACAGCCACCGCCAACTACAACACCTTCTTCAATAGCTGCCTGCAAAATCAGTTTGGAAGCTTGCTACTAGTATCAGACAAATAATTACTATTAGCATCAATGATAGCATCAGACTACCTTAGTTGCATTCACAGCATCTTCCATCCTCAATTGTTTATCTTTCAGCTCAACCTGTGTTTGAGCTCCAACCTAGTGTGATAAGTTAAATGTATCAGCTAAAATATTGGTCTTCATAATAGCAGATGATCAAAATACCAATTCTGATGAATTTCAGTCACCTGAAGAATAAGCGCATTCTCCTGATAACCTTGCTATTCTTCATTCATTATTTCTTTTTAAAATTTTTCTTCGAAGTGTTCTGCAAACCAAATGATAGCTGAGTCAATTTTTCACTTAGCATTAAATTACTTCAAAAAGTAAGAAAGTAAATTATTTTTCTTTTTCTCTTTTCTTTTTTGGCATTTCCCAGTAGAAACCTTTCGTCTGAACAAAAGATATTAGGTACATGCCATTTCCCTGTATAAATTTTTTTTGTCAAGTGTTATTGCCTTTTCAAAAAAGTTTCCCTATTAGGATATAAAAGAAAAAATAAAAGTTCAGATTCCAGTGTTTTTAGTAGATCAGGATTGGGAATTATATTGCCCAAACTTTATGATTTCATTTGATATATCTTCTGGTAAGGCTTTCTCAGCTGCTTATCATTTAGATGTTGCAACAGTGATGATAAAACATGTGACTGTCTGCATTTGAGTTGAATTTCAATTTACAAAAATGGCTTCAATATGGAATGTAGAACAGCAAAGAATATGAAAATGCCCAAACAATATTACATAATAAATTAAGCAAGCACACCTCAACAAGCCTCTAGTCTGAGAAACCCTCTACTCAGCAGCTGGTTGTAGTGCTTCCATCTGTAACAATAACGTGAGCCCTTAGTTAAACACTGGTAACATTTGCCAGCCTCATATGAAAGCTTTACAAGGATGAATGCATGTAGCTAATTACAGTGCCTACAAAACATGCAAACAGTCTAAGATGCATAAAATTGTAAATGACTGTAACATCAGAAACAGTAAAGAGTTAATTAAAAGACAATAAAAAGAGACAATATTATTCCCTTTTTTTATATAGAAGCTAAAGTGAGTTCCACTTAGTTTTGGGCAAAGTATCACCTTATTAGTTCAATATTTTATCTTTATTTTTTGCCATTATTTTTGTTTTTCAGCAATGGTTCAATTATTTGCATACACTCTATCTGAATGATAGATTTATGCCTTCAAATGCTACTAAAATGAAGCTGAAATTGTTTAATTTAGGTCCTAACTATCCCTATGTGCACAATAATATCATATACTATTTTTAACAAGAAATAGACTGAAATTTTTACTTTTAGCACTCAAATACTACCTCCTGTCAAGATAGCAAGGTCATCTAAGTAGTATTTCTTCCTCTCACAAAGGCAGGAGCCTTAATAGCAACAGCCCAGGCACACCCCTGAGTTTGTTCCTAATTACTGGAGCCCAGACTTCTTGCTCAATGCTCTACTAAACTATCACAGTGGATACTTCTCCTTAACTGCATTGTCAATATTTTAAACATCTCCTTCGGGTTGGTGATTTTTTTGTGATATTAAAAGTAACTGCAACCAAAATTTCATACTCTCTAAATCATTACATCAGATAACATGCAAGGCTATCTAAAAACTTAACTCTTGCACAGTGTGGAGACTCCCACAATCATCTTTTGTCGATCAGTAACAAAGTAGGAGACAAGTATCCACGATCGATGCATTCTGTCTGCAATCTGCAGACTATTTTTCAAGCACATTCCCTTTCTCAATTGTGATCCGACCCCTCCTTCCTGTCGAATGGCATCAGAAATCATGCTGCCCACTGTATAATCAATTTCAACATACTGCAGCAGCAACATACTTGCAAACTCATGATCCTCAACCTGCATTTATAAATTATATGGTATTCAATTCCGGAAACATTACATATTCTCTTTGTTTTTATGCTTACACAATTTGGACAATTTTGAATTATAATTTGTTTCATGAAAATGTGAGGAAATGTAGTACCTCTCTGGACATCAATTTGAGTTCAGAAACAAGGGCCTTTGCAGTCTTCTCAATCCAAATCTAGATAGGGTTCATTTCCTACTTACCATTACCCACAAGTACCCCTTAACATAAAGTGTTGGCATCATATGAAGAACTGAGGTCATATCTCATAATAAAAATGCGCCCTTTAATCAGAGAAAAAAATAGAAGCCACTTCAGTTAAAGTCTCAAAACATTCCACTTTTATTTTTAATCTTCTGACTTTTTATCATAGTCAATTAAATCAGCCACTAGTTTGTTCTAATGAGAAGAAATAGATTTAAGTCATATCAAGGCAAATTATCATACCTTCACACACCTTCTTAATTAGACCATGTGCAAGTATAACAAGATGTAGTGGAACCGATCACTGCAAAGATTAAGTTTGTTTTTAAGCCAGCTTGTCTAATCAACTGCTAACTTCTCCAGTGGATCCTCCAGTTCAATCTAATTAAAGCAAGTTAAAGATAATTTAGGAGAGGAATTTTAGTAGCGCAATAAGTGAAAATAAAAGTATTCTTATATAAAGGAAATTATAACAAAAATTAACAAATAAAAATAAAAATTATATAAGCAATTCTTCCTTTGTTAATAATGCATTAGCCACCAATGTTTAGCTAAGCAGTACAAATCATTGCCATCTATCTGATTTGAAGAGTTCGAAATTAATGTTGATGAAAAACATGCAAAAAAATTTAAATGTTGATGGAAAACATGCAAAAATAGAGCAGAATTTTAAAGTAAGGCCGAGACATCCTCATCACCATCAACTAGAAAAACAATTAAATCATAAACAGTACTTCTATTTGAACTCAAACAAGGAGACATTATTGGCAAGAGTTGATTTTAATTTAGAGCAGTGATAGAAAATCAGGAAACACACTGTGTAAAAATGAAACAACCAAGATGACTTCCATTTTCAAGGAAAATGAAGACCAAGTGTTTTCTCCCAAAACAAGAGCTATAGATAGCTTAGCTATTAAGATAAAAGTTATACACAAGGAAACTAACAGCTGGAGATGAAAAGGTAGAATTGAACTCCTCGAAAGGCAGCAGGTCATTCAGTGTCCTGCATTTTTCCATTCCCTTCATAATCCAGTCCTCGACCAGAGAGGCATGGCATGGGCATGAGGGCACATCCTTAAACTCCGTGTTTATTTTTTGATTTATCGACATAGTAAAGATCACCTCTGTTTCTAGCATATTAATGGACAACTGACAACAGTATGAACGGTAAACCAGCAGTCACTTTGATATCTCACATCCGTTAAGAGAAAGTTCATAATACTTCAACAATATATATGTAGTCCTCTTAACTAGGTAGATGCATTTTAAAGCTGCAAGGACCAACTCAGTCCACAATAGATAATATCTACATGAAGATTACCATGCCCAACTCCTACAGATAAAAACCCACACACAGGATAGAATACAAGGCTCACAATCATGTAATTCCCTCTTTATCTTTGGCTGTAAAGCAAATTGCTTTTGCTTTCTTATCAATTGGAAGTTCAAAATACTCCAAAAGACAGCATCAATTTTCCCAACAACCCAAATAATAAAGCAAAGAAGCCCTCAATTTTTCTTCTCTTTTAAGTTCTGGAGGATTCTGGGCACCCAAACAAAATGGAAAACGGAACCAAACAGGGGAAAAGGAGAAGGGTGAGTGTTGTGGCAAAATTTTACATTACCTCTTTGAGCACAGTCTCCCCATCATTATGCAATCTTGGGAGGCCATACTTGTTCTACACAACACAACATTCCTTCCTTTTGGTCCTAAGTCACTGACCAGTTCCGCCCCACCATATCCCACCTGCCTGCATCCACCAATTCAATCCATTATTAGACAATGGTGCAGAAAGCAGAAGCAGCAGTGGCAAAGTGCTCTGTGGGAGAATGTAAACCTGAAGAGTTTTCTTTATGGCTGGTCGTCATGGTTGAAGTAAAGCTCCCTTGGCCATGCTCTTGGAAATAATGCTGTAGTTGAAAATGATCTTCTGGGCAGTGTTGATTTGAAGAAAGGAAGTGCAGACACCATGGTTGGACCAGCAAAGGTAACAACTTTATTGGTTGAAAATGTATTGATGGGTTGAAGGGTAAGGGAGGGGAAGAGATGGAATTGAGGAAAAATCTTTTTACAATTTACAATAACCATATCTAAAACCAAATCCCCTCACCATCCACCTCAACCACTTGTGTCCAACCATCACAGAAAAAGAACATAGTGTAGTTCGATAAGCAGACGAATATCCCAAAATATCAAAACTAAATCCCAGAAAACATTTCTCAAAATCTATGCTTCCAAAATTCCATAGACTAGTTTGCTACTGCTGTAGTTCACACTACCATTCACCCAGTGCAATTGCAAGTGTAACAATACAATGATTTCTTTTTAAAAAGATTAGTAAATTGATTTATAATAATTAAGAAAACATTATATTCAAAGAACAATGAATAAAAAAACTGCTTGGTTGACCATGTATTCTGTAACCTAGGGTGTGTGGAACCTAGGTTGATATCATTTTTTTTTTTTTAACTTGCTTTAAAACCCTTAAAGCCTTCCATCAAGTAAAGATGTGAAATAGTCAGTAAGAAGAAACATAATTGAATCCTGAACAGAGAACTATAATATAATATATAAAATAAATAAATATAAAAAAAAAACTTTAGAGATAATGATTTATTTAAATTTTTTTAAAAGTCTCTCACTACAAAACTTGATTAACCTTAAATTTAATTTTTAACAAATACAACATGTGCCCATATATTTTACATAAGAGTAAAAAATATGGAAATTACATCATTTTAAATTAAACTAAAATGCCCAGTGGAGTCTAGTTCAAGTGATTAAAGGTGGGTGATCAAAGGGAGGGGGTAGTTGTGGATTTCTACAGATTCACGGGTTGGTAGCTTTTAAAAGAAAAGAAAATGAAAAGGTTTTCAGTTTTGGGAGAATAAGTACCATAAAGGGAGGCAGGTTTTGTTTGGAGTTCTTGAAACTACTTTATTTTTATTTATTAAAGGAAAATCAGTAGGCAAAAGCCACAATGACTCCCATTCGGGAAGAAAGCGATCTGCGGCGTGATCTAGGTCGGGGGATCGAGGTCTATTGAGAAAGGTACCTCATGTGAGAGTGGCAGTAGCCAGCGCTTGGACTTGGTCTGCAAATGATTGGGCGGGATATGGGCCATTCTCCAGTGTACTAAGTTAAGGCAGACGACATGAATCACATAAACCTGGTGCCATCCAGCATACATTTAATCTCAACAAATTATAACCAAAGGCACATAACTATGGTCCCTATCCATGGGCTGCATAAGAAGTTAGTCGATAAGCACAACAAGCATGTATGGAAAACAAGCACCAAGTATTTACGTGAATTCCATTATCCAACATCAAAACAAATACCTATGGTCCCTAGCCATGCGCTACAGGGAAGGTTAGTCACATATTTTAGTCATACAACAATCTCTTAAAAGCGAATATCAAAAGCGAGAAAGTACATGAGAAACCATACATTCTTTTTCCACATAGACTATAAAACCATGTCAATTAAAAATACAAAGTCATCTCGACAAAACACTACGATTACTAGTGCTTAACCAACCACTTTGACGCATAGACCCTAATTCTTATGAATCAAAATGAACCAGCATTAACCTGAAATAAACTGTTCGGACCACTAGCATAGCCTGCAGTTTGGGGTGAATGGGCTTAAGAATTACATAGCGGGCTCCAATTAAGTGAAATGGACTAACAAGAAAAACCCACGAAAAATCTAAAATTTTGTCAAAATATTCCTCATAGAGTAAGGAACCCTAGAAAGGGAACGATTAATACGATTCCATTCACGAGCAGTGAGAGCAGGCCAAACAAGGCAAATTGCCTAAGCATTATCCACTGGAAAACAACCTAATGATTTGGTTGATCGGTTTCCCAGAGCAGTCAAGCCGGTTGAGAAAAATCCCAAAATTTTCCCAAACCCATTCCTCATGATAAGGAACCTAAAAAGCAGCCGTCTGCGATTAGGCTTTGGATGAGTGAAGAGCAGAGCGAAAACAAGGCAAAGTGTTCTAACTGCTATCCTTGGAAAAAACCTAATGAACTGGCTTATCCAGTTCCCCCAACTGATTGAGCCAATTGAGAAAAAATATCAACATTTTTCAAAACATTCCTCATAGAGTAAAAAACCCAAAAAAAGCATCGGTGTAGAATTCTGAGCCTGCCGGATGAAGAGGCAGGCTGAACTCAAAGGAAAAGAGCCTAGCGCTATCCACTGGAAAAAACCTAGTGAACCGGATGATCTAGTTCCCCAACCGGTTAAACCGGTTGAGAACAAATCTCAAAATTTGTCATAACATTCCTCATAGAGTAAGGAATTTGAAAAAAGTACTTGGCATGCATAAGTTAGACTCGGGATGAGTGAGAGCAGCCCAAACAAGAAAGGGCCTAACTACTATCCTAGAAAAAAACCTAATAGCCATTGATCAGTTCCACTAACGGTAGAGAGCGGTTGAAAAATCTCAAAATTTTCAGAACATTTCTCGCTAGATTAGGGACCCAACAAATGCAATGAGGTACAATTCTAACTCCCGATGAATGAGAGATAAATTGAACAAGGAAAAGTGCCCTTCTTGACTATCATTAGACCATGAAACTAATGAACTAGTTGATCTAGTTCCCCAAACAGTTGAACCGGTTGAGAAAAAATCTCAAAATTTGTAAGAACATTCTTCACAGAGTAAGGAATCCAATAAAAGAAACAGTGTACAATTCCGACTTCGAATGGTGAGAGCAGCCTAAACAATGTCTGTGCTCTAAAACAAGGAAAAACATTAGAGGCAAAAGACAAGTCTTTGTCTAAAGCGGGAGAAGCGTGGCGTTCATACCTGTAGGATTCACGGCTACTCCCCTTTTTCTTCTTTCTTTTTGCCTCCAAAACTAGAAATCCACTCCCTCAAAACTTTAGGAAATCCCCTTCAAAATGAGAGAGACCACTCCCACCGGGATCTAAGAGAATCTCCTCATTTTCTTTTCCTCCATTTTCCTTTCTTCTTTTCTTCCTCTCTTTTTCCCTTCTTTTTTTTTTTTTTTTTGTTTTTGTTTTTTTGCTTGTATTTCTCCTTCATAAACATCTAAGGTGCTCATTTTGCACCTTGAGTCCCGGGAACTCCCCCAATTAGTCTCAGACTTCCCTATCTCCATAAACACTTCTCTATTCACGAGGTTAGCAGCTGGCGACATTAACTCATTTGCTTAACCACTAAGAATCCAAAATGGACTCAAGGTGGGTTGCAAGCAACCCATAAGATGGCCCAAAACTAGACCTGAATCGTGCTTAGGATTGATATGAAGCATATGGGCCCGAACTAAGTATGATTTGGGCTCCAAAATCACCAAAATCAGTGCTCAATACAAGTTGGCACAATGATCCAGCTGAATCAGTTCCAACTGGTTGAGAAAAAATCTGAAATTTTTATAGAATATTTCTTGAAGAATAAGGAGTCCAAAAAAAAAAAAACGACGTGCAATTTCGAGTTCAAATGAGGAGAATGTGATAAAACAAGTTTGGGTGCTGAATTCAAACTTATGTGAACTTTAGCTGGGGTCGTCAGATGGTTGATTTGGTTGATAAAATTCTCAAAATTTTTCAGAAAATTCCTCAAAGAGTAAGGAATCCAACAAAGCGGTGCATGATTTCAGTCGGATGAGAGATATGACCAAAAGCAGAAGCTAGAGTGCTCATTATTCGAGCTTGCTCATATAAACTCGGCTAAAACTAAAATTTTGGGAGGCTTTACTTCCTTCCTTGTTTTTCTTTGATGGACTAAGGGAAAGGGCCATGACGACACTCCAAAATGAACCAGACACTCGCACCATCATGAACTATTGATGTATGTACACAAGGCTCAAAAACCAATTAAGCCCATAAGGGGTTAGAAAAATTGACATATAAGCATTGATCTGCAGGTGACACCCCTTGAGATCAATACAAGTTTTGAATTTTGGAAATCTGTCCTAGGAGGAACGGTTTGTTTAGAGTCCACCATACTTTTTATTTTTATTTGTGCAAGAAAATCAAGTAGAACAAAAACCCCAATGAAGCTACAGTAAGGAAGAAACGGTCTGCGAAACATGAGCCTGGGTCTCGAGATCAGGTTACTTATTAGAAAGGTACCTTATGTTAGGTAGCACCCCTCTAAGCCCGAGACTTAGTCTCTATTAATGATTGACACATAGAACGCCATGAATTCAAAGATGCGGTAACCACCGGATTAGGCAGACGACATGAGAATCACATAAACACAGTGCCATCAACATACATTTTAATCTCAACAAATTACCAGCAAAAGAGCACATACACATGTGGTCCCATTACATCTGTTGCATAAGAAGTCAATCAATAAGCATAACAAGCATGTATGGAAAACAAGCACCAAGTATTCTTGTGAATTCCATTATCGACATCAGCACATACCATGGTCCCTAGCCATGCGCTCTGAGGAAGGTTAGTCACATATTTAGTGCCATCATCTCCAAATCAAATATCAAAAAGCGAGGAAACCATGAAACCATACATTGATGCTACATCATATTCAACTATAAGCGATGCCAATTCATGTCACAAAGAAGTCAGTCACAAACAAAACCTGCTCGATTACTAATGCTTGACTAACCACCTTTAACCACATATATCCTAATTCTTATGAATCCAAAATGGACCAACATTAACATGAAATAAACCCATTTGGACCCTAACTTAGCCTACAACGATGCAGGTGAATGGGCCCGAATCACAAAAGGTCATATTCGAATTAAAGTAAATCAAACTACCCTTGAAAAACCAGATGAATTAGCTAATTTTGGTTCCAACTAGTCGGTGGTTTGAGAAAAAATCTAAAAAAGAACAGAACAGTACCTCATAGAGTAAGGAACCCAGAAAAGGGAACGGTATACGATTTTGACTTCGGATGAGTGCGAATCGACCCAAACAAGGTAGGTACCTAAGCGCTATCCTGAAAAAACCTAATGAAGCGCTGATCCAGGTTCCCCAACCCGATGTCGAGCCAATTGAGAAAAATCTCAAGATTTTTTGAATATTCCTCCGAGTAAAGGAAATGAAAAATAAACTAGGCGTATGATTCTAACTTGAATGGTGAGAGCCGATCCAGAAACAAAGGAAAGATTTTAATTAGCATCACTAGAAAAACCTAATGAGCAGAATGATTCAATTCCCCAAGCTGGTTGAAGTAGGTTGAGAAAAAATCTTAATTTTTCGAGAACATTTTATAGGTAAGAGTCAAAAAAAAAGAAGCGATGCATGATTAGACTCAGAATGGTGAGAACCAACCCCGAACAGGAAAGGACCTTAACTACTATCCACAGAATAAAACCCTAATGAACCGAGTTGATCAGTTCTCAGACTATTGTGAGCCGATTGAGAACAAATCTCAAAGGCTATAACATTCCTCATAGAGAAAGGAATGCAACAATAACAGCGTATGATTCTAACTCTAGATGAGTGAGAAGGCAGGTCTAAACAAGATAGAGTGCCTAGCTATCCTAGAAAAAAAACCTAATGAGCTGGTGATCGGTTCCCAACCGAGTTGATCGATTGAAAAATCTCAAATTTTTGTTCATACAAAGTAAGGAACCTAAAAAAACCAACGGTGTATGATTCTGACTCTGAATGAGTGAGAATCGACCTAAACAAGAAAAAATGCCTTAATTGCTATCCCTGAACAAAACCTAATGAACTAGCTGATCCAGTTCCATAACCCATCAAGATGGTTGAGAACAATTCTCAAACTTTGTTGAGGAATTCCTCCTGATAAGGAATCCAACAAAGAAAAGAAATGTGGTGTATAATTCACCAAATGAATGAGAATAATCCAAATAATGCCTAGTGCTATATAGCGAAATTTTGCAAACATGAGAGGCAAAAGATAAGCACGTCTAAAGAAACGGGAAGCACAACGTTCCTTTTACCTTAGGATTCACGGCCTCTCCTTTGTCTTCTTTCTTTCTGCCTCGAAAGCTAGGCATCCTCCTTCAACTTTAGAAATCCCCTTCAAATAAAAGACCACTGCTGGATCACAGAGAATCTCTCATCCTTTTCTATTTCCTCATTTTTCCTTTCTTCTCTTCTCTCTCTTTTCTCCCCTTCCTTTTTCACATTTTTTTTTGCTTGTATTTCTCCTTCATAAACATCTGAGCTCACTCCATTTTGCACACCTTCAATCCTGAAACTCCCAAATCAGTCTTGGCGGACTTCACATCCATAAACACTCCACTATTCACAGTTGCAAGTGGCCACATTAACTCATTTGTAACCATCCAAGAATCCAAAATGGACTCAAAGGTGGGTTGAAAGCAGCCCATAAAGATGGCCCCCAGCTAGACCCAAAGCGTGCCTGGATGATCTTGGAGCTTATGGGGCTTGAATCGTCAGGATTTGGGCTCCAAAATCACTAAAATCAGTGCTTCATACAAGTTGGCATAATGATCCGGTTGAACCGATTCAGCAGGTTGGGAAAAAATATGAAATTTTTACAGAATATTTCTTGAAGAATAAGGAGTCCAAAAAAAAAAAAAAACGTGCAATTTCAAGTTCAGATGAGGGAGATATGACTAAAACAAGCTCGGTGCTCGGTCGAACTGCTCGATAATGAACTTTAAGCGAAATGCGTATGAATTGGATTTGAGCTGTTCTAACCGGTTGATCTAGTTGATAAAAATTCTCAAATTTTGTCAAAGAATTTCTCAATGAGTAAGGAATCCAACAAAAGAAACGGTGCATGATTTCGAGTCTGGATGATAGATATATGACCAAAATAAGCTAGAGTGCTCCTTATTCAAGCTCCTATGAACTCCGGTGAACTAAAATTTTGGGGAGAGCTTTACTTCCTTGTCCTATGTACGATATGAATGAGGGAAAGGGCCGTAGCGACCTCCAATAAACCACACCTTATCACCATCATGAACTATTCGATGTACTACTGGTATTTAAAAAAACGATTAAGCCATAATGGGCTAGAACCATGACACATATAAATGGTAGGTGTTGACACCAGCAGAGATCAATCTCTGGAGTGTGGGGAATTGAAATTGAGGGTTTATAGTAGTGTAAATCCCGGAGAAAGAGATTACGTTTTCTAAAGAAAAGGAAAAAGCAGGTAACAATGCGCCTTGGGAAATGACTTGAGTCCAAGTTCATGGGATAATTTGAACTTGATGGAGCGAAATCATCCTTCTGGTGAAATCGGACCGAACAAGGGTGGACACGTGGCAGCGTGGGACCACACATCAGCTTAAACTTGAGTTGGGACAAAGAGGAATTAGAGGCTAGAAGGCCCGTTTTCTGATTGTGGGAGAAAAGAGAGAGGAGAGCTAAGGCTCCTCCCGAAGATTTAAGAAGTTACGTTGACCCGATTTTCTCGGGCCCAGCATCGACTGATGAAGGGGGTATGGTGGGTATCTTTGAAAGGGATTTTCTTGAAGATCGAAGGGATTTACGGAAATCAAAGATTATGTCGGGTTTAGGAGGCTTCTACCCGTGTATCACTCCTAAAGTGAGATTCTTCTTCCTTGGCTTACTTTCCATCTTTAGGCTAAGGAAAGAGGGTTTTTCATTAAGGGTCTGTTTGGCAAAGGAAAACTGGATTTTTGGGTTATGTTTGATGTTTCTTCGCTTAGGCGAAGGTGTGAATCTTCTCAAGGAAGATTGGTTCTTCGCCTAGGCGTGGGCATGTACACCTAGGTGAGCCTGAGGACAGGAAAAGGGGACGTTATGGTCTACCTAGGCAAGGTTGTTGCTCGCCTATGCGAACCACTTCACCTAGGCGAAGGAAGGCTACGCTTAGGCGAGCCTACGACTGTCTAAGGCCTATGTTTATGGCCTGTTTGGGGTCGCTCTCATGGCCCGATTTTTTATTGTTGTGGCTTACTTCGGGGGTCATTATGTGACTTGTTTGAGTGTGTCATTACTTGATTAAGAGTGACATGTTTGGATGTCAATATGTGCGTTCTAATATGTTGACATGTGATGAGTTTATATGTGCAAATGGCCATGATATGGCTTGATTGTGAGTGTGCAACTATTTGACAACACAATGACTTGTTTGGATCATCATAGGTACTCCAATGTATTGACATGTGATATGAATTGTGTATGTGCAATAAGCGTTACATGGCGACACTATTATGAGTGTCATTGCTTGATCATAGAATGACATGTTGAATGTGAATGTTGATATATGCTTGTATGATATATTGACATGAATGAAATGATGTATGGAAGTCATATGTAGGTGATGTGATTGTCCATGACACCGGTAAGTGGTGTGGATTGTAGCATTGATTATGCATGTGACATGATATAACATGCAATGGCATATTGCATTGCATATACGAGGAATATCGCATTAAATGGGTGTGAGTGCATGGTTAATGAATGAAACAACGCATTTAAATATTGATTAGGTAGGCTTTCGGTTAAAATGGGGACGCGTCGAAACAAAGTCACACGATTGATTAAAATGGTAAAGAAAATATGTGCCAAGTATCAGCAAGCAGGGATAGATTCTCCCTCTGGTGAAAGACATGATTGTAATTGACATGTAGTCCCAGTGATAAAAGTACTGTAAAAGTCTCTTGGTTTTGCGAGCGCTACGGTGTGACACTAAAAACCCGCTACCCATAAAAGGGCGCATGGTTTTGAATATAAAATGATTATTGTGATATGTCATCCAAAAAGATTTTGGTTTATAAACAAAGGAAATTTGTTTTGAAAATGATCATTGGATGTCATCCAAAATGACGGTTTATCACACATGAATGGCGTTATGTGGTCGTGAGACTTGGGCATATGTTTCTGATTGAGTCTATCTCACATTTCATGGCATTGCATGCGGGATTCCATATAAATTGGCATGTTCTTGTAGGAATGTGAATGTGAAATGTTGGTGGGCATTGCATGTGCATAGGTGGGGGTAGCCCATATAGGAGAACTGTTATTCTTTACTAGGTGTGGCTCACCACGCTGTAAGACAAACCTTTTAGAGTGCGGGAGGGTGTTTAGCGATGGACGGCTCGAATAATCGTGATTGCGAAGAGGGTGCTGGCACTTGTTGGTAAATTTTTTTATAAAAAAGTGCTTGGGGACAGAAACTAGTTCTAGCATGTATTTTTGTATGAAAGAATTGTAATTAAATTCTTTTGGACTATTGCCAAAAGAGTTGGGTATGTAATAATGGTAAGAGGGTCATGATCGGACTCTTACGGACTATATTTAAGTGTATTATTCTCATATTTTTAACTTAAATATATGGATGAATGGAGTCCGTGAAGGGACATATCGAGGAGTGGTAAGGTAGCACAGTTGTCTCACAAATAATTGATACCGGAGTCCAATACCAAGACTTGGGCTGCTAATGACCCTGAGTAGAAATTCAAGGAGTTGGCCTTCAAGGGACCCCGGGTTTGGGAGTGTAAGTAGCAGTATTAGGCATAGGTATATGGCTGGGGCTTGATGAATATGGGTCTGAGTCATTAGATTCATTGAGTTACGATGCTCTGGGTTTGTATCGGAACATAGGCATGTAAATTACCTATGGGGTTTGATGGGCATGGGTTTAGACCATTGCATTCATTGTGTGCATTTCATGTTTTGTGCCTAAATGTGCTACATGATTTGGTGCTATATGTTGTGTGAATTATACACATGGTAAAAATGTATATGGGAAAAGAGGAACACTAGGGTTAGAAAACATAACCTTAGGGGTTCGAACAGGATAGTTCGGGATGTTGGGCTCTATTAGTAGATTGGCACATGATCTACTAGTTAGACAAGAAAAAGAATCTGATTTGCTGTTGAAAAAGTGGAAGTCGAGGAAGAGGGCGTGAGGGGCGGTGGACGGGGCAACGCTGATCTATTGGCCTTTGATCAACAAGCCTTCATGGGCTATTAGTCTTCGCGTGATCTGCCATTGCCTGAGATGAGAGTTGTGGCTACACACACGCCATTGCACGAGGCTAATGCAAATGTAAGGCCGGGGAGGGAGCTTAGAATAACCTCCGGAGGTTTAAGGCACATCATCTCCGACCTTGAGGGAGGGAGGGTCGATCGGCCGTCCTTCCCGGTTCCGGCCAAGTTGGCAAGATTTTGGAGGCTATGGAGATCACCTCCGATGCCACGAGAATAAGGCTAGCTGCATTCTAACTAGAGGGTGAATCCCAATTATGGTGGTATGGTGGGATTGGGTCAAAGCCTCGAGGAACTTGGAGGTAATGACATGGGAAGAATTCTGTGAGCTCTTTATGGGCAAATATTTCTCGGCATCTACACAACATGCAAAAGGTAGGGAGTTCCTAGAGTTGAAACAAGGAGTGATGACGGTGCTCGAATATGGCTAAGTTCACTGAATTAACACGTTTCGTGGATGATTATGTGGCGCGGACATGGCCAAAAGTGAGGGAAATTTGAGGATTCTTTGAAATCCAGCTTAGGGGTAAGTGTAGGACTTATCTGCAAGATATGGACTCGATGGTCAGGACAACTATGGCCATAATAAGGGAAGTGGATGACACACGGAGCATCCGGGATGCGGGTGCTAGTGATAAGAGGAAGGAGAGTCAACTCTCTTCTTCAAGGTCGGGAAAGAAGTAGAGGATTTCTCTGCTCCGAGGGTTTAAACGAGGCCAGTGGATACGGGGCTAAGGCGAATTAGTCATCAGATGGGGAGACACTTTAGGGCTCCTAGCTAGCCAGGGTAGAGAGTGTGTTTCCAATGCCACCAGCTTGGACACTTGAGACGGGATTGCCCTCAGAGGCAAGGATCCCCAGGGTTATAGGACACCATAGTCCTAGTCATCAGTGGGGCATGAACAGACGCACTTTGTTCCTCCTTAACCCGCCATGGGCCAGGGACGATAGTATTAGTCCCAAGGTGTTGCACAAGCACCTACTATTTTGCAGACGGGCCACATGGGCCGGGGCATGGGTCGAGGTCGAGGTCGAGGACAGGGCTCATAGGCCGGGACTTCAAGGACCTAGGGGCGTGTCTACGCCATTACACCTACCGCCCCCTTGGCTTGTAGATCAGTTGGACTTATTTAGAATTCCCTTTTCTAATTTTTTTCTTATGGGCAAGAGTATTGTTTGATTCTGGTGTATCTCATTCATTCGTTGCTGCATCATGTTTGAAAGATTTGGGCTTAGAGGTTGAAACCTTGGAAGAGCCATTATATGTGAATTCTCCCTTTGGAACTAGGTTGAGTGTTGATAAGATATGTCAGGATTGTGAGCTAGAGATCTTAGGGATTCTACTCACTATGGACTTGAGGGTCATGGACATGTTGGAGCTTGATGTCATCCTTGGGATGGACTGGTTGAAGGCACATCGAGTCGTCATTGATTGTGATCGTGAGGGTTCTGACACACACAACTGGATGGTGTTTCTGCATGTGGCGTGCATTTGGGGATAAGCATGGCCGGCTTTAGCCGAGCCGTGTATGACTCGAAGTGGCCTGGGCGGTTGATGAGGTGAATCGCGAGCCTTACTGCAATAAGGCCCAGTGAGACGAGATTTGGATCTACCTTGGTGTTGTTTGTGAGTACGAGAGGATGTTTCACGTGAACTATCGGGATTACACTGTGTGTATGGGGATGTAGGCTTTATTTATTGAGTTGCCACAGTACATGAGCTATTTCTATGACATAGAATCGGCCTTTCTTGAGTTATAGGAACTCAAGGTCGGTGCGAATTGTTGGACGAGAGGTTTCATTACATACGAGCACTTCACCTTGAATTGCTCTGTTCTGTTTACCCAATCAGAGGACCACAAGTTGGGCATGTATAGATTAAGACCGAGTTAGAATGGGACTACTCCTCAAAATAGGTACCCTTGTCGAGTGATTTATGTCTGTTTGATCGGTTGAGAGGGGCATGGGTATTTTCAGAGATAGATCTTTGCGCTAGTACCATCGGTGAGAGTTAGGGAGGCAGATATCCCTAAGACGACGTTTAGAACACGATATGGGCATTTCAAGTTCACAGTGATGCCGTTCAAATTGACGAATGCTCCAACAACATTCATGGATCTTATGCATAGGGTGTTCTAGCCTTACATAGATCGGTTTGTTGTGGTTTTTGTGGATGACATCTTGATTTACTTCAGGAATACGGGGAGACCTGGTCCACTTGAGGGGTGGATTCTCGGACCTTGAACATCAATTGTATCGGCAAGTGCGAGTTTGGCTTATTGAGGTGAGATTCTTGGAGCACATAGTATCGACTTTGGGGGTGTCCATGGACTGAAAAGGTTGAGGCTATGACTGGGAGAGATCAAAGTCATCCTTCTAGATATCTGATTTCTTAAAGTTAATAGGTATTGAGAGGTTCATTAGGGACTTCTCTGTGGTTATCACGCTATGACGAGGTTAACCGGAAGGAGGTGAGTTTGAGTGGAATGACTTATGTGAGAGGGCATTCGGGGTGGGAACACTTTAGCTCTTGTCGATAATAGTTTCAAGGGACGGGGTACAGTGTATTGTGATGCCTCCAAGGACGGATTGGGATGTGTTTTGATGCAATCTAGGAGGGTGGTGGCTTATGGTTCTCGGAAGTTGAAAAACCATGAAGCGAGGGTCCACCACGGCATGGGTTGGCGGCCATTGTCTTTGCCTTAAAGGCTTGGCGCCACTATTTATACGGTGAGTAGTTCGAGGTGTTTTCAGACCAAAGAAGTCTGAAGTACATTTTTACACAGCGGGACCTCAACATGAGGCAACGTAGGTGGATGGAGTATCTGGGGGATTATGATTTTACTTTGCATTACCATCCAGGCAAGGCAAATGTGGTGGGCTACATTGCACTCGGTATTTTGGAAGTCATGGGGAGTGTGGCTAGTATGGCTTTCTGAGATGGCGGTCTCGAGGCGTGGGACGGCTCGAGCTGCGATGCGATGATCGGGCTCGAGTGCGTTAGGGAGTTTGAGGTAGCTCACGCCTTCCCCTCTTGGGCAGAGTGATGCAGAGCTTATACGGCACCATAAACATTTAGAATTCATGCAGTATTGAGAGTGGATTAGGAAGAGGTGACGCATTGAATACATGTGAAAACTCCTTTTTGGACCTCTAATTTGGGCCTTAGGTAAACGTGGTCAAACTTAGATAACCCCTCATGTGGAGCATATATTGATTTAGAAAGATTTGTGAGGATCTTACGGAGGATTTGTTTTTATGATTATCTTTGTGTTCTTTTAGAAGATTTGCTCCAATATTACATTCTATCCCTTTTAGATTTGCTTTATTTATTTTAGAGGATTTTCTTTTAGGAGTTGCTTTTTATTAATTTAGAAGTTTCTTTTCTAGTTAAAGTAGAAGTTGCTTTATTTGATTTAGAAAGTTTGAGACTATATATACTTTTCCCCCATGTAATGTGATCTTTTAAGAGGCGGAGTTCAAGTTTATGTATTTTCAAATTTCTCTTTAGAGTTCTCTTGTTCTCTTATCATCTCTTGAAATGATTCCTTGGGGACGGTCGTGGCTTCTCATACCTGGTGGATTCCTTGGTGGTGAAGTCTTTGTCCTGCTCAATCAGTCCATAGTTGGTTATTGCTTTTTGCATACTCGAATCATCTATCTTGTGTGGATCGTTTCATTAGCTTGGTAAAATGTACTCTTGTGCACAAACTCTCTTCCTGCCCCATGTCTTACTCTTTAAACTTTTCATAGCAAATTTTCAACCTACATGAAACTTTCCATAACTCTTTATTTCCATACTACTACAAAACATTCTATCTGCCCATTTTCTCACTATACCCTGAATACACATTCCACAACTTGAAAATCTCATAAGCTAGTCATAACTTTGTTTTTGGCCCTAGAAACTACCTAAACCCATATTTTGACTTACCAAACCTTCTAGATCATCCATCACGTTCAAACCTTGCATCAGTGGTATCGAGCTCGAGGATTGATGGTAGATCATAAGCAAAGGGAAGCATTCTTGGTTAGGAGCAGAGTCCTAATCATGGTTCAAGTGGTTCTCAATCCCCATTGCAAAAACTCATTGTTGATCTTGAATCTGTGGTTCAACGTCTACAAAAGTAGATGGCTATCAATGATGATCCTATGGCGAGAAAGACCTTCATGGAAGGTGAAGGTGATGAAAGTTTTGGCGAGAGGCGTCTTGTAGCGAGTTCGGAATTACTTGAGGTGCAAGAAGCCTAAGACAAGCATTTCAAAGAATATGATTATGGAGGAGGTATGATGAATACTTGATGATGATTACTATGAAGCGTAATGTGATGAAAGTTTCATATTCAATCAAAGTTTGATATTTCGAATTTGAAGGAAGAATGCATCTTTGACTTCTTGGAATGGCTTAGTACCGTCGAACATGTCTTTGAATATTGTGATCCCACGAGGCGGCAGAAGGTGAAGTTGGTGAATTGCTCGAATGCATGAAATGCTTCTTTGGTGGGAAAATTTAAAGAGCATGTCGAGAAGATGACAAGAAGAAAGGTGAAACTTGGGAAAAAGATGAAGAAAGAACTAAAAGGAAGTATCCTCCCTTCCACTATAGCCAGATATCTTCACCAAAATTCAGAATTTAAAAGTATGAGAATTTATTTGTGGAGGAGTATTCGAGCAGAGTTTGAAAGTGATGGTCAAAGGAGACTGCGAGAGTGAGGCGAGTCATGGCACTTCACCTTCTTTAGTTTGAGGTTCAAAATTTCATGATCCAATTGCAACCATATAACATTCTTATGAGATGTGATAAAAGCTTGCCTTAAAGATTGAGCTCCTAATAGTATGGTTTTCACTAAAATCGGATTAAAGAAGGATTTATCAAAGAATTCGACTTCAAAAGAGGGTCCTAGTATTGCTAAAACCACCCTTAAACCTCAAAGTAAAGGTGAAGTGCACAAGCCACAACAAGAGTCTACTCTAAGTCAAGGCGATTGCTTTAAATACCACAGTTGGGCATATAACCACAGATAATCCCTGTCGAGTGGTTGCCCTAGTTGAAGGAAAATATGAAAGTGAGGAAGAAGAGCGTCGAAGAGACAATTGAATATGACCATGAGATGGGGATGAGCTTACTATGCCCGGCTGATGGGACTTCCTCGATTGTTGAAAGGAGTCATAAGATGAGGCCATTTCTTGGTAGGAGAATTGGTTGCGATCCCGATGTCTTTCACCTGGTACATCTAGGACGGGGTTTGTTTAGTTCTTATTGATGAGTGGGAGCTTAGAATTATGTTTCCTTGGAGATGGTGCAAAAGCTTGAGTTTGAAGAAGGATCCACATCAGGAAACCACATAAACTTAGGCGGCTTCAAGAGAGGGTAGTGATGCTTCGGAGTATGGTGCCTTGTCTCTTTTATAATTGGAAGCACTACGGGACGAGGTGTGATGATGTTGTTCCAATGGATGTTTGTCACTGCTACTTAGGAGGCCATGGCAATATGATGAAGGTCATTTATGATGGCTTAGAGAAACTGAGCAGGATGGGCTTTAAAATTGTCTTAACGCGTTGAAAGCGGCAGTGCTCCAGCCTCGAGCAATGGAGTAAGTGCTGTTGTCCAAATGGAGTTGGGAGAAAGAAATGAGAGGCTGGTTGGATGTGATGGCCTTGGTTGCTATTGAAGGCAAGAAAGTGAGAAGGAGATCCCCAGAGCGAAGAGCGGTGTAGGCGGAATTTGTTGATGTAATAGGAGATTCCATGGGTTGCTCCCTATAGAGATATTAAGCAAATAGACCATTGTACCGGGTTCTATTTACTTTCGATCGCAGACTATAGGATTAGTCACAAGAACAACAGAAAAGGCTTACAAGGCAAGTTGATGATTGCTCTGACAAAGGCGCTGTCGAAGTAGAGCCCTTGTGCGGTTCCTGCCTTGCTAGTACCAAAGAAGGATGGATCTTGGAGGATGTGTGTTGATAGTAGGACGGAGTAAACAAGATTACTATTGAATATGATTTCCCATTCCGAGCTTCTGATGATTTCTTTGGATCGACTCTATGGTGCGTCATCTTTTGAAGATTGATTTGAGGTGGATACCATCAAATTCGTATGAGGAAGGAGATGAATGGAAGGCCTTTAAAACTCAAAGATGGACTCTATGAATGGATGGTGATGCCATTTGGACTATCCAATGCGCAACACTTTTATAAAGGTTTATCAGATCATATCCTTAAACCATGCATTGGAAATTTGTGGTGGTATACTTTGATGATATTTTGATCTATAGCAAAAATTGATGGAGCACTTTGGAGCACAGAGACCAATTGTTATCTATTCTAAGGGAGCTTAGCAGTTGTTTTACTGACTTGAAGAAGTGTGACTTCTATCTTGAAATGGAATCATATTTCTTGATTTATGTGGTTACCTAAAGTTGGAATTGAGATGGAATGAGCAGAAACTTAAGATAAGCGTGCAATTGGCTAACTCTAGCTCGATCCGCAGATGTGAGAAGTTTTCATGGGCTAGTCTCTTTATAGAATTTTATTTATTCGTGGATTTAACCATAAATGGCTCACTGTGGCCCCAGATAGCAAGAGGAGACAAATTCCAAGTTAGTGTTGAAAGCTTAGGGAGTTGATTAAAAAGTAACTAAAGCCCATGTTTGGTTTCACGATTTCTACAAAGTCTTGAGAGTAGAGTGTGATGCATCTCGAAGTTGGGATTAGTCTTTGTCCTTAGTCGAAAGGAAGACCCATCGCTTTCGCTAGTGAGAAGTTAAATGAAACAAAAAGGAAGTACTCACCTATAATGAGGTTCTGTATATCTATAGAGCTTTATTTCAAATTCAGATATGCCTTTACAAGCCATTTATTAACTTTTCTCAGATCAAAACTGGCACTAAAATTCATCAACCACCGACACAAAGTTGAATCAAGACATGTGACATGGGTGGAATTCTTACAAGCGTTCAAAGCTTCACGATCAAGCATAGCGGGTGTTCATAACGTTGTTGCGGATGCCTTGAGTAGGAGACATGCCTTAGTGACTTCCATGCAAGTCCAAGTAGTTGGATTCGATGTGTTGAAAGAACTATACGAGGAGGATGCTGATTTTGGTGAAATCTGGAAGGTATGCGCCGTGAGCCTTTTTCAAGGGTTTACACATGGGATGGACCAGTTTCTCTTTAAAGGAAAAACACTTCTATGCATCCGAGTCTTGTTCCTTGAGATTGAGTGATACGGATGAGTTGCATGGGTGGAGCATTAAGAGGACACTTTGGTGGTAAACGCAAAGCTCTAGTGAAGGCAAACTTCTTTTGGCCTAAGCTAGAAAGACATTACTAAGATTGTCAAAGAAGTATGTTATTATGATGGCTAAAACTCATGGAAACAATGCGGGACTATATACACCATTACCAAGCCTGTGCCATGGGAGGAGGGTAAGCTTGGATTTTGTTTTGGGATGCTGAACACAAAGAAACAATTAGTCAGGGAGTGGATGACGAGGTTTTCAAAGATGGCTCACTTTGTACCATGCGACAAGTCTAATGATCTTAATATTCTGGAAGCTTACTTCAAAGGTGTGAATCTACATGGTATTTCCCAAGACTATGGTTTGAGATCGAGACTCTAAGTTTCTTAGTCACTTTTTAAGAGAACTACGTGGAGAAACTTGGGACTTCTTTCTTTGTTCGGTACCTCTTATCACCCTCAGGCGATGAATTGACCAAGGAGTTACTAACTAGAAACTTGGGAAATTTACTATAAGGAGCTATGGGAAAGAGCGTGAAACAATAGGTTGATTCAACCCCAGTGAGTTTGCCTACAATAAGGTCCATGCACATAGAAGCGTTGGGAAAGTCAAATTGAGGTAGTCACATGGACTCTGACCGATTGGACCCATGGAATTTAACGCACAATGAAACTAACTGTTGATTTGTAGTGGAATCTTTGAAGTTAGAGCCCAGAGATCGAAGTTGCATGAAGAAGTTCACTTGAAGATTGAGAAGAAGAATGCCAAATATGTGGAACAAGCAAATAGACGCAAGTATGTTGAGTTTGAGGTTGGCGGTGGTTTGGAGTACACCTTCACGAGGAGATAGGTTTCCACCGGGAAAGTTTGGAAAGCTCGAGACGGAGTAGATGGCCCTTTCAAGATTAGAAAATTGGAGAAGGCACATGTTGGAAGTTGCCAGGTGAATATGAAATTTCTTCAATGTTCAATGTCAAGGACTTGAGGGAGAAACGCTATCATGGTGAAGAATTGAGGGCAAGTCTTTTTTCCCAGCTATGGGGGATTGATGCAGGAGCTTCTATAAACACAGAACATTAGATTCAACCTAAAATTATTGAAAAGAATTAGTTGGGAGGTTAAGAGCCTTGTTGAATACATGTGAAAAACTCCTTTTTTGGACCTCATTTGGGCCTTGGAAGGCAAAAAAATGTGAAGTCGAGACTTGAGACAAACCCGATGTGGAACGTATGTGTGATTTTAGAAAGATTTGCAGTATGATCTTACGGAGGATTTGTTTTTATGATCTATTGCATTTCTTTTAGAAGATTTGCTCAATATTTTATTCTATCCCTTTTAGATTTACTTTATTTATTTTAGAAAGTTTTCTTTTAGGAGTTGCTTTTTTGTAATTTAGAAAGTTTCGTTTTCTAGTTAAAGTAGAAGTTGCTTTATTTGATTTAGAAAGTTTGAGACTATATACTCCCGTGTGCAAAGTCTTTTTGGCGGAGTTCAAGTTTAATAATATTTACTCAAATTTCTCTTTTTAAGAGTTCTCTCTTGCTCTCTTATCTGCGGGTGGATTCCCGGGGCGGATTAGTGGCTTCTCATACCTGGGTGGATTCCTTGGTGCGTGGCGAAGTCTTTGTGTCGGCTTATCAATCGACCGGTCCATAGTTGATTGTGGCATGCCAGCTCCGTCGTCTATCTTTGTGTGGATCGTTTCTATTAACCGGTAAGTAACCACTCTTGTGCGACTTTCTCCTCACCATCTCATCTTCTCACTGACTTTTATAACCAATTTTCAACCTACCCAAAACTTTCCATATCTTGTTCCATACTATAAAACATTCCTAAATACCATTTTCCCTTATATACCACAAATACACATTCTAACCCAGAAAATCTCATAAACTCGTCCATAACCTGTTTTGGCCCTAGAAAACTACCCTAAACCCATATTTTGACTTACCAAAACTTCTAGATCATCCATCACGGTCCAAACCTTGCATCACAGAGTGATCGAGTTAGGGACGGGGCAGAATCTTGTCCATCGGCGGAAGATCGGAATGCGATCGGGTGCGAGTGTGAAGGTTGGACCATGCGCTGAGCAGTAGTCTTGAACATAGCGAACGAGGTTGGCCCAGTTCACGATCCGGAAGATGAGATAGGAGATCCTCGAGGTTCCATTCAGTTTTACTGTGCATCCTAAGAATTGGCACGAAAATGTATTATGTAACGCCACTACTAAAAATAACTTCTTAGTTTTATAACATGTTTAGGGTATAAAATAAGATTAAATTGTATTTTTTTGAATTTATATTGTTAAAGAACAAAAAAAAAAAAATGATAAAACCCGAAAATTATAAAACAATTAAGGTTAAATTGGTAAAATGTCAAAATGAGGACCCAGATGACCCAAGGGTCATAAATGAGAAAAGTATATGCTAAAGTAGAAATGTGATAAGTTGTGGTGCAAATTAAATAGAAATGAAGGGCTTTAATGCAAAAATGAGAAAATAAAGCCAAAAAGAGATAGCCAAACAAGGCCTTGTAATGGATGAGAGCATAAGAACAAAAATTGGTATTAGAATGGGTATTTCACGTTTTGTAAAAAGGAGAGAGCTAGGGTTGTGGGTTCTTGAGAAGAGCCATTGTTGGTGATTGTTTTCCATTGTTCAAAGTTTTGTAAGAAAAGAGAAGAAAAAGGAAGCTTGATTGGAAGGTTTTAAGAAGAAAGCAAGGTATCGATTATCCTTTTTGCTTGTTAGGAACCTTCCCCCAACTTTCCTCTTTGATCGTGTGGCATGAGCGGTGGGTGTGTGAGGCATGGATTAGTAGAGCATGATTCGGTATATATATGTTTGAGTTAGAGTTCAAGCAACCTTTTTGCTTTGATTAGGATTTGTTTTGAGGAATTTTTGTATAAAGGAAATGTTGGGGTTTTAGGGGAGATGATGTCAAAATTTTCCAAAACCCGTGTTTTTGTTTTGACCATCACTCATCCAAATTGAGTGATTCAAATTTTTGGATAAACTAGACTTTTAGGAGAACAAATCTCCTTGAAATAAGTATATCCAAATTTAGACCCCATTGGACCCAGAAATTTGTCAAAGTGAGGCTTTGTTTTAGAACAAGTGCAGTTCGATTTAATCTGTGATTTTGGTGTTTTGGAACATTTTTGGTATTTGACCATAAGTTGAGTTCCCCTTTCGTCAATTAGTGATGATTCAAACAAATTTAAGGTAACTAGGCGTCACAGATGAACAAATCTCCTTGAAACCAGTGTGCTCAAATTTGGACCCCATTGGACGAGAAATTCGTCAAAGTGAGGCCTTTGTTTTTGAGGCTGACCTTAAATTAAGTTCAGGTTTGATCACCGATTTGATGTTTGGATTAGTTTTGGTATTTGGTGTAAGTTGAGTTTATTTCAAACCGAGTGACATGATTCAAATTTCTAGATAAACTAGACTTAGGAGAACAAATACCCTTGAAATAAGTGTATTAATTGGATTGAAGTGGACTGAAATTCATCAAATTGAAGCTTTATTTTCAGGCAAATTCTTGTTATGTTTTGAAAATAGAGTAGTCCCGGTTGTTTTGAACGTATCTTGAGTTTGGTGTTAAGATTAGATGATTAATTTTTAAATAAAAATAAATTTATAGGGAATAATGGACTTGAAGGAGGTTGGGTAAAATGTCGCTCATTTTGTTCCCATAAAATTTTACTTGGAGGAAGTTGGGTGAAAACAACCTAACTAGAAACCTAATAGAGCAAACTAATATTGTTCTCTAATTGTGATGGAGCAGGGTTGGTGAAAGAGGAAGCTGACTCAGAGCGGGATTCGATGATAAATTAAGCAACAACCTTTTTGGGTTTGTTTTCCATAGCACCTCTTCTTATTTCAAGTTTTTTGTGATTGTTAAGTTGAAATAGGATTTTCCAAGAAAGCGCATATGTGATTTTGTTTTAAGCGATTTGGAAGAACAGATTAGATAATTTGCTAAACTCTTATGAAGCATAAAATCATATTATTTGGGTATAAATGTATAAAATATTATGCATTACTATATGATGAGTTTTAATGCCCTTAATTGAATGTTATCATCATATTCGAGTTGAGGATGAATTGATATGCAAATAAGGGTCAAACTAGTGCTGTGAGCGAAATGAAATATAGTGGCATCTGATAAAGTAACCCGGTGGGAATGACATCAGGTAAAATTTTAACACATAATAATTTTCAATAACGGTCATTCGGCCGGGACGTCTTGTGTTATAAATGTTTTTATCTTGGCTGCGGCCAGGCGGGACCGTGTCGGTGATTCCGTTATCCTATGCAAGAAAGAAATGGTTAAATTAGTTCGAGGAGCAGAGGTTATATGTAAATGTGTGAAATGCATGATTTAGTTGAATAAAATATTGCATATAGTGTATACTTTGAAGTGATCAATGATTTGTAGATGAAAGTATGTGAAATAAACACATATATATACTGTCTTCTTATATTGCATGGACTATTGAAATTGTGCCCAAAATATTGTTTTTAAAAAAATTTGACATATTTGTGTTTAGTGGAAATGAAAAGAGAGTCGCTAATATAACCACTAAGCATGAAAATGTTTATCACGTTGTTTTTATCATACGTGCAAATGCAAGTGACTAGGGATAAGAGCAGTCTTAGAGTTGAGTTGCCGGAAGTCAGAGAATGGTGTGAATTATAAGTAGCCTTTCCGTCTCTCATGCATACATTTCATCCGTGACATTGACCCAGTCATTTTGTAATGAAACCAAAAATGTATAAGTTTTCATGGGAAGAGCATATTTGATTTATTTGTGGAGATGAACTCTTATGATGTTTTGTAAATGATAATGTTGAAAGGGCATACATACCATATTGAATGAGGTAGTGATACAAAGCGGTGGGCCTACTTTTGTGAAATGATTATCGACATTTATTTCTCTGATTATTGCAAAAATGTATATGGTAAAAGCTGGTGCAACGTCCTTGGTTGGGTTGACCTACGAAAATTTTAGGTTGGGTGCGGGGGCGTGACATGTATCACAATCTATGTCGCGATGCGGGTGAGTTTAGAAACACGTGGGAGATTTCATTGGCTTGATGTCTCATGTGTCGTGCCAGGTAAGGTGAGCCTTGGCCCGGCAGATTCTCTGACCATTGGAGGTGGCGAGATGGGAGCACATCGATGGATTTATTGATGGGACCGGCAGGAAACCCTCCAAGATTCCCGATTGGTCCACTTTGAGTGAAGTTCCTTTGTACAATCCTGGAATGTCGATGGAACTGACTTTAAGAAAGAAAGTAAACACACACACATTAATGTAACATAATATATATATATATATATATATATATATATATATATATATATATATATATATATATATATATATATATATATAAAAGATCCCTAACACAGCTCAATTCACAATCAGACCCATCTTACCATAGGTCATAACCACAAACACACACATGATAAAGACTCATGCCAGGTTCAATACTAAGATCGAGCATTCTAGTGTTTACCAGAATTTAGGAATGCAATGAAGAGCCTGGAATCGATAAAGAAGAAGCGGGGCAGGTAAGATAGAATCTTTACTTATTTGCACCGCGAGAATGAGTGATGTAGAAGGCGCTTACGAGAGAGATCTCATGGTACGCTTGGACTACAGAAAGCAGTTTAAAACAATGGCGTAAGATGATAATAAATCTCGGTGGTGACATAATTTATAAAGGAAAATAATGTTTTATTTTTCGAAAGTTTACTCCATCTCAAGACCTCACGTCCACTCTTTTATAAAGTTCCCCGTTTGGGAATCATTTTCACAAACCCCAAATTTATACCCAAGTCAATGTGAAATTCATGCTCAAAAATTTAGCAAACATGATTACTACGGAAATTATAGCTTTGCATTGTTCACAACATAAAATTTAGCATAAAATATATATAACCATCATGTTGTAAAATAATCATGAAAATACAATAATATATAAATATTAAAATGGTTTTTACCTTCTCGAGAAACTCAGCAATGTACCGTACCATATACCCGCAAGTAAACCGTCGAACTAAAGCTATTGCGACAGTGGCAGCTAATAAACCCGGTAAGCTTGAGCATCACGTGGCGACTAATAAACCTTGGGTGTAGGCATCCGTGGCAACTAATGAGGCAGAGATGGCGACATTACGTGGCAACTAATAAACCTTTCCAGCGATACGCATTACTATAATCATTTCACAAAGTCTGAAATCCATTTCTTAAATCAATAACCTTTCAAAACTGGTTTAAAACCTCAATCCATGTACGAAAATGTTTGAATACCACAAATTTATCCATGAACTTCATTAAAATTCCAAATATTTAAAATGTTGACAAAATCCACATATTAACTTTGTTTATATAAAAAGCAGATAATTATATTCACGCATAATCAACCGTTTGATCAAATAGAGTCATATATATAACCATAACCTGGTATATATCATAATATACCCAAAATCATTTAAACATGCTGTCATTTCGTAAAATGAATCTTTCAGTCTCTCCCTCTGCAAGGCACGTCTCGAGTTCGGCGTGGCGCTTGTAATATAATAAAAATATCATTTAGGCTCCATTAACTAAACCAGACATTGCAGGGCGCCCCGAATGTCTTTGAATAATTTAGCAAAACTATCCCCAAATTGGACCCCGACAGGTCCAGTTATACCGTGTGCCCTATAAACCCGGTACCCAAAATTGGGGCTTTTCATCCGGAGGCTAATCTTTTGAAGTGAACCTTAGATAACTCATAAAAATGTCAATTTCACTAATCCGACTTCAATTTTCTAATTTGACCAATTGTACTTGATTCAGGTCAAAGCCTTTTGATGTTAAAATGATGACAAAAATGGAAAAACTAACAACGGCGTCCAAAATTTACAAGCTCATATCCAGCGGAAAGCGAGACCAGGAACACAACAAAATATCCTTACCTTGGTCTAAAGGTTCTTTGTGGTGGCGGAAAACAGATCCAACAGTCTGCCAAATTTGTTTTCGTCGTATCTTTCAAACGGTAAGGAATCTACGAAAAGGGACCACGGGAATGAGTTCAGAGGGTCCAAAAATTGTGGGAGGGAGGTATGGGTGGCCTGGAATGGCGAGAAAAATGGAGAAAATCCGGTGAGCCACGAAGTGGCGGTACTTGCCGTGTTCGCCGGCCGATCGCGAAGCGCGTCAGGCGGTGATTCGCGGTGAAATTTGCCCGGCGGTCGTCTGATGGTGGCTCTGCTCACAGACGGCGGTGTAGCAAGTGGGTGGCGATATGCCTCCCGCGGCGAAACTCCGTTTAAATCTAAAATGGTGAGGCGACCCGGTCGGTCGTGTGGTTTTGGGAGTTTTCTCTACAGGGTTTAGACCAGGAAATGGGTGTGTTAAGGGCTAAGTTCTATTTGAAGCGCGCAAAACGCTAGGTTTATATAGAGCCTAGAATTAAACGCTAGATAAAACCTAGGCCGGTTGAGACACCGTATTAAAAAACACTGCTTCGCGAACTCCCCGAGTCCTGCTTTCTATCGTAGGTCGGTTTTGACGTTCAACCGTCTATCGAACTTGTATCGATGGGGCCTACGAAATGTGGTGTCTTAGTCAGCCCAAAATTATTCATCCTTGAAAAAGAGTCAACTTGAACACATACTAGTGTTGATCGGCACCGGTCAAACTTAGTCAAACTTGAGTGACGTTTTAAAAACTTGTATTATTTGGTATGGGTCGTTACATTTATTGACTCACTTGCCACGGACATCGCGAGCGCATGATGTTGTGTGGGTGATAGTGGACCGGCTCACTATGTCGGCACACTTTTTGGCTGTGTGGATGACCTTCACACCGGAGGAATTTTGCAGGTTGTATATATGAGAGATAGTCCGGTTACATGGAGTGCTAGTATCCCGATCGGGTTTACGACTCATTTTTGGGAGAGTTTCCAACAAGCCATGGGGACACGGTTGATGATGAGCACAACTTTTCATCCCTAGACGGACTGTCGGTCAAAGAGGACCATCCAAACATTGGGGACTGGGCATGTGTCACCGGATCTTCTGGAATTGGCTGGGAAGAGCATTTACCCTTGGTGGAATTTGCTTAGAACAATAGTTATCATGTGAGCATACAGATGGCACCCTATGAGGCATTGTATGGGAGGTCATGTCGATCTCTAGTTTGTTGGACAGAGATGGGAGAGAGAACCACCACGGGTCCGGAGTTATTAAGAGACACCTTTGAGAAGGTGGATTTGATACGAAAGCGTCTTCTCATAGCTCAGAGCCGATAGAAGAGCTCATGCGGCGAGATGGCGTGACCACTCTAGAATTTGAGGTGGGTGATCATGACTTCTTGAAGGTGATGCCTAGAAGTGGTTGGGTTCGATGCCACGGGAAAGGTATCGTTGAGGTGCTGTAGGCCTTTCGAGGTACTTGACAGGGTAGGCACGGTTGCATACTGATTGGCTTTACCACTAAGTTTATCAAGTGTACATGCGGTATTTCATGTCTCCATGCTCCGAAAGTACACCCTAGATCCAACTCATGTGGTGGATTGGGGAGAGCTTGTAGTTGATGCAGATGCGGGAACGCCCGAGGAGGTTATCTTATTATCATGGATGGATGTTGCGGGATCCCGGTTTTTGAAGAGCAAGACCATGAGGCCTAATTAAATATTTGTGGTATACTTGTGTGGAATAAGAGGAGAGCAACATAGAACCTTGAGAACACTAGTGCATGCGACTATCACTTCTTGTTAAAGGAAGAAGGTATGTTTTAGTCATTCATATTAAATATTTGTTATATGCATGAGATTGCATGTTAGCATGTGTGAAATTCGGGACAAAATTCTTTTAAGGGGAAGAATGTAAAACCCAAGAAAAAAATCGAATTTTTCTTAAAAAATGGTAAAATGGTAAATTTCCATAATAGTACAGGTTGAAAACCTAGATATTTTAGATCTTGGATGATGGCGGAACTCAGACAGATTAGTCTTCTGCGGTATCCTGATTACTAGATAATTTCATTAAGCCAGAGGCGATTTGGAATTTTCACGCGCTTTTAGGGTGATGGGTGTCCAGCGCTCAGGGGCGAGATTGTTTCTGTGAAAATCTCGGAAGTTGGGAAATGACTTAGTCAGGGTTCATAGGATATATTTGAATTTGAACGAGGAGGCAGTAGCGGCACCGAGTTTGTCGGACATTCCGAACTAGGGTGGACAGTGGCACGGCGTGGGCCACACGTCATAAACTTAAGTTTGCAAAAAATAGGAATTAGGGCTAAGAAGGCCTGGTGCCTGATTAATTTGAGAGAGAGGAGAAGAGAAAGGAGGCCAAGGCTTCCTCCCGAATCTCTGGAGTTACATTTGGTCGGTTTAGTCGGGTTAAACGAGAGTTCATCACACATCGGCCCGAGGGTGCGCGTGGGTACTGGAAGAGGGATTTCAGCGAAGATCAAGAGATTTCGGAAATCGAGTTGTCGGAGTTTAGGGCTTCCTACCCGTATTATTACGTTACTAGAGGTAAAGGGATTCTTCCTACCTTAGCTTACTTTTTCCATCTCTGGCTAGGAAAGAGGGTTTTTTTCGTTAAGGGCTGTTTGGCAAAGCTGGATTTTCGGGTTTTGTTCGATGTTTCTTCACCTAGGCAAAGGTGTGAATCTTCTCAGGGAAGATTAGTTCTTCGCCTAATCGAAGGGATGATTTGCCTAGGCCAAGGGGTCGGCTTAGGAGTGGGCATGTAGGGCGAGCAGGGACTGAAGGGATACGGTCCTCCTAAGTAAGGCAGCCTGCCTAGGCAAACCACTCGCCTAGGTGAGCACATAGTGTTGAAGGCGTGTTTATGGCCTATTTGGGGTTGGTCTCGTGGCCCAATTTGTGATTATTATAATTGCTTCGGGGCCATTATTGACTGTTTGAGTGTGTCATTCTTGACTAAGGTGACATGTTTGGATGTCAATAACCTTGTCATCATTCTAATAAGTTGACATGTGATGAGTTTATTTGTGCAAATGGCCGCTGACATGGCGATTGTGAAGTGTGCACTACTTGACAACGTTGTGACTTGTTGGATGTCAATATGAGCCTCCCAGCATATGACATGTGATGAATTGTTATGTGCAATGGCCATTACATGGCTTTCTTGTCTGTGTCACTGCTTGATCATAGAATGACATGTTGAATGTGAATGTTAATATATGCTTGTATGATATATTGACGCAGATGAAGCGATGTATGGAAATAATATCTGCGGTGATGTGATTGTCCGTGACCGTGTAGTGGTGTGGATTGTGTTGTCGTGTGGCGTGATGCTCTGATGGCACGCATTGCTGTATGCAGTGGACATCACATTAAATGGGTGTGAGTGCATGGTTAATAGATAGACCTTTGCGTTTGGTGGCTTTTGATTAGGTTGGCTCAGGTTGAAATGGGACAAGATTCAACGTCGCACGATTGATTAAAATGGTAAAAAGCCTCATGTCGGGTATCGACAAGCGGGGATAGAATTCCACATAGGTGAAGAACCCGCCAATTATGGAGTCGGATATAGTCCCCAACGGTGAAAGATTGTAAAAAGTGTCTAGGTTCTGAGCTTTGCTTTGTGACATCAAATACTTCTCCCGTAAAAGCATGGTTTGAATATAGATTATTATTGTGATGTGTCATCCAAAAATCTTTTGGTTTATAAACAAATGAAATTTGTTTTGAAAATGATCATTGGATGTGGCTCAGGAATGGCGGTTTATCACACATGGGCTTAGGCGTTGTGTAAGGGAGTCAATGAGGACTCGGGCGTATGGTACATGATTGAGTCTTATCTGGATTCAAAGCAGCGCGGCATCTAGGATTCCATAGAATTGGCATGTTTTTGTTGGAATGTGAGATGCGAAATGTTGGTGAACATTGCGTATTGCATAGGTGGGAGTAGCCCTTGTAGAAGGTATTGCTGCTGGGGCGTGAAGTACCTTTGTGGGTTGATAACCTTTGGTGTAGGGTCTACACCGGGTGTGGACGGCCTCTCGGATGAGGCCATGATTGCGAAGGTCGACACCTTCAGCGCCGATAAATCTTTGTAAAGTGCTTGGGTGTATTTCTAACATATTTTTGTAAGAATTGTAAGTAAAATTTTTGGACTATTGCCATAATATAGTCGGGTATGTAATACGTAGTGAAGACGTGATGAACTCTGCGTGTTGTATTTAAGTGTATTATTCTCATATTTTTAAGCAATATGAATGAATGGGTCCAGGACTATCAGTGGTGTTGAGTAACTTTCGGTGTCAAGTAATTATTATCTGGTGGAGTACCAAAGGCGTGAGTCTTTTTATAATGACTGGGTGCGATTCCAGAGGTTGACAGCTGAATCATGAGGGACCCCGGGTTTGGGGTGTCATAGGTAGGGTCCGGGTTGAGTCTTAGTGAAAACAAAATTGTAGAACATATTACTATGAGAGCGGAAGCAGGGTGGAGTGTAAAGTGAATAGTGGTAAAAAAAAAAAAAGAAATAAATTAAAAATAAAAAAGGAAAAAAGGAAATGTCAAAATAAGTACAATATTGAATTACGTTGCATGTTTTATACACAAAAGATATAACATGTTCAAGTCCCAGTGGGGATAAAATTGTGTACTTATCAAAAAAAGTAAAAGACAAAAAAAGTTATTAAAAAATAAATCATATAATTAAAATACACCAGATCTCCTAACACCCTAGGAAGATTTATTTTGAAATTAGGCATGCTTCATTGCATATTGGATCCAATATTTTTATTCTTAAGTGAATGCTCTCAGGCTATGTTTTGATGTGGGAAATGAGAAATGAGGGCAAGAACATCTTTTCATTCTTATTTCTCATGGAATATAACCAATAATTTGATTTCATTTTTTTTGTGTTTGGATTAGTTTAAGAATCTTATATGAGGATGATTGTTTATTTCCATTCTATTGTTTGGTGGAATTGGAATTAAAAAGATAGAAATTAACAATAACACATTATCACACGATTTTAAGTATTTTTTATTTCATTTTAAATTATGAGCTTCTATAGTTTTCTAAATAATAAGATTAAAACAAACAATATATAATTTTAAAATAATCATATAATAACCCTATATACAAACATTTAATCATTTATTTCATTATAAAATTATCTATATATATAATATTTAAATTAGTATTAAATTACTTCTTAGAAAGTATAAATTAAAAAAGGTTAAATTTCAATCATTATCCTAATTTGTGAAAATGTTGTAAAAACATTTATTTGATAAAAAAATAGATTTTTAAAAATAATGTAATTCTAATAAATTTGTGAAAATAATTTATTGTACTTGTAAGATTTTGATTTCTTATAAAACTATGAGTAACAAAGTATGGATAGAAATTTTTTTATTTTGCCTGGAATCATATATATAGAAATATTGTCAAGAAAAGTATATTATAATAAAATACAACGTTAGTACAGCAAAAAAAAGTTAAAGACCAAGAATATGCGGATCTTGTTCAACATTATAAAAATTTTATTTGACTTTTTCCATATTAAAGAGGTAAAAATAAATATACACATGAGGACAAAATGATAATTTTGTTTTTATATCTTTATGCGCCCAAAAATACCCTAGAATTTTTATAATAATTTGTATTATATATTCTGAGTATAAATTGAGCCAACTTGGGTTTTTCCGAGAAAACTGATAAATTGTTAAATAGTGAAAAGTGAGATGAAAATGTGAGCATATGATTAAGTATTATATGTTAAAATGAGAAATTGATGGAACCCGGAAATAAAACCAAGTGAAAAAGGGCAAATTTGGAAATTTGTAAAATAGGGGACCAAGGAGATCAAATGATAGCTCAAATGCTAAGCTGTGAATTAAATAGTAAATGGAAGTCAAATGAAGACCAAAGGAGACAAATGAAATGAATTTAATGAACAACCAAACATGGCCTTAGGGTGAAAACATGACTTAAGGCATTTTGGTGTTAGAATGCTCATTGAACATTTTAAGGAGTTTGAGAGAAAGAGGCTAGGAGCTTGGAGAAAGTGATTTTGGTCATGATTTCACTTCCCATTCATTGCTTCTTAATGATCAAGCATCTTGGATGAAGAAGATTCAAAAGGATTTTTAAGGTAGAAACGAAGCCTAGATTTTTTTAAATATGATTTGGGTTAGAAAAAACCTCAATCCATGGGTTTTGCTCATGGTTGGTTTAGGATGATAAAATGCCGCTGGAAGAGTTTCATAAATTGTTTTGGGTTTTGGTGATTTTGGAGAAAATCACAAAAGGGCAAATAGAAAAGCCCCGGGCATCACGGGCCACCAGCGCACTTTGGCGAAGGGCACCCTGCAGCGTAGAGCTACGCCGTGCGGTGCGCCTTCTTTGCGACGAGACGAAAAGGCGAAAGGCTCGAGGTTCGCTAAGGCGTATGCCACTCACGCGAGTCAAGTCATCGCCGATGATAATTGTTCACGATTGGGCGGAGTTTTTCGGATTTTGTTTAAAATTACCTGTTTGTACCACGATAGTTTAAGGACCTTATCGGCAGTTAATGGGGTTCAAATAGAATGAAGCCAAGTGAGCGTCTGTACCTGCGCCTGGGTGAAGTGAATCGTTTGAATACGATTAATTGTTTCAACCACTAAGTGTGGAGGTGGCATGTTTGACTAGGAGCGAGATGTGTTAATAGCGACTTGGGGCTGGTGTCGAAAGAGACAAGGGATCGATAAATTGGTTGTTCTTTGTTCTCTATTCTCTGTCTGTTTGTTTTAGGTGACTCAATTCCCATTTCAAGTTCTATATATGTTGATTTTGGATGTATTACATTTGAAATGTTTGTGAAATATACGCATATGCACATGTGTTCCGAACTATAAGTCATTCACTTACCATGTGAGTAAATTGATTTGAAATGTATTGTTTAATGACTAACATAGAAGGATTCACCAGAAAGCTGAGTCGTCGTGAAGGTGGCATATTTGTTAAATGTGAAATCACATTACCTCTTTGAATAACAAACATGACCAGGATTCACTAATTGAATACGTAGTGAATGTGGCTTATAGTCGTATGCGAGATTGTAATGCTCGAATGGCGAAATAACATTCTTTATTGAATGACAAACGAGGCGGGATTATGGCAGATAATAGAATGTTGACTCATAGCCTTATGTGAAATCCTGACCGAAGAAAAAAAAATTTGAAAAGTGTATTTGTATAAGTATCTTTTACGTTACACATAGATATTGTATTAAAGACATTATTTTGATAAATGCATGATTCGTATTGAACTGAAATGGAATAGAGAACTGTATAGAACCACAAAGCATTAAAATACTTAAGTATTGTTTTATCGATACCTGAAATCTTGAGTGACAAACGTCGAAGCGGACCCAAAGGTCGAGGCTCGAGTCATCCATAGGGATTCACGGGTATGCTCCGTCACATGCATTCTCACATTTTTTTGAACATATTGTTTACAAACAAAAGGGAGTTCAACTAGAAATTATTTTATACATGTCTGAATACGATTTTGGATATTATATTGTAAGCGGCATAAAATACCATTTTTAGATAATGCATATTTTGTAAAGGAATTGCATTGAATTTAGCAATGGCATGGAAACGCTGAGTGAAACCGCTTCCTTGAAAATTTGAAATAGAAAATACACATTAATGAAATGTATTTGATAAATGATTTAATTAATGGCTTATTTGTGGCGTTCAGGGTTTGGTCGGTTATCGTCGGATTAAAAATTTGGATTCGAGAGGGACGTTACGCCCTCTTTTCCATTTTTATTATTTTGAAATTAATAGAAATATCATTTATTTATTTATTTAATTTAGAGTTAATAAAAATATAATTAATCATTTTAGATTTTTGGATGATTATCTCTATGTTTATGTTTCCTAAATTTTCTATTGTAATGAAATAACACATTTTCAAATATTTATGTGTGAATTATTTTGCAAGAATCAAGTCCTCAAACTTGAGAGAAGTTAGAAATGTGGGATATGAGAAGTAAAATCTAAAACTAAAATAGTAAATTGAAGTTATTTTACATTATCTCTTTAGAATGTAGAATCAAATTACCACATAGGTATAATGAATCAAAATCACTTGAAAGTAAGAGTGTGTTTCTATCGAGAAACAATTTTTTCCATTTCTATTGCAGCAAAACTTATCAGAGCATAGAAATGAGGAAAAAATGGTTCCATTTCCCCACTCTCCATTCCTTCATGCCAAATGCTGCTTGTGACGCCCACTTGGGAATTAAGTTGACTACGAATCAACTGCGGAAAATCTACACATCTCGGATCCACGAGGAGGGGCATACATGTGAGTAAAAATGCCTCTTGGGCTTATAAACCAATACTCATAAAAACAAATATCACAACTATTCTCCAATTATCTCCCAATAATTCAATAGTTGATTACACTTTTATACAAACATATATTAAAATCTACAACTCTAATACATGTTATGTCCAAAAACCATCAAAGCCACAAACCGACTTCTTCAAAATCAATCTCTAAATGAGCTGTCATTTCAAGCGCTCCCTGTACTTGAAAAATAATAATCCCTCGATAGGGTGAGCTAATGCTCAGTAGTGGAATCACCCTAAATGGGTTACTCTCCACCTAAGTGCATATGCAATGCTCCAATTTAAACACACACTCAAGTAAATGCATGATTCTGTGGATAATACACATGCCCATTCTATGTCACAAGTCACTCATCATTCCCTCACTTGCCTAGCTATGTATAGAGGAAAATCGTTTAATAAAAAACATTTATTCTTGAAAATATCTTTCACCAAAGTGTTGTGGTAAAAATATGGGACTACCTCGGCGAGAGGTGGTTGAGGTGAGCTTTCGAAAACGATCATGGTCCTCATCCGAAATGATCTATTGGCCCATCTCCTAACCAATTCTCGAGAATATCCATCCTGTGTGAAATTCCTTTCGCAGCCAATAAGTTTTGAAACCATGTCATGCACTCACACCTAGTTCTAGGTTAGGTGCGTATAGAGTACATTATACCATTTCAAAACCATTTATACAATATGTCCAATATGCATGGCACTCAAATCAACTACAATTACACATGTAATTCAAGCACATCAATATCTTGATTTAAACACTTGAGCCAATCATAATCAATCTCATCTCTAATGGCTTTGAAATCTGATTTAATTCCATAATTGTGTCTGTTGTTATGTGTTAAGCTTATGTCTTACTTTATCCCCATTTCCACATACTAAGCCATTTCACATCAAACAATTCCCATGCCAAACATGGACATTTATGATCATTTCATATAAAGCCCCCGGGATGTTTTACAGTCCAAAGCAGGCTTTTTATAATGGGTGTCACGCGTACTCTCTAAGCCTTGGTTCTCTTAGGTGGGGCAGAATTCCTCTATTTCCAGGTCTCCTACTCACCAAAAGATAGTGGTAATAAATTATCACCCAGACACAAAACAACTCCCTAAAGCGCTCGTTGCTGTAATTGGGTCTCAAAAATTCACACACTTCGGTTCAAGATTTGGAGGCGATCAGCGACCCCTCACGGCCTGTCGGCTCAACATCCTGAGAACACTTAAATAAAGTGTAAAAACAGTAGGATGAAACCCTACCTTTATGGGTTTGTCGAAACTTCCACGGCTTGAATTACTACAGCATTGTCTCTTCAAATTAGAACAAATGTCTTCTTGTATCGAAGGAATCGGCGGTGGGATCTCATTCTGAAACCTAGAGAAGGAGACCTACCCAAATGAAACGCTCATAATGTCTGCACTTTTCCTTCTCTCTCGATTTCCCTTTTTTCCTTTGTTAGTTATTCCTTCGCTTTTCTTTTCTTTTCTTTTCTGTTTCTCTTCTCGGCTTTCACTTTGTTTTCTCCATAGTTTGTGCCATTTTGGTCCTCTCTCCTTTTTGGGCACACCACACATCGGTCGAAGGAGGAAATTTCTCACTTTTCTGTAATTTATTGTAGCCACCGTTTTAAGTCTTTTAACCCCATTTCGCAATTATAACTATATTACGTCGCCCGTGGCTTAATAGACCGCTGAATCATTTCTCACACATGGCTAATTGTGAGCCACTCCTTGATGCGATGTCATTCTCTTCCCAGGAGTCTTATGTGGCGTCACTAACTTCTTAGCATGTGCGACCTGTCTCTCAAGCGTGAAATCCCGACCACCTCGGGTGTGAAGTCGACGTCGTTTAAGCCGACGATTTGCGAAGAATCGGTTTAGTCATCGAGATCTAGAATTTCGGATTTTTACCGAAATTACGATTTTACCCTTTTTGAGAAAATTGGATTTTCTCGGGGTTTCACATGCACCCTCAAGGGTTTTACCTGTGTAGTTAAATATGACATGGACTTTTCAAGGCAATGTCTCGTTGGACTTGTAATGATTTACTAACCCTAAGCCGATACTCTTTTGGGTTTAGCTAGTAAGGTTGAGATAAGATATTGGCATTCCAAGGCATTGACTGACTTCGAACAACTTTATCCCCTTAGTGGGGTGTTTGGTACATTTGAATGAAGAATGAGAATAAAAAATCTATTTTCATTCTTATTTTTCATGGAATATAATCAATAATTTGATTCAATTTCAAGTGTTTGGATTAGTTTAGGAAGCTTTCATTTCAAGTGTTGGTGAAGAAACGAAAATTGTTGACATTTCCAACAATAACATCTTTTCAAATATTTATTTGTTAATTATTTTACAAGAATCGAGGCATCAAAGTTGATAGAAGTTAGAAATATGGGATTTGGGAAGTAAAATCTCAAAGTAAATTAGTAAATTGAAGTTATTTTACATTATCTCTTTAGAAGAGAGAATCAAAATATCACTAGGTATGATGAATCAAAATACTACTTAGAAGTATGAGTTTGTTTCCATCGGAATTACTTTTGATTATACTCATATTCTTGTAAAACTTATCCAAACATAAGAATGAGAAAGAAATGGAATGAGATTCCATTTCTAACCCACTGTCTGTTCCCTCGTATGAGGAATGGGAATAAAGAATTCATTTCCATTCTTATTTATCATGGAATGGAATCAATAATTTGATTTAATTCCCAATATTTGGATTAGTTTAGGAATCTTACTTTGGAATGCTTGTTTATTTTCATTTCATTGCTTGGCAATACTAGGAATTTGAATGAAAAAAAAAACAAATTAACAATAATACCTTATACATGATTTTAAGTAAATTTTATTTCATTTTAAATAATGAACTTCTATTGTTTTTACTAAATAATAAGATTAAACAAGCAATATATAATTTTAAAATAGCCATAAAAAATCATATAGCCCTATATACAAATATTTAAACAATCATTCATTCATGCAATATATATAATTAGTAAAAAAATTCTTGAAGTATAATTAAAAAAGTTAAATTTAATTTATTATTTAATAAACATCATATTCAATAAAATCCATATCCCTAAAATATATCTCTAATTTGTGTGAAATTTTTTGTAAAAGTGATTCTTTGAAGATAGTTTGAGTTTTTTAGAATATTATAATTCTAATAAATTTGTAAAAATAATTTATTATACATGTAAAAATTTGATGTCTTATAAAACTATGAATCACAAAGTATAATGATAGAAAAAAAAAATTCTTTTAAAACTAAGAATTGCGTTTGACTATAATAATATATATAGAAATATTGAAGCGTATAATAAATACAATCTTAATGCAATAAAAAAGTAGAAGGTCAAGAGCTGTAGCAAGACTTTTTTAATTTGTAAAAATTTATTTGACTTTATTCATATTAAAAGGTAAAAATAAATATACATAAAATTAGTGACAAAATGATGATTTTGAGTTTTATATAGTGTCAAGTTTTTTTATTATTTTGGAATTCATAGAAATATAATTATTTTATTTTTATTTTATTTATAATAATATAAATATCAGTAATCATTTTAGATTTTTGGATGATTATATCACGTTTGCTGTTTCCTAAATTTTCTATTTTGATGAAATAACATATTTTCAAATATTTATTCATAAATTATTTTGCAAGAATCAAGCGTCAGACTTGAGAGAAGTTTTTTTCTTTTGAAGAGAGATTTGAGAGAGTTGAAATATGAATATGAAGTAAAATATACAATGATAAATTGAAGTTATTTTACATTATCTTTTTAGAAGGGGGAATCAAAATACCACCTAGGTGTGATGAATCAAAATCCTACTTAAAATAGAAGTTTGTTTCCACTAGAATTACTTTTGATTTCATTAATTTTCTTGTAAAACTTATTCAAACATAGGAATGGGGGAGAAATGGAATGAGATTCCATTTCCCACTCTCCATTCCCTCGTACCAAACGCACCCTTAGTGCTTTATATGAAGGGACTCAACCTTTATAGATTGATGTCCTTGGGTAGTATTGGGTTTGATAGATATGATATTTTAACATTCTTATCTAATGGGAAATCATATCAAATACTTGAAATAAAATTGACCTGATTAAGCAAAACATTTTAAAAAGGGGAAATGTTATGATCAATGACTGTAAAAATACGAAACAAAGAAAAACACCCCGATTTATGTAAACCCTTGTGGAAAGCCAACACACGACGGAAGCTTCACTATGAATTTGAGAGGAATTACAAAATGCTGCAAATAGGAAATAAACCATAATATGTTTATATAACGAAAATGCTCGAGTAAAAAGGTCCATAACGTTGGGGCAAGCCCCGCACCCTCTCTGCTACCACAACATATCATTTTTTTTTCTCAACTTTTTCTTTTCACAAAAGTTACACCTTCGGATTGGACATAAGCCAAACCCAAATTCAGGTCACAAAAAACATCAATCTCTACCTTGACACGAATTCCCATCATAGCGAAACAATGGAACTCCATATCTCAAAACAGATTAAACCTACTCTTTTCATGGCACAAAGCCCCGAGGGCAGAAGCTTCGACACCCAAATCACAAATTTGAACAATGCGCAAATTTGGCTCTAAATGACTTAGTCATCATATTTTAGGATTGTCTTGGGTTCCAACTGCACTCACAACAATGTCACCTGAGTAATAATCTAGGCACAAAATGATACCTCACATCAATTTGTAAGTCTCTCTTCAGTATATGATCTTTGGTGAGAAATAACAGCACTATGGCTATCTGCAAAAACAAATGTCTTGATCATAGCTTCGAAGCGTCCCTTTTTATGAAGAGACTCTTTAAAAAGCTTACGTAACTACATCTTATTCAACTCTATATAGTTGATAAAAACTACTGTAGGTGAAGAAGTAGCTTTCAATAATATTTAACTAAATGGTGAACACGTATCTTGTAAGGGATCTCCTATTATCAAGATCTCTAGCATAATTAGAATCAACATACCCTGCAACTCCATCTGTAGTCCTACCAAACTACAAACAAACACTATTGGATCCATGCAAGTATCACATGATCCGCTGAACTGCTTTCCAATGTTCCTTGCCAGGTTTGGTGTACACATAACTGATTGCATTGTGATACCCAGGCCAAATACGGACTCAAACATGGCATGAAATCTAAGAACCCCACGACACTAGAATATGGTACTTTGCATAGAAGTCCAACCTCCTCATGAATGGACGTAGATTCGATGAAAGTCTAAATGACTGCAGAGTAGTGCAGGCTTACGCGTGCATGTTAAACCTCTGAGCTTACCTTTTCAATATATCCTTCTAACTTTCAGGGATAATCTTCTGCCTCCTACATCCTTAGAATCTCATCCCAGTATCTTCTTGGTTTGTTCCCCGGATCTTTCATCTCAAAACTCATTATTAAGTACAGCTTTTGATCTATCTGTCTTTACTCTTGGACATGCTTCTATTAGCATGTCATCAACATATAAGGCGAATCTAAAGTATTTCGTCATTGCATCGTTTGAGTACTTCACAACCTCAAACTTCTCCCTCTTAAAATCATAGAGATCATGGATAAGTCAAGAAATTCTTATACCGTGTCTAGGAAACATTTCAAACCATAAAGGAGCCTCTTAGAAATGGCAAACATAAGTCCTCCTTACCTGCAGCTATAAAACCCTTTGGCTGATGCATATAGATGTCCTCCTCGAGCTCATTGTACCAGTCTTCACATCCAGCACTCAGATATGTAATCTGTGAAATCATAATCCTAAACCAAGCTCGAATTGAGTTACTTCACCATTGGAGAAGAGGCCACATATGTGAAGTCAACACACAGGAATCTAATTAACCTTTATGAATCCTTTGCTTGTACCTTGCATTCTCAACTCTTATTGTGCCTTCTTTCTTCTTGAACACCCATTTTGCCTTAGAATTAGCTTTCTTCACATTCAGGTAACCCCTCACCATGTCCCATACCCACATTTTGAAGGACTCATCTCTTCTTGCATAACGATAATCCCACTTACTGAATCACTACAACACTACCTCTTCGCCAGTGGGGGCTCTTCAACGGACTGATGATATCTGCTAAAGCTCCGAGGCATATACAGCGGGATGACTACCAGATTTTGTGGGTGGATTCAATAATCCTTTTCTCTTTATCTCTAGCAATGAAGATACTATTGCACTAAGCTATTTGTGAGACCACTGGCTCATCAAATTTAGGGACAAACCAGAAAAGTACTTGAACCTCCCACTTACATCTATCAACTCTCTACATGGCCTCAACACTAGAGTCTTTAGGAGCTAAAACCTGAATCATGGAAGTCTTATCAAAAATCACATCTTTGCTAATTACCAATTTCTTGGTTTCCGAACACCACAATTTATATCCTTTCACACTAGATTTATAACCAAGAACTATACACTTCATTGATCTAGGTTCTAACTTCCCATTATTAATATGCATATAAGGGTATCCAAAATTTTCAATCAATAAGTGTAACTACCGCACCATGTACTCCTTGAGGAGTCTTTCTCTATAGCAATCGAGAGGGAGAATCTGGCTGATCAAATAACATGTAGTGGATGGTTTCGCCCAAAAAAGACTTCTAAGTAACTGAGTTACTAGAGAGTATGCATCTGACCTTCTCCATCAAAGTCCTATTCATATGCTCCGCTACACCATTCTGTTGTGGAGTATGGTGAACTGTACGATGTCTAACAATTCCCTCTTTCTTATAAAGAGTGTTAAACTCATCAGAACAAAACTCTAACCCATTATCAATGAGAAGACACTTCACCTACCTCCCTGTTTGCTTCTCAATCATTGTCTTCCAAGCCTTGAATGTTGAAAACACATCACTTTTTTGTTTTAGGAAGAATAACCATACCTTACATGAGAAATCATCAATGATTGTTTCACATAAGGCAAGACTCTCCCATAAGATACCTTTGCAAGTTCCCAAAGGTCTAAATGTAGATAGTCAAGCGGCCTCTTTGACTTATGAATTCCTGAAGAGAATCTAACTCGCTTCCGTTTCCCAAAATCACAATGCTCACAAAATTGTAACTTGTTTTCTGCCCATTTAGAAGTCCTCTTCTACTCAACTTTTCCATACCGTTTTCACTCATATGCCCAAGACGCATGTGCTAGAGCTTTGTAATATCATCCTCTGATAATGAACGAGATGCAACAACAACATCTCCTGTAATAGTGGAACCTTATAGGACATATAACATGGCTGTCTTTTGATGACCCTTCATCACAACTAGTCTTTAGAACTCCACCTTCACCGATCCCTCCTCGAAGGTCCCATCTGTATCAATGACAAGCTCTCCCCAATCCACTATATGCACTGGATCTGGAGCATGGAGACATGGAAAACCTCGTGGACACCAGATAAGCTTAGCAGTAGTGCCAACCGATACGCAACTGTGCCCACCCTCTCGAGTATCTCGAAGGGCCCGATATACCTTGGTGATAGATTCCCCCTCTTGTCGAACCTGAACATTCCTCTCTTAGGCATTACCTTCAAGAAGACATGATCACCTACCTCAAACTCTAGAGGTCATCATCGCCTGTTTGCGTAACTCTTCTACTGGCTCTGAGCCGTGAGAAGACATTGTCGGATCATACCCACCTTCTCCGAGGTGTCTCTAATAAGATCTAGACCAGTGATGGAGCTCTCTCCCACCTTTGTCTAACATACCGGTGATCGACATAGCCTCCCATAGAGAGCCTCATAAGGTGCCATCTATATGCTTGCCTGATAACTATTATTGTAGGCGAATTCCACTAAGGGTAAATGCTCCTCCCAATAACCCTTATGATCCAAGAATAATGCTCGCAGCATGTCCTCTAAAACCTGCATGGTCCTCTCAGACTGACCATCGGTCTGTGGATGAAAAGCGGCACTCATCATCAATTACATTCTCATCGCCTTATGGAAGCTCTTCCAAAAACGCGCCGTAAACCTGGGATCCCGGTCTGATACTATGGAGATTGGCACTCCATGTAACCGGACAATCTCTCGCACGTATAATTTGCAGAATTCCTCCATAGTGAAGGTCATCCGCACAGCTAGAAAATGTACCGACTTCGTGAGCCGATCCATAATCACCCATACCGCATCATGTCTCCGCAGTGTCCATGGAAAGTGGGCACAAAGTCCATCGTGACATATGCTCCCACTTCCACTTAGCCACCTCCAATGGCTAGAGTAGCCCTGCCGGCCTCTGATGTTCAGCCTTTACCTGCTGACACGTGAGACACTGTCGAACAAAGTCTCTAACGTGCCGCTTCATTCCGCTCCAATAATACTGGAAACGAAGGTCACGATACATCTTATTGCCACCTGGATGCACAACGAATCGAGAGTAATAGAAATCCCTGAGGATCTCCTCCCTTAAATCTGTCGACTGGGGAACCACAACTCGTCCCCTATACCGAAGACTACTATCTGTGTGGATGGCTCCAAATTCTTCGTCGGGCCAGACACCTGGATCGTACTCGGGCCCCGACATGGACACCCAGCTCGCTGGGCTTTTCCCTCGGTGGACTCTATCACTATGCTCGCAGGAGATGGAGCAGCCATCAAACTCCCAAGGCATCCCCGAGCCCCGCTTCATCACATCGTAGTCCGAACCCGCCCCACTCCGGTCTGAGCATCCGCCACTTCCGAAATATACTAGCTAGTACTCCCATGACTTTGGCCGAAAGTGTATCAACACCACATTTTCCTCTTAATGTGTGGATGGTAATGCAAAGTGAAGTCGTAATCCTCTAAAACCCATCCACTTAAGCCGCTTCTCATGTTAAGGTCCTGCTATGCGGAAGATGTATTTTAGACTTTGGTCCGAAACACCGAACTCCGCTTCTCACCATATAAGTAGTGGCTCCAAATCTTCAAGGTGAAGACTATGGCCGCCAACTCCATGTCATGCATAGGGTAATTTTGCTCATGGTTTTTCAACTGTCGGGAACCATAAGCTAATACCCTCCCGGACTGCATCAAGATGCATCCTAGTCCATCCTTCGAGGCATCACAAAACACAGTGTACCTTTGTCCCCTTTTCGAGACTATTAGTATAGGAGCTGAAGTAAGCCTCCTCTTCAGTGTCTAGAATGCCTTCTCGCATAGGTCACTTCCCATCACTCAAAACTTGACCTCCTTCCAGTCAATCAAGAGAGGCACTGCTAGCCTGAGAGAAATCCTCTATAAACCTCCTCAGGGACACTTCGCCTAATCCTAAGAAATCAAAGGTGATTCAAATCCGACTGGGCCTCTCCCAATCCATAACAACCTTAACCTCTCAGTGGTCTACTCTGGCCACGCCTGAAGTCGACATTACGCGGCCCCAAGAAACTTTCTCAAGAAGCTCAAAACTCGCACTTATTGAACTTGGAGTACAGCTGATGATCCCTCAAAAGCTGTAGAACCACCCTCAAATGATCCTCATGCTCCTCCTCCGACTGGGAGTAGATCAAGATGTCATCAATGAAAACCACCACAAACTGATCTAAAATAGGGTTGGAATACCTCCTACGATGAGATCCACGAATGCACGCCGCACATTCGCCAATCCAGCGGGGCATCACCGTAAACTCAAAGTGCCTATCAAGGCTTCTAAACGCCGCCTTTGGGATGTCCGCTCCTAACTCTCAACTAATGGAAACCAATGCGAAGGTCTATCTTGGAGTAGACTCGCGCCCCTCTCAGCTGATCAAACAAGTCATCAATCCTTAGTAATGGATGTTGGTTCTTGATCGTAACCCTGTTCAACTGGCTGTAATCGATGCATAGTCGAAGGGTCTTATCCCTCTTCTTCTCAAACAGAATCGGAGCGCCCCACATGGTGAAGTGCTCCTGTCTAATGAACCCCTTACCCAAGAACTCCCAGATCCGGGATTCCTCGAGCCTCGTAACTCCACCGACGCCATCCCATGCAAGAGCCACGTAAATGGGCGACGTATCGTGCGTGGCTAAATGCGTAGTCTACATCCCTCGAATCTGAGTGTAATCCCGGTGAGTCTCGGTTTGAAAACATCCTCGTACCTCGCTACTACCTTAGGGCGCATCCAAGTCCCCGTCTCACCTCATCCTTCTAGGTAAGGTCAAGAAGCAACCCATCAACCCGCCCGTGCCATCCGAGTCATACAAGGCCCGGGGCAAAGCATCGCGGTTTGTCCCCCCGAACGCGATGACACGAGTACCGTCCCGAAAGTGCGTGAATCCTCCCATGGTCACAATTAATAACGACTCCTGTGTCGCCACCCACCCATCCCTGTGGATGATGTCAAACTCGCATGTCCATGACCTCAGGTCTAGTGTGAGAATCCCCCGAGATCTCTAACTCGCAACCTCGACAAAGCGTATCCACACTACCCTAGTCCCTAGTGGGAGAACTCACGTATTTCCGCTTCTTCCAAGGTCTCAACCTAAGCCCACTCCCTCTCGCACATGATGCAAAGAATGAATGAATTCATGCACCGTAATCAAATATCCTCGCCCATAGGTGATATAGTAGAAACATACCCTAGAAGGCCTACCGACTACCGGCCCAATCAAGGTGACGATGTGTACACGCCTCAGTCCCTCGAAGTCCCAAATTGTGGAGCCTTATCCTCACCTCGACCCATACTTTGGCCCCTCCGCCTGTCCGTAGCCAGAAGGTGCCAGGCAAGACCTCGGGATTGACACCGGGTTCCTTCCGGCCCGCACCAGGTGAGGCGGAACATATTGAAGGCTCATGTACTGTCCCACTGATGACTGGGATTGAGGCGTCCCATGACCTTGAGATCCCTGCCTTTGAGGGCAATCTCGCCACATATGTCCAGGCTGATGGCAATGGTAACATGTGATCGGCTTAGATTGGCTAGGAGTCTTGGTCTGGCCTTAGCCCTAATAGTCGCGTCCTTGTCCTTGAAACCCTTGTGAACTAGAAGCCTTTAGCCTTCCCAATCCGAAGAAGTCCGCTCCTCCTTCCTCTTGCCACTGCACTCAAGATCCCTGACATTCCGTGCATCCTCTATCTCTCTTTCTATGGCCATAGCCGTCGTGACCATAGAGTCCATATCCTGTATGAGGAATCCTGCAATCTTACCCTAGATGGACAACTTCAGGCCATCCTCAAACCTCCTCACCTTGGCCATACCTGTGGCTACGTAGTCATCCCCGAAACGTGCCAACTTGGTGAACTAGGCAACGTATTCGAGCACCGTCCTATCTCCTTGTCTCAACTCAAGGAACTCCAGGGCCTTTGCATGCCTCGCAGATGTCGGGAAAAAATTGCTCATGAAGAGCTCTCTGAACTCTCCCCAAGTCATCGTCTCTAGGTCCCTTAAGACCTTAGCCCAATCTCACCATATCTGGGATTCACCCTTTATCTGAAACGTAGCTAGTTTGATCCTCGTGGCATCGAAGGTAATCCCCATAGCCTCCAAAACCCTCTCGACCAGCTGGAACCAATGATTGGCTACCATCGGATCCCCTCCTCCCCTTAATGATGGAGGATGATGTGCGATAAACCTCTGGAGGTCACTCAGCCCTCCCTGATCGCCAACTACACTAGCCTGTGCAATGGTGGTAAATACAATTACCATCGCTCCATAAATGCCCCCCGCCGGTCAAAGCCGTGGTGATCGATTATCATTTCGCACGACCTCTGCGCTTATGCTCGACTTTCCATCTACACAAGTTAAGATAGAAATTCTCCAGTGATTCTCTCTTTCACTTATCACATTAGTGGTGCATAATGTCAAACACTAATAAATAACCATTCTCGCAAGTATCATGCCTATTTGTTTTCCAAACCCTAAGGCTATGCCTCATAACCCTAGTGTTTTCTATATATGTTCTATCATGCATAATTCACAACACAAGACATCTCTCGTGGAACATATCAAAACACACAAACAATCAATGCACACGATGCATGTGTCAAGCTGTGATGCTTGTACCAAACACCGAGCTATAGGTAATAGCATACCCAAGCTTTATATCGTAACTGCGTGTCCTAGACCCACGCCCAACAAGCCTTAGGTAATCGCATACCTAGGCTCTGATACCAAGCTGTGACGGCCCAAAACCCAGGGGTCCCGTCGACAACCCATCGACCCGCGGAAACATGTGAATGTCAGGTGTCCAGATATTACACCCATACGTCTCATGTGTTGAGGCTCATTCTTGCTCATTTAATTCATAAATATACAGGAATTGCCTTATACAGTCCGTAAGAGTCCGAGCACAACACTCTCACATATGGTACAAAAATATACATCTATTAGAACCAAGTGTGTTCTAATATACAAAACAGAATATGTATTAAAACTACTCAGTCCTCATACATATACAAAATATCAAGTAAAGGCCACAATCCAGCCCGCTTCAAGATCCCGGCCTCTAATGAGCACCGTCTGCCTACATGTGTCCCTGTAATCGAAAGTGGGTCTCAATGGCGGGGTGAGCTAAAGCGCCTAGTAGACAAACTTACAAGTGGGCTGCTTCCCACCCAAGTGTATGGCTGTGCAAAGGATCATGTCACAGTCACACAACATTCCAACCAGACTATGCATCCAGGTTTGGATTCCTACATGCCATATATGAGACAAAACTCGTATTTCATGTATTCGGCAGCCTTTCGCCCATCCCCTTATGTGCCACTGCATTAAATCCCAGCCAGCCGCATCCATGCCATTACCACACACTCATGATTCTCGTGTGTGATGCAAACCATTTTCCAAAACAAATTGTTTTATTAATTTAAACCATTTAACAAATCTGACAAACCGCTGTCCAAAAGCATTTGACAGCTCGATAAACCGCTTTAATTCAAAAGCATTGGACAGTCTTCGATAAACCGCTTTACTTCAAAAGCATTGGAAAGTCTCCAATAAATCGCTTTAATTCAAAAGCATTGGACAGTCTCCGATAAACCGCTTTAATTCAAAAGCATTGAACAGTCTCCGATAAACCGCATGACTCTCTTGGACGTTTCCATTTCCCGAGCCCGCACCATCAACACCATACGTGGTGTTAATTTACAACCAATGCACCCACAACTATGAAATGTGATGTTTGCCGTGCAGTTATGCAATGCAAATGTGCCATTGCACTTTATACCATGCCACATGCAAGATGACCTCTACATGGATAGAATATACAGTACACCATCTCATGTACCATGGAAGGCTATGTCTAAATGCACACAACAGTTCATATGTTTAGTCTAATATCATTACTCATGTTGTTATGCTAGCATTCCAAACATTTATATTCAATGCATCACACAAGCATGCATCTCCACAATTCCTAACTTCAATTAAGCAATTTAATGACACAACTCACACACCCGGTGCTGAGAGACATGATATATCGGGCTCCCACAACCCCGCAAGACGCTCCAAGACAAGTCCCTATTCAAGCAACACATACGCCCCCAATTATTTGGAACACACAATTCAAAGACATCATGTCATCTCTAACCAAGAGATGTCAATTTAACCCTAATAAATTCACAATGGCTTTAGATTCAAGCCTCATACCATCACAACTAGGTGTAGAGATTAACCCTAAAGTCACAAAATTTATGAATTAAAACTGATACAAAATTAAGGAGAACAGTGTTGGAAGCATTGTTTTTAAACAGACTACTTAGTTTCAAACAGACCAAATGTCTCGAACATACCCTTTGAGCATTTTTCGGAGTCAAAAGGAGTCAATTTGGATAGACCTATTTCAAGGAGAGGTTCTCCCTTTAAGTCTAGTTCACCCAAACTAGAATCACCTCAATTCATGAGTCAGACCACAAGCTTACTAAAAACACGCTCACGGGTCTAAGGAAAAAACCGACAGCATCTCACCCAAAAACACAGAATTTACCCTATACAGAAAATCTCCCCCATTGAGGGTCACAACCATACTCAACCAAATGCCATTTCCATAGCCCCAAGAGGGGAATAAACCAAATAGGAGAGATCCCTTACCTCAGCTTAGCGGGATCAAGTTCTCGATCCTTAACCTGCAAATGGAGGTTTTGTCTCATCCTCCTTTTCCTTCCTTCCTTTCTTTCTTTCTTTCTCAGTTTTCTGGTTCCTTCTCCTTCCTCAGTCCATGAACTGAGCTTGCCCAACAACCATCCTTCTCGTCTCTCCCTAGTTCATGAATTGTTCTCCCCCTCCTCTCTTGGTTTGATCCATTCTCCTCTCATTCCACTACTCAAGCCATTCTCATGGTGCTAGACACATGGCATTTGGTGAGCCATGTGTCTCCCATGCCTAAACACACACCACTCACCTCCATGCAACCTACAAAGGTGACACTTGGCCTCCAATGGTCCACAAGTCAGGTGCCACATGGCACCTCGTGATTGGCCTGTTCTATCTTGAAATGCGTGAAAAATCAACTATCTTGGAATTCGACACAGTTTGTCTGGTTCAAATAGATTTTGCGAGGCGAACTCAATGGCAAAAACAGCGTCGTCATCCGAGATCTAGAGAAATTTCTAGGGTTATCGTCTGTAGTGTGACGATAATCTTATCGTTTTGCATCTTTTCGGGTTTTCACAGTGCATAAATGCAATGCAAGTGTCATTGCATGTCATTTCATGCTACATGTACGCTACATGTCACATGCAACATATAAATCACACATTACATGTCAAGTGTCATGGATAAATTATGTTTAATGCATATAATTATTTTTATTTTTATCCCAATATATATCACATAATTTCACATTAACATATTATTCAATTCTATGCATTAACACAATTAGCTATTCCGGCCATACTTACTGAAAATCTAGACTTAGTCCAGAAATTTAGCTTTTTGTAAATATCACACAAAATTCAACACGCAATTTCCTACTCAGGCCACGCGAGCTCCCGAAAGACATTTCGTATACAACCAGTTCCAAAAACAAGTTTTCAAAGTAGAACTGACCGCTTCCTTAATCAGTCTGCGGATCGAGCGCCCACTTCTCAGCCCACATTTTGGCTGAGAACTTCATCTTATTAAATTCTAGACTCAACGAGCTTTCTATAGAGTCTAAGAACACGAAAATCGGAGTTCGAACGAAAAAGTTATGGTTGTCCGAAGTTGGCGTTGCTGATTTGCAGGGGGTGGTGCAAAAATTCGGGCATACCCCCGTTTTCCATTCTGCCTAGATTTGCTCGGGCTTCGATGTTTGGCCTCGATGGTCTCGAACTCATATACTCACCCATGACCGTCCCACAACCAAAAACATACCACACAATGAAATATCTGGCCGGCTGGGGCAAAATCGTTAGGCCCTAAGCATGATACGACCCGAAAGTAGAGGAAACCTACCTCTCAGAACGCAGCGCCCTGCTCTTCGCTGTATCCAAGTTTGCTCACTACACGACACTCCTTCATTTTCCTCTTTCCTTTCCTCTAATCCTTTCTTCTCCTCATTTTTCTTCTATTTTCTATTTTCTTTCTTTATTTCTGCTTTTTCTTTTCTCCCTGCTCTATTTTTTTCTCCTATTCTAGTTTCCCTCTCCCTCTCTTCTCACACACACCTTCCCTTCCCCTTTGACTTTTTTTTTCTTCCCTTAACCTTCCATTTTTCATATTTAGTGGGGGGTGATTCATCCCCCCATATGTCTCATTCTCACCCCTCCTCCCCCACCTAACTCCTCTCATGCTTCCACCTCACCCATGCATCATGCACCACGAATGGGGTTGACACATGGCAAGGACTTGCCATGTGTCATCTTGCTATAACCTTATTTGTCCCTCGACATCGGAATTTCTAGAAAAACGTGAAATTTTGTATGTCTCGGAATCCGACAAAATTTGTTTGGGTAGCTAGATTTCACAAGACGATTCCAACGGTGAAGTCTGTTTCGTCATCTGAGATCTAGAAAAATCCCAAATTTTCCTCTTGGACTATTCCTATAAATTATTATTTTGCCCTTTTTCCCGAAAAATCTAAATTTAAAATTTTCACGGGTTTTACATATGCAACTTAACTTACCTCAATGAATGAACAAACATAGAAGGAAACCAGTGAATTAGTAAAGTGCGCCAAGATAATTATCGAGTAAAGGTAATACACCAAATACAATGCAGAGCTTTAAATGCTAGAAACTAGGAGATAGAGAGTTTAATAATAGTGTTTTCACAATAATAAAATAAATAGAAGTTCTCTACTTATATGATTCCAATCGCGAATGTTGAAGAAACACAAATTAGTCTTCACTACTCAAACTTTAATTGTCAAGCCTCAAAACCCGATCCAGGGACATGATTGTCAATTCACACCTCAAGCTCGAAAACTCGAAGTGCGAAACGACACAAACCTTCCTTTTTGTAATTGGATTATATCCTATTATCAAAAACATGTTCAGAGTAAATGAGCAACTTTCTAAAATCATCAATATCGAATTCCTCAATTACAAAGTTCATACTTCAATAAAAGTGTCATTGTCTAGATAATCTCAAAATCGAATGATTCCAACAAAAATAATTTTCTATCACTAAACAAAATCCAAAATAATAACTAAAAAAAATAAAACTTAATAGTGCGCTAGATTTCCCATCCTCCAATCTCACTCCTTCTTGAACTAAATAAAATTAAAAAGATGTTAATGTATGAGAGTGAGCTTAAAACTCAATAAGAAATAATAATACAGTTTCATGGATAAAAATGTTTCAATCCCTACGACCAAATAGAAGATATTTTTCAAAATTATTTTTATTCAAAAATAAACTAGAACATTCAAGATTTTTCATCAAAACATTCTCAAATTCATTTCAAATTGGTTTTTATATCAACTGTGATCTAAACAATTTCATATCAAATTTCGATTCAAACACTTTCGTATCAAAGTCCAAAATCAAATACATTTTAAATATAATTTTCTCTGGTCAATGAATATCAAATGGTGCCTAGCCATGTGGGTCTTGACAAATGACTAGCTCCTTTAAACGTTCCATCATGACTTAATCAACACATTTAATATTGGTAACCTTAACCGAAACCCTTAAAGTTAAGGTCCAAATCAATTACATTTTTCCTCGAAATGTAAAGGTAAAATTATTATTCCCGTTAATCATGGGCTGAGTTGTCAAATTTATTTATATCTTGTTGACAGTATCTTTAATAGTGTTACCATTATTCTCGCTTTCGGCTGTGGTTGAACTAACCAAAAATATTTCATTTCAAATATTCAAAATGAAAAGACATCATATCTCTATATTTTTTGTCATAAGCAAAATAAATCTCAAAGATACACCTTCATGCAAAATAACAATTTGATCCATGGATAATCAAATGAATAAAAGCAATATTTTTTCATAAAAAAAAAATGATATAGAAAGCCATTAAAAATTTTCATAATCCAAATGACATATAAAACAAACTTAATTTTGCAAAATATACATATAAAAAACATTTAATTTTTTTTCCGTAAAAGCTGTCTTAAAATTCCTTACCTCTAAATGAGCATTCAAGAACTTTCAAGAAGCTAATCCGAGGAATCCCAATTGACTATTTAACCCCTAGCATAACAAGGAGGAACTATCATTAATTATTTATTTAAAATTATAGACTTGAAAATCCTAATAATATCATATTGTTCAAATTATTAATCCTAATAATATCTTAAATATCCTAATTATTAATAAATTAATCGGTGAGTTTCAAAACTTTTATAAAAGTCACATTCTCTGAATACAGATTTCAACATTTATTTATTTTATATTCTTAATTAAATTCTCCAAAGAAAAATAATTATTAATATATCATGTATCATATTATTCCCCAATATTTATCTTAATCACAATATTATCTAAATAAATTTCCAAATCTTAGTAAATATCCACTTGCCCAAAAATATATCCTCAAATACTCATCAAATACATATATTTATAAAACTTTAGCTTTCAAACATATCATATCTGTTTATTATTATTTCTAAGAATTTATCATCAAATGTTTAATTCTCTTTTCTAAAACTAATTGAAATATCTATAACTATTTTCATTTATTCAAACTTCCATCTATAGCTAGCCTTCCTCGGCATACTATACTTAGGTTTTTAAGCCTATTTTATGTAGGTTTTTAGGTCTATTTTTTAATGATATTAACCCTCACACATGTCTAGTTGGCTTTTCAAAGTATACATCTCATCACCATAAGGACATGCTTTTCTTATTTTTATCTTTTTCCATCTCACATGACCCATACACACTACGGTCATAAAGCCTACACTTCTCAATTTTCTTTTTCATTTTTTTATTCACATTCTCAAAAGTATAGTAGTCCTCTACTATATTTTTATTTTCTTTTATTCTTTCATTCTCATTCTCAAAGATAAGGTGACCCCCTACTATTTCTCTTTTTTCTTTTTCTTTTCACGATTCAGAAACAAACACTAATTTAGGTATTCTTTTTCTACTTTTTTAAAATTCCCATGCATTTCATATTTCCATTGGTGAACAAATTTGTAGTTATAAATCTCTAAATCTTTTGTTCTAAAACCTAGATAAAGTTAACACACAATTTTTTTGAAATTTGAACAGAAAAGCAAAACATCTAAACTATTCTGAATCATCTAATCGAACGACAAAAATAAAACCTATTGAGATTCAAACTAAATCATGTTTTGATGCAATTGATCAAGTGGAGCAAGCTGTTTCAAGTGCTTCAAGTGATCCATCGCTGATTCCAAGTTTACAAGGGCACATGCCAAAGGTTTAAAGAAGCTTCAATGAACTTATCCAAGATATAATGACACCCCTATCCTAGGTTTCTCGCTTGACAACCCAATAACCTCGCTGGAAACCTATGGATATCAAGTCCTAATATCACACTCATTTGTAACAATATATCAGACCTAGTTCGCATATTTAATTCACAAATATACAAAAATATATGATAGACTATTTAATCAATACCCATTTACGCCCTTTATACAACAAAAAGGTACATGAACTATATCTGTCTCATCCCATGTCAACCACCGTGACCGACTTGTACCTCAGTGGGGTTCCATGATCAGCGAAGAAGCTTCCAAGTATGATAATCTCCTATGGTTACTTCCCCACCTAAAATGCACATGCAACGGCATACGAAACATCAATCACATTTCATACAATTTATAACATTATATGAAATGTTCCGCGGTCATGGCGAGACGGGCAATTCCTCATGTCGCCAACCAGGCTCAACCGGTTCTCTACACCCGAAATGCCAAGTGTGAAAATCGCCATCGGGTGTTTCTAACCCAACGACTCCAACCCATCTGACAACCCTCTAATCTGAATTTATTAAATCATGATTTTCTTTATTTCAGGCTACTGGATTTTTCAGTTTTTTTGCATTGTCAGCACGCTGCTCCAACATTTTCGCAAACTTACATCACTGGGAATCATGTCTAACCAGTGAATAAATACTGTCTTTCACCTGGGTGACGCACCTAACTCGTCTCTACTTCCAAAACACATGTAATCATCATTTTGATCAATTTACACTTCCATGAGTCTCAACCTTGGATTTTGTCCCATTTTCCAAGCTCACGACCCATTCACCCACACCGGTGAATAAACAAGACCATGCACCCATACCTGACTCGACGCGTTGTGACTGAAATGCATGATGTCAATGCATTTTCCTTTATGTTACATGTATATATGAGTGCTACATTAAACATTAATACACCATGGATAATTATAATTTTTACATATAATTAACATCCATGCAATCCATGTTAATACATCAACAAGCAAATATTAACAAGAAATTTCATACATAGCATGTTATTTATTTATTTTTCAACAATAACATACAAAATGACCCAAATTCTGACTCCATATAAAACAAATGGCACCTCGTCCCTTCCTGCTCATCACGAATTATTATGATACCAAAATACACCATAAAACCCAAAAAACATCAGCCTTAGGATTAAAACTAAACCCGAACTTAGGTCCAAAATCGTCGAAAATGGGGCCAGGCGTAGGGGTTCGTACCGGACTGTCTCAACACAATTCCGAAGTAATTCAGCCTGATCGCCTAAAATGTAGCCTTCGAATTCAACCCGAATCAATTGTGAACAACTCAAATTTCTAAAATTCCTACACTCGGGCCCAAAAATTGAAGATCGAAAGTTACGGCCTTCATGCTCCTAAGCCAATCCTTAAGCCATTAAATGGCCTTTTAGGCTAAAATAATACAAGTAGAAAATTTCTACCCGCAGCCACGAAACTCCAAAATTCTTGAGATCCACGCGTAGCCCCTCACCGCCCTGATCAACTTTCACTTTCACTTTCACTTAAAACCACGTCCGATTTCTAGAGATCTCGAGAAATAAGCGAAAAGAAAAAAAATAAAAATAAAAACATCTCTCTCCTACACGCTCTCTCCACGCCCGTCTGTTCGTTCGTCCCATTTGACTTTTGTAATTTTATTATTATTATTATTATTATTATTTTGGATACATGGTTCATATTGCTTCTTCCGGTCCGTTTCGCCCCAAACAATTTATTTCTTTTCGCCACTCTTTTATTTTAAAATGAACTTAGCCTGCCATTTTTCGACCCGAGATTTTCGTAAAATCTCGTCCCTAAAGAGTCGATAAATTTATCACCCAAAAAATCGTAAAATATTCCGCTTGTCTCAGAATTCTACGAAAATTTTTTGGGTCACTAGATTTCACGAGACGAATTTAAACGCGAAGTCCGTTTCGTCATCCGAAATCTAGAAAATTTTCAACTTTCAATCGAAATTACTGTTTTACCCTTTTTTAGAAAAAATTAATTTTTCTCGGGTTTTATAGGTCAAACAAATGGGCCAACAATTTACTTTTGCCAAGATGGAGCTGACCATGTTCAAGCAACCATTAATGTCGAAGATCAAACTGTTGAAGGCTTTGGGTTGAAAAAAATGCAAATTAAGTAGCTTGGGCTTATGTCTAAACTTGGGCTAGGCTTATTTGTGCTTAAACTTGTTTGTTTTGGGTTGTATGTGTGATCTTACATATCTTCAAATGAGCTAAACAAATTTTAGCTTGTTTTGCAAGTTTGATTAGCTTGTTTTCCAAGTTTTGTCTTTACATTTTTCTATAAGTCTTTAATTTGTTGTTTTTCCAAGGCGTTTGTTTCCTAGGTTAGTTAAATCAATCTATATAAACCTTTTGTATCTTGAATTTTGAGAATTAAATCAATGGATAATTGATCTTGTGAAACCCGGGAAAAACGTATTTTTTTTTCTTTTTTCTAAAAATGAGCGAACGTAATTTTATCCGGAATCCGCATGCATAAACCCTAGATCTTCTGTAATTCTGATGATCAAACGGACACGCCTGCTAGGAATCATCTCAAATCTAGTTGAACCAAACGACTGGGCGCCGAATTCCGAGACCGCTTCTGGCTTTGCACGTATATTTCAGATCTAACGGCCAATCCGCGGGGTGCCATGCACCCAGATGTGGGAGACACTTCGCACATGGGCGGGGCCAAGCGTCATGCCCTTAGGATCGTATGAGTCGTGGGTGGGGGCCAATGTCAAGCCACCCTACGCATGAGCATGAAAGTGGTTAAATTGTGGCATGGAGAACACTTGGTCTCAGTTGACCTCAAGTGTCAAACAAATTTGTGTTGGGGTGTAATTCCACCTAGGTCAAAACCAACTTTGGAGCGGAGGAGATTCCAAACAATTCAGAGAAGAGGAGAAGAAAGAAAGAGAAAAGAAAGAAAGAAAGAAAGAAAGAAAGGAAGCTGAAGAAAAGGAGGAGGAAGCTTTTCCCCATTGTTTCGTATTCGGGTGGATCAAGAACCCGGGTCCCACCTAATTTCCAAGAGGTGAGGGATCTTTCCTCTTGGTTATTTCCTTGTTTGGGGGCCATGGAAATGGAATTTGCTGAGTTTTCTATGTGATTGTTTGAATGAATAACATGCTGAATTTGTGATGTTGTCCATGCTGAATTCTCTCGGGGTTTTAAGACCACTCATGATGTTGTACTTCGCTGAATTTTCGGGTTTTGAAGACTCGACCAGGATGTTGTATATGCTGTTTTTTTTTTTTCTGGTTTTGTGGACTGAAACCCAATTTGGTGTATTATTGCAAGGAATGAAAACATGCACTTCTCATGGCTTTCAAGTGCATGACTAACATGTAGAATTTTTTGCTTTTAGATCAAAGAAAACTCATTGGGTATTATCAGATGCATGAAAACATGCAGAATTTTCGCTTCCACGCATGACTAACATGCGTAATGCTTTGGGTTTTTAGATCAGAAAACTTAGTTTGGTTTATTATTGTATGCATGACTAACATGCAATGTTCGGGTTTTTAGGATCAAGAAATTCGCTTTGGTGTATTATTGTATGCATGAAAACATGCCAATTTCGGGCTTTATGCATGACTAACATGTAGAATCTTTCGGGGTTTTTAGATCAAAAGAAAAATCGCTTTGGTGTATCATTGCTTTTGCATGGTTAACATGCAGAATTTTTCTCGGTTCTGTAATCAAAGAAAATCAGCTTGGTGTATCATCGCTTGCATGGTTAACATGTAGATTTTTCTCGGTTTTAAATTGGTTGTTTAGGCCATAACTTTTCCTATCGAATTCGATGCAGTGTTCGACTCTATGGAAAGTTCACGGAGTCTTAATTCAGCCATAAGCCATTCAAATAAATAGTGTTCACATTTGTTTCGAAAAACTCGAGTAATTGTTATCAATACGGGTGTTTCAAAACATCAGGGTTGTAATGTGTCAGGCTTGAACATGGCCACTTCTCGCAATGTAGCAGGCTAGATGATTGACATACTATGTCTTAGCCTTTGGGAATATGAAGCTATGGCATTACTTGCCTATAATGGTGGAATTATGTTAATACATGCTTGAAGACAAAGTGATATGAATGAACTCAATGATAGAAAAGATGTAAAACATGCTTATGTGATGTACTGATTTGAATGTGGAATATTAACATGACTACATGTTTCATGGGATGTTGAATCAATATATGAAATGTTGTATGCATTAGACATGAGTGTTCATAGCACACACATAGTGTACGTAGAATGTCCATGTAGGTCTTCATACATCGGGTCATGGGTTTGAGGCAGTTGACACAAATTGCATTGCATTGGTGTGCGGTAACACCACATTACATGAGAGTGCGACATGGTACCGATGGCACCGTGGTTTCGTGTTGAATCTGGCTTCGGGAATGGGACAAAGTCCAATTGAGTTCCACAACGTTAAACGAAATGAAAATGAAATGTGCTCCACGTAGCAAGTAGGATAGATAATCGTGAAAAGTCTAAAACCCTGCTAGACAACAGATCCACCTGAAAGCCCGAAAAATGTCGGAGGGTGTAAGAGACCCGCGTGAGACCCCAAAAAGTTATGTTGCCCAAAAAGACACGAAACGATTAAATAAATATCACATAGGACTACTGGGTTGCTTAGATGGGAAATAAACCGACTCGCGACCGGGATTCCCATCGGCACTTTGCATTTGGGTGAGGTGGGTCTGAGGTCGACCCTAGATTGGGAATGTGAGGTCGTCTCTCATACATGCATGTAGATTTTTCCATGATAGGATAACATGTATGCAATGTGACGGGTTGTTGGTTTGATCAGAAATGATCATTCAGATAGTAATCAGCGGAAATAAATTTTATGTGATTTATCCCTTACCGGCGTTACTCACTCTGCCGCTGGACCCCCTTTCGTGTACAGATGTACAGTGCATCGACGCCTCCTAGAGGTCGGATTATGAAGCGTCGAATCGTGGCCTTGATTCTTGTTTTGTGTTTATTGTATATATTAGAACGAATAAGTTTTAATATATGTTTTTTTATATTAGTGATGTAATAACTCTTGGATCTATAAATATTATTCCCCATGTTTGTTCCCTTTCACACCTATACCTGCCTTGTATATTATTTTACGTTATATTTCATTCTTTATTCTATTACCTGTATTCTGACATTACCTTGCAGCTGATTGACCTTCTAACCTCCGCTTTGAGTGTGAGTATACAGCCTTTCAGCAGTTAATTCCCTCTCACTGCGAAATGTTCTATGATGAATATCCTTTACCCAGCCTCTGTGGCATGCGCAGATACCCTGGATCATGGATCTTATTTCTTGTGTGTATGGTTCTGCTGGTTGTCTGCTACATGCATGATTATGTGTGCAAATTCGTGAATTATATACGTGGTAGGATGTATACCTTAAATCACGAACACTAGGGTTGAGAAACGTAACCTTAGGAGTTCGGGAAACAAATGGATGGTTCGGGATATTAAGTATTATATTATTATTGGTGGCGCTGTACTTCTTGATTTGGACACGAAAATGATTCTAAACTTGTTGTTTGCCGTTGTAGATGGCAAGTAGAGGACGGGGGCGTAGAGGTCGTCCACGGGGTGATGGTCGACCACCACCTGTTTTTGATCAGCAGGCCTTCATAGAGGCCATGGGTGCTGCGATAGCCACAGCTTCACAGGCTGATGCAGCTAGAGGTCAGGGAGGTGCGGCAACCTCCCGGAGGGTTGGGCACCATCCTCTCAGACGTTCGAGGAGGGACCCGATGGTAGCCGACCGTGGTTCGTCGGATTGGGAAAGTTCTCTCAGGGCTATGGAGATCACCTCGGATGCTTCTTGGATTCTGTTGGCTTCATTCCAGCGAGGGTGAGTCCGGATCTGGTGGGAGTGGGTCCACGACTTCGGGGACTTGAAGGCTTATGACATGGGATGATTTGCGAGACTATTCATGGGAAGTACTTTCCGGCCCCACGCTGGAACGCATGCGAAGGCGAGGTTCCCTTGGTGAGACGGGGGCGATGGCTTGTACTTGATGCGTAGCGGATTCACGAGTTGTACGTTCGGGGATGATTGTGGCGTGACGGCCCGCGGTCGGGAGATTCGAGGATGGGTTGAAGTTGTCCATCGAGTAAGATTAGCAGGATGCTAACTCTGAGACCATGGATTTCGATAGTTGTCTGACCTTGATTATTGAGCGAGAGATAGATGGCCTTCGTAGCATCAGGATGTGGGTGCTAGTAATAAGAAGAGGGACGAGCTTCTTCTTCGGGCTCGGGAAAGAAGCGAGAGGACACAGTTTCCACGAGGGTTTCAAGGGGCGGGGCCGTGGTGTGAGACGAGACGAGTCAGGAGTTACCGTAAAAATTTGGGAAGATGACATGTTTCCAACGCCGCTCAGTGGGACACATGGCGGGCGTCACTCGGATCACGAGGGTTTTTAGGATCGGGGACACCGATCCGTCATCGGTGGGACATGAAGCGGGGCTGGTATGTTCCTCCTTACCCTAGCACATGCCAGGGGAACAGGTATTAGTCTCAGGGTGCGACATGAGCATCGAGGTGTTTCACGAGACGAGACGAAGGGGGCGGGTATGGGTCGAGGTCGGGGGGCGGAGGTGTACGGGGTAGAGCCCCGGAGGCTCGGGGGCGTGTCTGGCCGTTACTCCGCCAGTTGAGGCGGTAGATTCCTCAATGATTCGAGTGCGTTTCTCTGCTACCGCTTTGTGAGCGAGGTGTTATTGACTCAGTGCATGTCGCATTCCTTTATTGTTAAATCTTGTGAGTATTAGGCTTAGAGGTTGAGGCCTTAGGCAGGCCTTTGCATGTGAGTTCTCCCCAGGGACTAAAATGTGATCGGATATATCGGGATGTGAGGTTTAAGTCTCGGGATTCTACTCACGGTGGACCTTCGAGTTCATGGACATGTTAGAGTTGGTCATCCTCGGGATGGGTAGTTGGCACCTCCCGGGTTGTCATAGATTGTGGCCAAGTATGAGAGATTCGCCTACACATCAGACGGTACTTGTGTTGTGTTTAAGGGAATAGATACGATGTTTCACCCCGTCTTTGTGTGCGATTCACGATGGCAGGCGAGTTGTGGGTTGGCTAGCTAGCCTTACCACTGGAGACGAGTGAGGCAGGATATAAAGTCACCTCGAGATTGTGGTTTGCGAGTGCGAGGATGTTTTTCGGACGAGTGGGATACCTCCATAGAGAGATGTAGACTTCCGCATTGGGGTTTATCTGGGACGTCGCTAATTCTAGCCCAACTCCATAGGATGGCGCCGGTTGAGTTACGAGGCTCGAGTCGGATCACGGGAGTTCTTTGAGGCGATGGTTTCACTAGACTAAAGTGCCGCCATGGGGTGCTGGTTCCTGTTCCCAGAGTGATCGGAACCTCGTTTGTGCCTCAATTACGAGTGAGTTCGATGGGTTACAGTAGAATCGGTATCCATTGCAGGATTGATGACTTATTGATCATTTGAAAGGCGCGTCTACTCAGAGATAGACCTTCGCCTGGTTGTCCAGTTGAGTTAGGAGGTAGACATCCCTAAGGCGGTGTTCGGGATCGATATGGGCACTTTGAGTTTCTGATGCCCTTTGGATTGTAGTCACCGGCGGCTTGTTCATGGGTCTCATGAATAGGGTGTTCAAGCCTATTTAGATCAATTTGTGGTGGTATTTGTTGATGACATCACGATCTACTCCCGATCGGAATTTGAGCATGAGGATCACTTGAAGGGTGTACTCTGACTTTTGAGGGATCATCAGTTGTATGCCAAGTTCAGTAAGTGCGAGTTTTGGCTTGTTGAGGTGGGTTTCTTGGGACACGTGGTGTCAGCTTCAAGCGTGTCAATGGACTCGAGGAAGGTTGAGGCTGTGATGAGTTGGGAGAGACCGAAGTTAGTCTTCGAGATACGTAGTTTCTTGGGATTGGAAGGGTATTATAGGAGGTTTATAGAGGGATTTCTCATTCGACGCCTATGACAAGATTGACTCGGAGGAATTGATTTGTATGGGATGACTCATGTGGTGGCGTTCAAGAATTGAAGAGGAAACTACTTGACTCCTATTACAATAGTCTGAAAGGGATTTATAGGTACACAGTGTCTTTGTGATGCTTTGAGACGGACTAGGGTGTGTTACGTGCGGTCAGGGAAGGTTGTGGCTTATGGTTCTCGGAAGTTGAAGAATCACGAAGCGAAATTACCATGACATGGAGTTGGCTGTAGTAGTCTTCGCCACTGAATTTGGCGTCACTACTTATATAATTGGCTTGATTCGAGGTGTTTTTAGACCACAGTGCGAAATACATCTTCAGCGGCGAGACCTCAACATGAGGCATCGTAGGTGGATGGGTTTGGAAGATTACGACTTCACTTTGCATTACCATCGGTGGGCAAATGTGGTGGTTGATGCGCAGCAGCGAAAGTCACGAAGTCTTGTTTAGTATAGCTTCGGGTGGCGGATGCTTTCGAGATAGTGGGGCGGTTCGGGGCTGCGATCGATGAGCGAGGCTTTCGGGGTACCTTGGGAAGTATGATGGCTACGCCCGGAGTCTGCTAAGCGAGTGATAAAGTCCCGGGTGCGGGGCCTTGAGGCAGAGAGTATCCATCGGTAAGTGCGGTTAGTTACGGACGGTGGGCCGTCACGGATGGTGATCTTGAATTATCAGGGCGGGTTGCTGATTACGATCCCGGCCGATTGAGAGAGGAGATGCGAGGTTCCATTGCTCCCCGTTCGGCCCCATTGCATCGGGTGTACGAAGATGTATCGCGACAGCCGTCGCGATATTCTTGGAAGCGGGCAGAAAGGCATGTTAGGATTTTGTCAGAAGGTGTCTCGTGCCCGGCAGTGGTGACACCGAGGCGGCCGAGGCTACTCCGACCATTGGGGAGATAGCGGAGTGAAGTGGGAGCATCACGATGGACTTTGTGACTCACTTGCCACGGACGCCGCGAACATGATCTGATATGGGTTATAGTGGGCCGAGCTCACCAAGTCGGCTCTGGCGTGCGGATGACCTTCACCTTTGGAGAAGTGCGGGTTGTATATATGGGAGATGATGCACGGTTGCATGGGTTCCGGTCTCCATAGTATGGGATCGGGATCCTCGGTTTCACGACTCGGTTGGAAGAGTTTCGAGGAAGGCCATGGGGCGTAGCTTCGATGGAATCACAGCTTTTCATCCTCGAGACGGATGGTCAATCGGAGCGGACTATTCGGATTTTAGAGGGACATGCTCTGAGGCATCCGTCACGGATCTCGAGGGTAGTGGGAGGAGCACTTGCCCACTTAGTGAGTTCGCCTACAATAACAACTATCAAGCGAGTATTCATATGGCACCCTATGAGGCTCTCTACGGGAGGCCATGTCAATCACCGATATGTTGGACAGAGGTGGGAGAGAGCTCCATCATTGGTCCAGATTTGATTAGAGACACCTCAGAGAAGGTGGGTATGATTCGAGCGTCTGTACTGCACCGGTGTGAAGAGTTACGATATCTGACGGCGACCTGCAGAGTTGAGGTGGGTGATCATGTCTTCTTGAAGGTGATGCCTAAGGAATGATCGGATTCGAACGAGAGTTTGTCACTTGGGGTACATTGGACCCTTCGAGGTACTCGAGAGGGTGGAGCACCCAGTTAGCGTATCGGTTGGCGTTGCCATAGAGAGTTTGTCAGCGTTCATGAGATTTCATCTATGCCAGAGTACACTACAGATCCAACTCATATAGTGGATTGGGAGAGCTTGTTGATGTTGATGGGACCTTGGCGAGAGGGACCGGTCGTGTCATGGATGGTCGAGGCGGGTTTTGCGCCGGCGAGGCAGAGTGAGGCTTGTGAGGTGTTGTGGCGACGAGGAGTCGGAGCGACATCGGAGCGCGGGACCGTGCGTGCCAACTATCCACTGCTTGTTTGATAGGAAGGTGCGTTTCTTGTCATTAATGTTTTTAAATATGACTGTTACATATGCATGTGTTTGATTGTGTGCATATATGTGGGAATGTCGGGACGAATTCCTTTTAAGGGGAGAATGTGAAACCCGGGAAAAGCGTATTTTTTTTTTAAAAATGAGCGAATCGGTAATTCTTACCCGAGCAGTGCAGACGAAACCACCCAGATCTTTCTACAGACCTCGGATGGCCAAACGGATCACGCCGTTAGAATCATCATGAAATCTAGTTGAACGAGCGAGCTGCGTCGGTCGAAATTTGTCAGGTTTTGCACGTATTTCGAGGCGGGCAGACTGACCATGGGGTGCCATGTGGCACCTTGCACTAGAACACGCCAGCACATGGGTGGGCGAGTGTGTCATGCCCTTGGGATTGCCGCATGAGTTGGGTGGGGGCGAATCATCGAGCCACCCTCATGCATGAGCATGGTGGTTAAATTGTGGCATGGAACACTTGGTCTGAGTTGACCAAGTGTCGAGCAAATTTGTGTTAGGTGTGTACTCCACCTAGGTGAGCCAGCTTTGGAGTTGGAGGAGATTCGAACAATTCGTAGAGAAGGGAGAAGAAAAAAAGAAAGAAAGAAAGAAAGAAAGAGGATGGAAGAAAGAGGAGGAGGCTTTTCCCCCATTGTTTTGATTTAGATTGGATCGAGCGGTCCTACACGCTTTAAGAGGTGAGGATCACTTTCCTCTTTGGTTATTTCCTTGTTTGGGGCCATGGAAATGGCATTTGGTTGATTTGCTATGTGATTGTTTGAATGAATAACATCTTGAATTTAATGATGTTATCCATCTTTGAATTTCTAGGTTTAAGGCCGAATTTGTGATATTGTACTTATGAATTTTCTGGGTTTGAAGGCTGAATTTGTGATGTTGTACATGCTGTTTTCTGGTTTTAGGATGAAAACCCGATTTGATATATTGTATGAATGAAAAACATACTGCCCAGAATTTCACAGGCTTTCATGCATGACTAACATGTAGAATCTTTTAGGTTTTTAGATCAAAGAAAGCTTCAGTTTGGGGTATTATTGTATGCATGAAGAAACATGCGAGAATTTTAAGGCTTCCATGCATGACCTAACATGCGGAATGTTTTGGGTTTTTAGATGAAAACTTCAGTTTGGTGTATTATTGTATGCATGACTAACATGCACGAGAATGTTATAGGTTTTAGGCGAAGAAATTCATTTGGTGTATTATTGTATGCATAGAAAACATGTAGAGATTTCTGGGCTTTCATGCATGACCCAACATAGAATCTTTTGGGTTTTGGTCGAAGAAAACTGAGTTTGGTGTATTATTGTATGCATGAAAAGCTTTGCGAATTTTACGGGCTTCCATGCATGACTAACATGCAGAATGTTTTGGGTTTTTAGATCAAAGAAAACTTAGTTTGGTGTATTATTGTGCATGACCCCAACATACGAATGTTCTAGGTTTTAGACTTAAGAATTCGGTTGGTGTATTGTGTATGCATACGAAAAACATTGCAGAATTCTGGGCTTTCATTGCATGACTAACATGTAGAATCTTTTTTGGGTTTTAGATCAAAGAAAAAATCAGTTTGGTGTATCTGTTGCTTGCATAGTTTTAACATACGGGGTACTACGGGTTCTTAGGCCAGAAAGAAAATCGGTTGGTGTATCATTGCTTGCATGGTTAACATGCAGGATTTTAAGGTTTTAATACAGTTGTTTTAGGCCACTAACATTTTTCATTCCGAACTCCGATTTAGGTGTTCTTGGACTCTATGGAAAGTTTCATGGAGTCTAGAATCTAGCCATAAGCCATTCAATTGAAATAGGTGCTCACATCACACATGCCGAAAAACTGATGGTATTATCAATATAGGTGTTTCAAAACATTGGGTTGTAATGTGTTGTGCTTGAACATGGCCACTTCTTGGCATGTAGCAGGCTATATGGTTGACATACTATGTCTCAGCTTGGGAATATGAGTTATGACATTACTTGCCTAAGTAATGGTGGGAATTATGTTAATACATGCTTGAAGATGTGTTGATATGAGATGGCCAGATAATTGAAAAGATGTAGTGCATGCTTATGTGATGTCTTGGATTTGAATGTGTGGAATATTAACATGTTGCATGTTTGTTGATGTGGCCAGATATATATGAAATGTTGTATGCATTAGACATGAGTGTTCATAGCACACACATAGTGTACGGTGTAGAATGTCCATGTAGAGGTCTTCATACACATTGGTCATGGGTTTGAGTGCATTGCATTGGTGTGCGGTAACCTCCACATTACATGAGAGTGCGTACATGGTACTGATTTGTACTGCGTTTGTGTTGAATCGTGTGGGCTTGGGAATGGGACGAAATTCCAATTGAGTTCAAAGCATTAAGCGAAATGAAAAAAAATGAAATGTGTCGGTACAAGTAGGGGATAGATACCCCCTCGGGTGAAAAGCACAGCACTTGAAAGAACTTTGGTTAGACGGCGTATCCACCGGTGGCCAAAATGTCGGAAGTGTAAGAGACCCGCGGTGAGACCCGAAAAGGATTACATTTGCCCCGAAAGACCGCAAGCGATTAAATAAATATCACATAGACTATGGGTTGTGAGATGGGAGTCGGAAACTAACTTCGATCGCGATTTCCATTGGCACTTGCATTGGGTGGTGGTCGGAGGTGACGGTGCCAGGGCATGTAGAGTGTCGTCTCATACATGCATGTAGATTTTTCCATGATAGGATAACATGTATGCCGCAGTTGGTTGTTGGTTTGGTAGTGAAATGATCATTTGCATGCTTTCGCCTAGGTGGGGAAATAGCCCTTATAAGATTTATCCCTGGGCGTTAGCTCACGCGTCGTGGGACCCTCCTTTCAGTGCAGCGAGGATAGGTGCAGCGGATGGCGCTCGCAGAGGCAGGATTATGAAGCGGGGCGAGCCCCGTGGCCTTGATTCTTGTTTTGTGTATATATTAGAGCAGACTAGTTTTAATATATGTTTTGTATTAGGAGTGATATAATAACTCTTGGATCTATAGAAATGTATGGTCATGTAACCGTATGTACGAGTATGGATGATGGGTCCTATTGTGTCATTTTACTCATGTATGGGTCTCATGATATGAGACACATAGGTTTCCATAGGTTGACGGTGGTCAACGGGACTCCCGGGTTTTGGGGTGTCCTGAAATCTTGGATTTTCAAAATTGAGAGTTTTATCTGGTTCTTATTGTTTTTATGCAGCTTATCAGGATTGATCACCCATGTGACGTTCATACTGTTGGGTTCTTGTTTCTTTGTATTCAAGGGTTATAGTGGATCACCCAAATCTTATTTTAGCTTTCTGAGGTTGTTTGTACCTTTAACTATGGGTTCATAGGATCTAGTTCCTTGTGGGTTCGCACCATGTCTCTTCAGGGTTCTATTTAAAATCAAGGAAAAATAAATAAATCTATCGGGAAAGATTTAGAAAATAAATTAAAAAAAATAAAAGTCTTACCTTTCGAACTCTATTCTTCAACCCTAGATTCGACGTCTAAGTTTCAAAGTATGAACCCAAGAGAAATAACTCCTTAGGGAAGAAACGAAAAAAAAAAAAAAATATATATATATATATATATATATATATATATATATATATATATATATATATATATATATATATATATATATATATATATATATATATATATATATATATATATATTATTTTCTAGAATGAGATTTAGGAAAATCTTACCCCTTAAAATCAATGCTTCAAACCTTAGTTCTAACGGTTTGAGTTTTCTTTGGTTTAACTATCAATAGAGGGAGGCTATGTAGAGAGCACATAGAAGTTTTATTAATAATTTTTTCTATTTTACCTAGGGTTCCTTAAGAGAATTACCCTTATACCTTTATTTTTAATTTAAAAGAATTATATTTTTTTCTACTCTTTTGAAAAATACAGGGTGTCACATCCTCCCCCTAACAAAAGTTGAGTCCTATAAAATTGACATTAGTAGATCCGTAACTAATTTTTTAATGGTTTTTTTTTTATCAATTTTTCTAACTCCCAAATATCTCTCATATATTATGATTGTTTCACTAGACCTTTACTAACTTGACACTAGCATGTTTCATCACATCTATAATTTGACGGATACTTTTCATAAGTCTAATTTTAAGGTTTGGATAATCTCCTATTTCATAACATAAGAGTTGTCAAGAACATATTTCCTTTTAGTGAAAACATAAAAGACATTATGAACTTAGATGGGGTTCAAAGTAAGATCCCTTAGTACACACATCTACTTTTCTAATATTTGGAACGGTCTTATAAACTAAGGATTTAGTTTTTTTTCCCAAAATTTCAATGCAACCCAATAGGAGAGCTTTTAAGAAGACATCACCACCAAACTCAAACCAGAATTTCACTTGAAATTATTAACTTATATACTGATGTATATGATTTCCTTAAATTTTCTTTAATAAATGCTATCTTTTCAATAGTCATTTTTTTTTTTTGATAACCAGGGGTGATGTCGATCAAACTACGCATCCCTTAATCCCTTAGGGCCCATTGTCAAATAGTCAATAGTCATTTGTATAAGCGAGTCTTAAAAGTTTCTCTCCAAAATGATCATAACAAATAGGAGATCATCATTCCTATCATAAACCTCTAAAGTATCATCTCATTGTTAGCTTAAAAAACTATTCTTCTGAAAATTTACAGCCCAGTATCTTTGATTACTTTCGGTGCGAAACACAACTCTCTGACAAGTATTTTCAAACTTGGTTATTCTACTCAATTAGTCATCCCAGCTTAAGTATGAAAGTTACTATTAAAACTCAAATTAGTTCTTGGCTTTTTTTTTTCTTTATAGACGAAGTCAAAATCTAGAAGTAAAATAAGAATTCTTATTATATAACATAAAAGTGAACATCTCATACATTCTCAAAATCTCCTTAATAGCAAGAAGCTAGTCTAATATAAATTGATTAAACTTTATCAATGTACCAATCCATAACAATAAAACATTTTTCACAAACTAAGGGTTTTTTGGTAACATATCGAGCATGCATGATACTATGCTTTCACTTCCAATAAGAAATACAAGGTAGATGCAAAACTCTATTAGTTATTTGATTTAAACTTCCATATACAAACATACTAAACTTGAAACCACAAATCATGTTATATCCTACTTCATATACGACCACCAAAATTTTGCCTCAAATCTTTATATTTTTGCATCCTTTGAAGTGTGGATTGTGACCAAAGCAATAAGCTTCCTTCAAAATTTGTGTCTCAAGGTCTCCATTTGTAAACGTAAAGTCAGTCCCGATTTAAAAGATCTCATTATCCTAATTAAAATAAGTCGATCTGCAAGTCTCTCATAACTTATTCCATGAGTTCAACTAATTGCAAATCATTCTTTATAAGGTCTTAATTCTCCCAATAGGTTTGGTTGCACTATGACACTCAACATAAGAACTCTAAAAGTCAAAGCTATGACATAGACTTGTAAACATGTCAAATTGTATGGCAATCATTTGTAATAACCTTTAATAAATTCCAAGGAATCAACTAATTTCATGCTTAGGGAATTGATTTCATTGCTTTAATAACCCTAGAGTTCCTCTTTTCCATATACACTTTCCTCCTCTTCATCATTAAACTTCACACCCCCTTTGATGCATAAGAGTGTAATCAAGGAAAGGTGGGGGATATTTCTAGCGAAATTCCCCTTCACATACTCTCAGATTGAATCCTCATCAATCCTTTCCAAATCAACCTGATAGCCCTTGACCAAAACATATAGTAGTATGACACAGTCCTGTCTCACAATTGAGACTTGCATAGAGGGCTTCAACACAGAGTTTATGAAGTAGAACCACACTTTACCTATCTATGTGAGGTCTCCTCTATTGTTGTAGGCATGGGAAATAGTCCATGTGCTCTGCCACTCTCCTTGGCCACCAGTAAGCTCCTTGGCAATCTCATCAAAGTGAGGATTCTTTTTTAGCTTCTCAATATCTGAGCAATCTTCCCCTTTTTTGAGCTTGAATAATTGAGAAAGGGCCCTCTCTCCAAAGGGCACCCATCTCCCTATGACATAACATGTGATTCTTCTGTCTCCCAGGTCATAGAACTCTTTGTGAGGTTCTTACTTGCTTTGCTCAGTGTTTATAGAGCATCTCCCATCTCTTTCTAAATCTCTCCTTGAAGGCGACCTGACCTCTTTGGACCCCCCTCTCACCGATAAATCATTTCTTGGCGAGAGTCTTTTTGAAAATCTCTACCCCCTTATCAGTCAAGAATACCCTTGCTTCTCCCCGAATCACCTTCCACCTCCTCGTCTTCTTCCCTTACTTCATTTACAAGAGTAGTCTCTTGGTTTTTGGGTTGCTCAGCCCTTTCTCCTTGTACTTCCTCCATATGAATATTCCATAATTTCATGTATATTTAAGGCTTCAAAATTCAATTTAATGTGAAATTATGGAATCTTCACCTAGATTTGTGTTTTGCAGGAATTTAGAGAAAATAAGCAAAAACCAACAAGAAAAGCAACAAAAATAGCTAAGGCAGAAAAATGGAGAATGTCGCAACATTTTCGAATTATGTCGAGACAAAAGTTTAAGAAAGGCAAGAGAAGTTTGTTGCAATAATCAAATCTCTATCTCAATAAAGAGCATGAAGATTGTCCAAAAGCACAGTTGCAAAACGTCGCAACCATTCACAGTTATGTCGTGACATAAATTGTGAAGAAGGCAAAGAGGGTTTGTCGTGACATTCTAAAGCTATGTCATGACTTAGTTAAGGCAGAAGAGCTAAAAGAATGTCATGATATTTTGAAACTTTGTTTGCTCTGAAAAGGATAAGGCAGCGACAACGAACATTATCGTGACATCAAACTTATATCCGCGACAAAAAATGCAAGGAAGCATTGAAAAGAATGTTGCGACATAAAAAAATTGTCATGACAAAATAGAAGCGAGAAGGCTGGAAGCATCTTCGCGCGATAGTTATACCTTTAATTCGCGACAAAAAGTTGGCAAGTTCAATACAGTGTGAGGAAATTTGTCGACAAGATTTTGATACGCGATAAATGTTTTAAAAAGTAACAATTTCAAGGCATGTGAAATGTTGCGACATTTCAAAACTTTGTCGTGACAACGCTTCCAGAATCCAACATTACAAGGCAAGAAATAATGTCAGCGGCAGAAAACCTTATCGTCACACAATTGAAGAATTGACTAGACTTTGTCGTGACATTTCCAAAGTATGTCATGACATAATTTGAGGAGAGGGTAGAAGAACATTGTCACGATATTCCTTTCTTTGTCGCGAAAATTATGGAGAAGAGACGTTAAGCATATATTGGAACTCTATCGCTACATTTGAAAAGTTTGTCGCGACAATCACTAAAGAAGAATGCTAGTCAGTATTGTTGCGATAAACTCACAACAAAGAATGGAAACATAAAAGCTGCATGGATGTCGCGACATTTTGCAACTTTGTCGTGACAATGAAGTATCAAAGGCCAAAAGCTACATAGATAAAAACAATATCGTGACAAAGGCCACAAACGAGCTGAAGGCACATAAGTAAGCAAGCAATTTGCGACATAGACTAGCTTTCGTGACAAGACATCAACCTAGGTCCACATTGATAATACAATTTTAGCCTAGAATTCCAGCCCAACATTTATTAGACTATAAATAGAAGAGTTAAGTAGATATATTGGATCAAAGAGTCTTTTGGCAACTTTCATCCAACTTTAAGCTTTTGGGAGGAGCTGAAGTCTTTTTTGTATATATTTTCTTTTTATTTTATTTTAGGATTAGAGTAATCAATTTGAGATGCTATTTAGAGCTAAAACAATTGTATATCCAATTTCATTTATGTCTAAAATTGGCTTTTGAAATTTTTTCTAGAAACCATTTTCTTTAGTTTTGATTACAATTTCAATAAATTTGTTTGATCAACTAGTGATTGTCACTTGTGATCCTGATAGGGAAGGCTAAGCTTTCTATGGGAAGGAATTGATGTTTGGTTATCAAAATTTTGTAGTATTTAAATGAATGTTGTGGTTCTAATTTTAGATTGATTTAATTGGTGTTGTTCCTGTAGTGAACTGTTCTTGATATCAATAGAATATACCTAGAATAGAGTTGGTCTGTGTTCTAATTTCCAGGAGGCCCTTTAAGTGACAGAGAGATGGAGAGTCTTGAGAACATAGAGTATAGTAACTTGGGGTATGCTGGATTGATATTTTCAAAAGTAATGAACTTTGAATATAACTTAGATAAATCATTAGTGTTTGTTCTAACCTTTGACTTCAAGGTTCCCTTCTAGGTGACAATAGAAGTGTGTTCTCGAGGTATAAGGACATCCTATTGAATTGTCAGTTTAATGTTTAAAGGTTTCATCTCAATTTGGCAGAATAAGTTTGATTTCGTGTTAGAAAAGATCTAATCAAAGAGATAGAATATTCTAAAGAATTGCATACTAAGGTGCTAATGAAATTTAAGGAGGCTTGTGTTACCTTGTTTATAGGGGCAAGCAATCTTCAGTACTAGGAGAAGGCTGTGAAGTACTGGTTTAGGAAAAAAAAGCTAGATCTTAAAGAGGATCAAATCCTAAAAGTAGCCATTTAGTCTCATTGACCTGGTTTAGGAATATGGTGTTCTAAATGGTGAAATGTGTAGTGTCAGGAGGTATTCCAAGGCTATACTACTTTGCTCTTGGACAAGTCCTATTTCAAAACTTGATGCAAGGATTGATAAGTCATAACATTGATCTCAGTCCCAGTGTTATTGTAACTCAGTGGACTTTCTAGTCTTCTTATATTTATTTTCCTTTTTCATTACAAAGTATCATATTACAAATTCTTTTATTCCATTTATGTTAGTTAGTTAAATCTATTATGGAAATTAGTGGTTCAAATAGTGAATTTCTTGAGTAGTAGGGGTAGTTGATCTTTAAATTTCTCAAAAATCCTTGTGAGAACGATATCCGGACTTATAATCCATTTTATTACTTGTATGACCTGTGCACTTGTAGTGATTTAGACCAAATTGAATTTTTAGTATATTATCAAAAGCAAAAGCAGAAAATTAGTTCCAACAAGTTTTTGGGCATTCCTGTTGGGGATTTTAAGTAATCTCTTGTAGAAGTGTTAAAAATTTTGTATGAATTTGGTCTATTTTTAAAAATCATTCAATCAAGTTTTTGGCGTCATTTCCAGGGATTGAAGTAGAGTTTAAGGATCAATATTCCAACCAAAAAGGAATTTTCTAGTTTTGACAATTTTCTTTTAAGTTTTATCAAAATTTTAAGTAATCTCTTGTAGAAGTGTTAAAAATTTTGTATGAATTTGGTCTATGTTTAAAAATCAGTCAATCAAGTTTTTGGCGTCGTTTCCAGGGATTGAAGTAGAGTTTAAGGATCAATATTCCAACCAAAAAGGAATTTTCTAGTTTTGACAATTTTCTTTTAAGTTTTATCAAAATTTTCAAAAACAGTTGTAATTGGCGGTAGCTGATTCAACTACTTATCTTTTTAAGAGCTAATCATAATATATTTAAGTTATCTACTTATCTCACTTTGATTTAGAATATCATCATTTTAGGCGCCATTACATGCATAGAAGGTAGAAGCTTAACTACTACCCTTTGGACATTGAGTAGAAGAACAACGAGAAATCTGAAGAGGTGAAAGTAGCGAAATATTGATTATGGTAGAAGCGAAGAGACTAATTAGAATGAGCTAGTTCTGCGATGGCGAAAGACCTCGGAGGCGAGGAGAGAACAACGGAGGAATTCTAGAGACACATCATCGGGGATGAGTGCTACGGTCAACCCGACCTACCATAGAAGCAAACAACTTTGAGATAAAGCTGGGCTCTCCACAGGTTGGCGGCCAGTTCTTGGAAACCCAGTGAGGATCGAATGAGCACTTGGGAGTGATGATGTCTTTGGCCGAGCCCAGGGGGCGTGTTGGGCGTTGGGTTGGACGAGAGCTGAGGGTCGGGAGCGAAAGGATCTTGGACCGTTTGGGGCAGGGTAGGATGCTTGCAATGTTGGTTTATAGGATCGGATGGCACTCTCTGCTTGAGAACCCGAGAAGGAAGGAGTAGAATTTGGGGCTTCGCCTAGTGGCGAAACTCACGTGCTAAGTCAGTTCTTTGCGAGAAAGATGGGATGCTTGGGTGCTTAGAATTAGCGTACCTTTTAGTGTTGGAGACAGCCTTGTATTTATAATGGATATTCATCCAATTTGGATATGATTAGGGGTTCTTCCTTTGGAGGATGGGTTTCCTGTGTAGTCGACCTTAGATTTGGCATTAAGTTAGTAAGGAGTTTATTTGGAGTAATCCTCCTACCACCTTATTAGGTATCAAACTAACGGTCTTGTTGCTTTTCCTTTATAATAGGACTTGATTGGGCCCGAGCGAAGGCGTCTTTTAGGGAATATTCTATCTTACATTATTTGTAAAGATATGGTTTAGTTGCTTTGGCAGTAGTATGGGCCTCCTATTTTCCAAATCCATGTTTTGGAGAAGCCTAATGGCCCAGAGACCTCTGTTGAGGCTGTATGTAGGTTTCTGCAGGCGATGCGGTCCTCACCAGCTCTTTTAATTTGGCGAATGAAATGCACAGCCCGATTCACATTATCCACATCGGTTGCCCCGCCGCGTATGCGATTTGCGTGAAGCGAGGGCCGTGATTAATCCTGCGGCCGGTTGTTATTTCCCGTGTTAATGCCTTGGATGTGGATTAATTAACCTGGCCGTCGTCATGCATTAGTGCGTTAATGATGACTCTTAGTTTCGCGTTTGTTTCATACTCCCTTTGTTTTCCCTTGTTTCTTGTCGACCTTCCCGATTCGACTTCCTTTGGCCTCGCTAACTCCCACTTTTGTCTTTATATTTCTTCGTTCTTGTGTTTCGTTACGGATTTTCTGTCTGTTTAGTGTTGGGTCCTTTTTGGTGTTTTCCTCTCTCATTCCACAGGCCTTGGCGTCCGGTCACAATAGTGTTTCTTTCGATTGATCCGACGAGGCTCTAGGGTTCGGTCGTCTGGATTTTGTTTATACTGTTTGCTTACGTCATGGGTCCAAGTCGTTCTTCCTCTTTGCGTATCATGATGACTCTTACATTGATGTCGGTCCGGGAAGTGGGCGTTCAGTTTGTTGTGGTCGTTTGTACTCCAGCCTGTGCGGCGCCTCACTTCCCTTAGGTAGGAGTAAGAAGATAACGATTAAATATCCTAAGGGTCGGACTTCCTCGGGGCCAGCCGTTCGCGACATGCCGCGAATTAGGCCACTAGTAGGGTTAGTCCTTCATATGAGTCTACCGCACTGGCGGCGTTATCGGCCTCTCCACGGTGTCGAATATGGTCCGGATGTTTTGACCTTTTACCCCGCCTCCGTGCACAGTATGAGTACGCTTTTGAAGTTGCTTTTATGCGTGCCGGCTTTCCTTTGCATCCTTCATAAAGTTCTTCAACATTTCAACATCTTGCCTTCCTAGTTGGCTCCCGATGGTTGGGAGTATTTTTAGTTGTTTATTGGTCTTTTTAAGGGCCAGAGGGTTTGGCGTCTGATGTGGCTCTGTTCCTCCATCTTTTCAGTCCGATGGCTACTATAGAGGGTTTTATTTATTTTCCGGACGTTCTGGGTCTCTCACAGTGATCTCCCGGACCTTCCTTCTTCACTTGCCGTTCTTGAAGGACGATATTTCTTCGTTAGTGGTTCAGTGGGAGTATGACTCGTGGCGAGGATGATACCCACTGGGTGTGCGGGGCGTGGAGCACCCACGATAACCTTCGTGAGTGTTTGCATTACTTTTGGTTTGATTTGTCTAAGGCGATCGAATGCCGACCTTAAGCTTTCCTTATGCTTCCCGGATGCTACCGTCTTGACTCGGCGGCAGAGAATCTTCTTTGTGGCTCTAGCGTTGGAGGAATGCTCACGCTCGTTTATCTGGTGATAAAGTCGAACATTCCTAGTTCCTCAATTTTATTTTGCACGTTCTCTGTTTTGAGGCCCGTCTCTTTCTACCCTTGGAGTTTTTCCTTTGGGCGCACTTCTTTGCCACTCTACCCGGGAGAGATTTTAGTTCATTTGGGGGCGGCGTCTGGAAGCCACAGGTGTGAGAAGAAAAAACTGGGAAACTCCTGCGAAAGGGCCAGAGTGGGTTCAGGCGAGTTCGAAGTTGGGGGTGTCTCCTTCTTCTCTGGTCGGGGCAGGAGGGCATCGCCGCCACAGTAGGAGCTCGAGGCTCTGAGGGCGTGTCCTTATAGTCCCGCGTCTTGGGAGCGGGGTCGTCGCCCCTGGCTTTGACCTTACTGTCTTCTCCTAAGCCTGTCGTCAAGGCAAAGGGTCTTTCAAGTGCAACGTCGCCCGGCCGCTGACGGCTCTGCTATGTAGTGGAATCGCCCTTGCGACAATGCCCGGAGTCACCATCGAGGATGGCGAAGCCGAAAAAGAAATCGAAGCAAAATGCAGTGCGTCGAGGCTTCTTTGCTCTCTGGTCGCAGAACTTGCGACAAATCTGAGTCTCATCCATTCTCGAGTCGACATTGGGGATCGAGAAGGGATTGCGGTTGATGGAAGCTTTGGCGTTTGTCTTTTCGGGGGATTGCCCGGTGAAGTGCAGTAATTGTGTTTATTTCCATGCTTGTTCTGTCTTTGAACACTATGCGTGTGTCGACATGCGGTACCACCCGTTTGAAGGGCCTGGTAGATAAGGCCGTGGATGAAAACATGAAAGATCGCCGGTTATAAGCGAAGGTGGTTTATCTCATACGGCGGGAGTTCTGCGAACGGCGCCATTTATTAGAAGAAATGGGCGGCAGAGTCGATCTTAAGCACACTTCATCGGCTCGTGCTTCGGGCGGAAAATAGAGAGCGAGGTCGGGCGGTTGTGGTGAGGGTGAGTCTCGGGAGGTTAGGGGTGAGCTACAGGCTGTGCAGGGTGAGTTGGTCGAGACTCGGGAGGGGTTGAGATCTGTCCAGAATGAGCTTCAAATGGTTAGGGAGGAGCTCATCACCTCGGGCGTCACGTGGGATCTTGAATTGGGGCTGTGTGGGAGTTCACCGTTGATTTGAGCGCGAAGAAAAACAACTCGAAATTGCTTGTCGCAGAGGGCTTGGAGAGCGAGTGTTGTTGGAAGCGCTCGTCGTGAGTCTTGAAGCTGTAAATTTATCAAGGCAATTTGACGATGAATGTAGTGGTTCTTGTGAGATCTTCATCGACAATCGGCATGGTTGCTTTCCCGGAGGGACGAGGTTATCAAACAATTGAGATCAAGTTGGTGCTCGGTGGAAGCTACGGGTGGCTCGCTTTTGACGGAAGGCGGATTCGGACATGTCTCGGATCTAGATTTCAACTTTGACCTCCCAAGTAGCGAGGGGCGGAGGGTCCGTCACGAATTATTCGAGGAGCACAGTACTCCCTCTTGAGATCCATTCTCATTCTTGTGTCGATGCCTAAATTCTTGGACTCATTTATGCTTTCGATCTTCGACCTCTCCCGCTTTTTGTTGGGCACAGGGCTGATACAACATAGCCTTCCTTTCAATAAATACCCATTTTTTGAAAACTCGTGTTTCAGGCGAGATATCTTTATTCTTTCTTTGAAGCCGTGTAACCCGATTTGAAGGTCTCGTGATTTAAATGTATCATTTGAAATTTTGCATACTATCCTATTTAATTGCTTGGTTCCCTTATATAAGTTGGAGTGGGTGGGCTTTCGTCGGATTGGGCTGTGGCCTTAGGTAAATTGTAGCGGGGGTGTTGGCTTTGGTTTTGTAGGTGAGGTCGTCAATGCTTGGAGCGATAAAGCTTCGTCTTTGGGGGTTGTTGATGGGCTCGTCGGAGTGTGGTTGAGTAAATTTCTTTGGGAAGGAGCTCGTCGATGTGAATAGTAAGAAGGGGCCCGACTGTTTGGAGTCCAGTGAAGGGCTCGTCAATGTGAATAGTAGGGGCTCGTCCATTTGGGTTGAGGGATGAGCCTCGTCGATATAATTATACGAAGGGCCTCGGAATGCGGAGTCGCGACGAAGGGCTTGTCAAAGTGAATAGTAGGGGCTCGATCCATCGAGGTTGAGGATGAGCCTCGTCAATATTCTCGAATTGTGCGAAGGGCGATCGGAGTCGGAGTGCGGCGAAGGCTTGTCAAAGTGAAGATAGTAGGGGCTCCGTCCATCACGAGGTTGAGGGGTTGGGCGCAGTTGGCATATGAATTGTACCGAAGGGCTGGAGAATCATGATGCGGGTGCACGTGAAGGGCTCGATCAAAGTGAATAGTAGGGCTGGAGTCATCGGGTTGGGGGCCGAAGTAAATGGTAGGAGGGGCAGTGTTTTGGAGATCAGTCAGATGGCTCGTCGATGTAAATGGTAGGCTCGTCCATCCCCGGAGTTGAGGATGAGCCTTGTCCGCCTCTCGATTGCTGAAGGAGCCACGTGCGTGCGGAGTCACGGCGAAGGGCTCGTCCGCGTGAATAGTAAGGGGCTCGTTCCTCCCCGGAGTTGAGGGATGAGCCTCGTCGGTATGGTGTAAGCATGAGCCGTCACATGCAGGTGAGGCGAAGGGCTGATCACTTTACAGAAGATAGTAGGGCTCGTCCATACGAGGTTGAGGATGAGCCTCGTTAGTATGGTGTAAGCATGAGCCGTCTGTTTGGAGTGCGCGAAGGGCTCGTCGCGGAATGTGGGGCTTAGTCCATACGGAGTTGAGGGATGAGCCTGCGTCGATATGAATTAAGCTTATGAGCTCGTGCATGCGGGTGCGGCGGGCTCGTCCTTTGGGAATAGTAGGGGCTCGTCCATGTGAGTTGAGGATGAGCCTCGTAAATATGAATTGTGAAGGGCGGAGTACATGCGGGTGCGGTGGAAGACGTCCGCGCGATTGAATAGTAGGGCTCGTCCGTCGGGTTGAGGGGTGAGCCTCGTCGTGAAGGGCAGGTGCGTGCGGAGCGGCGAAGGGCTCGTCAGCGTAATTGTAGGGGCTCGTCCTCGAGTTTGAGGATGAGCCTCGTCGGTATGGTGCTGGCATGAGCTCGTCACATGCAGGTCTGTGAAGGGCTTTCATCAGTATTTAGGAATAGTAGGGGCTCGTCCATCGGAGTTGAAGGATGGAGGCCTCGTCGGTATAAAGATTGTAAGAATGAGCCGGTATGGAGTGTAGCGAAGGGCTGTGAAGTGAGCAAGCTGGGCTCTGGCGGCTGTAATACCCCAGTGGCGTTCGGTAGAGATAGGCGATGTAGTCGAGGCTGGTCGACTCTTAGGAGCGAGTGGCTGTCTCGAGTAGGAATTTCGTCGAAGTGAGCAAGCGGGCTCCTGCAGTGTGGCGCTTGGTGGCGTTGGCCGAATGGCGATGTAACTTTGGTAGTCGACTCTTGAGCGTGGCTGTCTTGAGTAAGAAGACTCGTCAGAAGTGAACAAGCCTTTGGGCTCTGACGTGGCGCTGGCGCGGGTGGCGTTGGCCAGAAGTGGCGTGTAACTGTTGGTCGACTCTTGAGCGGTAACATCTGAGTGAGGAGCTCGTCAGAAGTGAGCATTGCCTGGGCTCTGGCGGCCCATGTTGTGACGTTGGCCCAGTGATGGCACGAAGGTGTTATTTCTTGAGGCGTGGCTTGTGCGAGTAGGAGCTGTCAGAAGTGAGCAATTGGGCTCCTGGCCTTTGTGCCCTTAGTGGGGTTTAAAGCTAGAATGGCGATAGCTGGTTGGTCGGCTGCGAGCGCGTGGCTGTCTGGGTAGGCCTGTAGAAGTGAGCAAGCCCGGGCTCTAGCCCAGTGGCGCCCCAGTGGTCAGCCAGGAGATATGGCGATGTAGCTGGTAGTCGACTCTTGAGCGGCGTAACATCACCCAGTAGAGGCTCGTCAAGAGGAAAAGTGACGGCGGGCTCTGGCGTGGCCTGGTGGCGTTCAAGCGGAGTGGCGATGTAACTGGCCCGGTCGACTCTTGAGACGTGGCTTGTGCAGAAGTAGAGAGAGGGCTCGTCGGGTGAGCAAGGCGGCTGGGCTCTGGCCCCCATTTGTGGCTCTTGGTGGCGTTCAAGCCAGAATGGCGATGTAACTGGCTGGTCGACTCTTGGCGTAACATCTGCCCAGTAGAAGGAGCTCGTCAAGTGAGCAATTGGGCTCACAGCGTGGCGCAGTAGCGTTCAAGCTGAGATAGGCGATGTAGCTTTGTGTGGTCGGCTCTTGAGCGGCGTGGCTGTGCAAAGTAGAGGCTCGTCAAAGTGGCCCAGACTCGGCGTGGCCTTGGTGGCGTTAATGAATGGCAATGTAACTGGTGAAATTAGAGCTCTTGGCGGCAGCTGTCTGCCGAGTGAAGGCTGATCAGGGTGGCCAGGCACGTTATGCGTGACTTCCGGTGTCACGAAGGCTTTGGTGGCGAAACCTTGCATGTGATTTTGGTATGTGAAACTTTGCGTGCTGGCAGCCTGCCTGCCGATAGGGGCGAACCGTCATTATCTTGTTGGAGAATCTGGAGCGATTGCGTGAATTTGGCGCTGACCTCCTTATAAATGGTGGCTCTGTTGCCTCTGTATCTTATGCTTTTGCTTTTCACAGTGGGTGGATGAAGTTCGCTGCGGGATGGTGACGTTTGGGCGCCTTGGAGTTCCTGAACTTTGGATATCGACCTTTACGGGTCACCATGTGTGGGAGTTGTGTTTTTCCCTGGCCTCCCTTTTGCCGGTCCTTGTTTGTTCCACAGCTTTTGCTAGGGAATGCGTTGGCGGAGGGGCGGTGCATCCTTTGCGCCGCACTCTGTTTTTCTTTTATCTTCTTATATCGCTCTACCTCTTTTTTTTTTTTTTTTTTTGCTTCCTCTTCTTTTCTCCACTTCTTTCTTCTTCCACCGCCCCCAACTTTCTCATCTGCTTCTTTTTCCCTTTTTTCTGTCTTTCTCCTTTGTCTCCATCTTTTTTCCCTCTTTTCTTTTTTTCCCTATCACACCCCTCTTTTTCTTTATTCTGTCTTTCTCCTTTGTCTCCTTTTTTTTTTTTTTTTTTTGCAATTGCTTGTATTGAGTGTTTTTCGAGATGTAATCAAGGACACCACTGATTGTAACCGAATATGATTCATTTTGGACTAAGAAGACTTTTATTTTTATGAATTTTCTCATTGTGTATGTTTCTTCTATATGTCAGGACATTTGAGATACTAAATTACCCATTGTGCAGGCTGTCACATAAGAATTGATAAGGTTTTATTACAAGCCCAGGGTTGCCTGCAGTAAAAACGCTTCGGGTGCTCAGCGTTCCATGTATGTTGTAGATTTTCCCTCTCTGTTTGGAGCTCATAATTGCACAGTCGCTGACTCGGGTTATTATGTAGGACCTTCCGATTAGGGCTAGTTTCCCGTCGTTGGATTCTTCGCTGCTTGTAAAAGCTTTTAGACCAAATCCCAGCGTGTGATGGGCCGGAGGCTTGACTCACGGTTGTAGTACTGTTGTCTTCCTTTGATGCTCTTAATCATTGTTGAACACATTCACGTTTTCATCCCGAGTTCCAAGTTCGAGACGGGGCCTCGTCATTTGTTCCTCCGATCTTAACTCGACTACAGGATTTTATTCGACCTCAGCGAAATTTCTTGCCACATTGCGAGAAGCTAGGGCAAATGGGGTCTCAGGAGTTCTTGACTTAATGTCGTCTGTAGGCCCATAGTACCTCGGGAGGTATTCACTGACTTCTTCCAGAATCTTAGCTTGGTCTTTAAGGCGGCTTTAAGGGTTCGATGGTGACTTGACCTATCCGTTTGATTCTTGAGGTGTCTTTGGTGGCAGTAATCTATGTTTTAGTCAGAGCTCGACAAAATCCCAGACTGGTGTTGTCGAAGTGTTTTCCATTGCATCGTCAGGGGCTCTTGGGATGCAATCTGCGTGATGGCTCGCCATACGAAGTCGTATTTTTGCTTTGTAATCGTGGCTAAAGGTTCGGCTTCTGCCCACTTGGTGAAATAATCCACTGCGACAATTATGAATTTGCATTGGCCCTTGTCGATGGGCAGGGGTCCCAATATGTCGACCCATTCTTAGAGGGCCGGGGCGGTAATTGGCGTCGGGGCTCTGACGGGCTTGATGTTGGCGTGTTCACGGCGGATACGCATCTCTTAGTAAGTCGATCATCTTTAAGTATCGTGGGCCCGATGGTATCCGCCTCAGAGCACTCACCTTTACGTTCGAGCTCAGAATGTGGTTTCCCGGCGTATTAGTCACTTCTATGGCACATATTGGGTGTCTTCTCTGCGATGCATTTTAGGAAAGGTGTGAAGAATCCTCGCTTGTAAAGGCTTCCTTTGTGATTGTGAAGCCTGGAGGATACCCTTCATCTTGATTTGCTTCTTTAGGTCATCTGGTAGAGATTGTCATTAATATAATCCCGAATAGGAGTCCCGTCAGTTCGGCGAGGGTCTGCGGGGCGACCACCATAACTGTAAGGGTCGATGAGGTTCTGCTGGGTATTCGACCGAGCGTTGACCGTGAGATCGCCTTACAGGCGCGTGGCTAGTTTTGCCAAGCGTCGGCTCGGGTATTCTACATTTTGGGGCGATGCCCGGCCCAGAACCAATACAAACTTTTTAGCAAAATGCGGACCTTTTGGAGTTATAGAACTATCGTCTCACTTTTGGCCTCGTATGTATCTTCGATCTGCCTGACCACCGGGTTAAGTCCCCATGGACCTCTAGCTGGTCGACCTCTAATGAGTGGGCGAGGTTGAGGCTCTTTATGGCTGACCTCATACTCGGCCGTTGTTAGATATGGAACCAGAGCTGATGCGTATTCGATGTCTATCCCATGGTGAGGTGAAAGTTAAGCTGCTCCGCTCCTATGAGTTTGAGCTCCATCTCTGAGGAGAGTTTCCATATGGGGAGGTGCGTCCTGCAATCGTAATGGGATCAGTAGCTCTCAGGCCCAGATTCCATGAAGTCGGCTAGGACTGTCCTTTATAGCGGTTCGGCTTGTACGATCTTCGAACTCGCTTAGCTCACATGGCCCACTTCTGTGACCTTAAATTTACGGTTTTGTGTAATACACCTTCATTGGGTACTTGGTTGGGACTTCTACCGGTGTGAGAGCACAGGAAATAAGAGGAATAGCTTCCGGGGGGCTGCGATGCGGTCTTGAATGTCGACTTTTCCATTCTTGGGTACCTCTCCTCCATCTCTGAGTGCTCATTTGGTATTAAACTAGGTCTTCCGGACTCGCTCTTTGTCTCGGCGATGCTTGGTTGAAATCTGAATATTTAAATTGCAAAGTGAGGTTCTCCTTCAATGAGACTTACTAGGATGGGAGGAGAACTTAAATATGTTTTTAATCACAAGTAAATGCTTCTTCGCATTTTAAGTCCCATTGAAAGGCTTTCTTGAGAACTTGGAAGAAAGGGCGCATTTCTCACTCGCTCACGGATCTGAGAAAGCGGCTTAGAGTCATGATCCGCCTACTTGTCGAGTTGGACCTCCTTTATTCTGAAGGCGATGGCATGTCGGCAATCGCTCATTTTGTGTCTGGATTCGCCTTGCATTCCACATGATTAACTCTGAAACCAGTACCAGGGTGACACAGAAGGTGCATTTAATTTGGAGTTCGGCTTCATGTTATAATTCACCCGGGATGCGGAATGCCTCAGAGAGATGGGTGATGGAGATGGACTTAGTGGACTTCACCGACATGTCGTCATGTATACCTCCATTGTTGCTGTCTACTTTGGAACATCGGTTCACTAGTCTACGGTAGGTTGCTCCTGCATTCTTAAGTCGAGCGGCATTACCAGAATATGATTAGGTTCCTTGTGCCGTGAATAAGTCTTTTCACAGTCCCACTTGGGGTCCGTGATACTAATCTGGTTGTAGCGGAAAATGCATCAATAAGAAAGCTGAGTAGTTCATTATTTCTTTGTGGCATCCGCGATGTAAGTGATTCGGTAGAGGAAGGCATCGCCGGGCATGCTTTGTTTATGTCGATGAAATTCGATGAAGTGCGCCACTTCTTAGTTGGCTTTCTTGGCGTCTGGCGTTAGCTAGCCGCACCAGGGTATTCTACTTCTCTTATCGCTCCTGCTTGGAGGAGTTTACCGACTTCTCGTTGATAGCTTTTTGTCTTTATGGTGCGAAACTCCTGCGTTTTTGTTTAACCGGTTTGAAGGACGGGTTGGTGTTCAATTTATGGGTGATTATTGCAGGTCGATTCCTCCCATGCGCACTGTCATGCAGCGTCTCCATTCCGCCTCGGCGGGTGAGGTCTTTGGGGATCCTTTGGTAGTTTGGGCCCGATGTAGGCTAGATGTTGCAGGTTGTCATTCGACACGGGTTCCTGGTTCCTCAGGGCTCGAGATTCGGGTGAGCACTGTCGCGCATATCAAGCTCGTCGGCGTTCCACGTGGTCAGTGGCTCTTTGTTTCATGGAGTGTATGTACTCTGTACCGGCCGATTTCCTCGGACCGTCCAGGCTCCATTCAACATCGGAATTTGATTATCATGTGATATGTTGAGGGGATGGCTTTATTGCGTTGAGGAGGATGCGCCTGCGGCTATATTATAGGCTGACGGGGCGTCATAAGGAACCCTTGGCATTAAGTGATTGCTGCGAGGGGTTCTCAGGGGTCGGCCACCGATTGAATCCCAGCCCAGCGGTAGTACCTTCTCTCCACGAATCCCCGCGAGATGTGTCTTTGACGGGATCTAGCTCTCTTCCAATACCCATCTTGTATGAAGGCCGACGAGTGATGTTAAGCCAGAACTCCCATTATCGATTAAAACCCAGATGGCTGTGGTGTTGGCCACGATTGCGCGGACTACGTGGTCGTCATGGGAGTCTTGGCACCCCTTGATCATGGAGTCGAAGGCGTGATGGTAGTGTCGATTTGCGGCAATTTAGATCTTTGCTTGTATTTCCCCATGTCTGCGATCTTAATGCTCAGAGTAGGTGGGCTTTTTCGAGTAGAACTAGATTCTCGCCATCGTGAAATCCTCCTGAGATCACATGGATTTCTCCCAGGGGCTGTTGGTCTTTGAGCAGGTTACTGTCGAGATGGCGATTTCTTGGCCAGGCCGGATTATGGTTACGGGCTGACTTTGGGTTTGATTACGAGCTTGGTTCCTAGAGATATGAAGCAGCCAGAGATATCGCGTTGTATCAAATATTATTTCCGCTTCTTAGTTGTATACAGTTGTCAGGTGCGATGTGTCCATAGTCCACAATGGAACTCGCGATACTTGAAAGTGTTATCCTTGTCGCGGCGGAATCAGTTTCATTTGCGTCGGCCATCACGGGATTGCTCGTTTCGCACCTCGTCGGGACTTGGCGTCACGAGGCGTTAGTGGAGTGAAGCGTTGTGACCAGATGTCTCGTCGATCCTTTGGTTGCGGGTGGGCCAGGACGGTCTCACGAGACTCCCACCTTTTAAGGGGATCTCTCTCGGAGTCACATGCACAGGGATTTCCTCACGGTCGTCTTGTCGCAGGGCTCAGCCTCGTCGTCTGTCTGTCGTCCCATTTTTCTTTGCGAGGCGGAGGAGCTCTTTCTTTGATATGAGGGCCTCCTCGCCGTTTATGTGCTGCCTTTGGCGGGGACCTCGGCATGCTGGCAGTTCTGGGTGGGAGACACATCGACGGATCCTTTGATTGTGCGCTAACCCTGCGATGTAGAGAGTGTGACAACGAGATTTTTAGTCGAGTGCGGCGTCACATCTTCGAGGGGACTCGGCGTTGGATCTTTGTACATATGACTTCAAACTCTGCGATCCTTGTTTGATGGTCAATAGATGGTAAGCTCCGGCTTTCTATACTTCCTAGCTCCGATGGGAAGTGGGAGGCAGAGCATGGCGGTAGTTCCACTGAATGAGATAGATGAAGGGGTGTGAACTTCGGGCCAGAAATTTGGCCACTTTGAGGCGTAGTGCAGCCACCGCATCGCATAGGGTCCTGATACCCGTCACCGGCTCCATCCCGATTTTGGTAAGTATTAAGGTGATCGCGGGATCTTTGAGCTCCATCGAATGTTTCCTGCACAGGCATTACGAGATTTCGTTGATCACGGCGCCTCGGTACATGAGATTCCGTTCTTTGAGTATCCATAGTATCGAGTTTCAGCCCTTCGCCACCTCGCTTCACGCGGATGAGCTGTTGAAGGTTTTGAACCTCTGCTCCCACATTTGTTCCCTTGTTTCCTAGTTGAGGTGATTTGGCACTTAGTTCAGACACTCTGGGCATAACCGTTTCCCCCTCGAGTTAGGGCCCAGCCAGGTGGTCATGCCCCTGGCCCGACTAGACTGCCTTCTACTTCGATGCCTCGGGAATGTCGACCAAGTGTGGTTCTTGCGGGGGAGGAGGTTATGGACTTCACAGGGTTTCTTGTGTCTCTGTTGATGTTGTATCTGCTGGTAAGGCTGCTCAATTCTTCGACCCGGACCGCTGGTTGACGACGAAGCTCTTCAGCCGTTTGTATTGGCTTGCATCGTTTCCGCAGGTCGAGGGTCTTGCTCATATCACACACAATTGGATTAATTGTCCTCGGTGGATTAGTGTTACTCTGCTTGTGTTCCTTGTTGATACCATCGATGGCGGGGAATCAATTATGTTTATGAAGGAATTGTCGTTCCCACAGGCTGGCGCCCAGATGATGTCTTTCAGCGGAGCTAAATTTGGAGGCTTGTTTGGTCGTTAGGTTGGACAAGGCTGGCGAGGGGTCGAAGCGAAGGATCTGCGAACACGTTTGAGGCGGGAGTAGGATGCGCAATGTTGGTTTATAGGATTCGGGTGGCACTCTCTGAAGAACCCCGAGGAAGAAGAGTGAGTGGGAGCCTTCGCGCGTGGCCGCTCCGTGCTAAGTCGATTCTTTATGAAAAGATAGGATGCTTAGATTGCCCAAATTAGCGTACCTTTTTGTGTTGGACCGGCCTTGCATTTATAATGGATATTCATCCAATTTGGGCTGATGATTAGGGTTCTTCCTTTGGAGGATAGGTTTCCTCATATAGTCGACCCTTAGATTTAGCAATGGATTAGTCAAAGGAGTTTATTTGGGTAATCCTCCTTCCTTGACCAGGGTATCAGCTAACGGTCTTGTCTTCCCTTTATAATAGGACTTGATTGGACGAATGTAACGTCTTTTTAGAAATATCTTTATCTTCTCATATTTAAAGAGGTATTGAACCGGCCGAGTATGTACCCCGGCCTAAATCCATGTTTTGGGCCTAATGAGCCAGCCTCCGCTTTGGCTAAGCAGGCGACACAAAGGGTACGGTCCTCATCATTCTTTCTGGTCAAGTAATGAAATGCCCGGCCCGGGGCCTGTATCCCTATCAGTGGAGGTCTGGAGATGAAAACATCAGAAACTGAATGGATTAGACTCAAATGTTATTAAGTCATAGCTTGTTTCCTTCCTCATTGAGGGATGTTGTAGCCAATTGGTTCAAGTCTTTGCCTTATGGCTTAGTGACAACATGGGAGGAGCTAGTAGAAGCCTACCTTAGTAGATTTTTCCCTCTTGCTCTCACTTCAGAGAGGAGAGGAGAAATAATTTCCTTCAAACAGAAAGAGGATGAGAGTCTTTACAATGCTTAAGAAAGGTACAAGCAACTACTGAGAAGATGCCTCTCATGCAAGGTGGCATGAGCGATGACCTAAACGGATATATTCTACCATGCCATGAACTACACCTCGAAAGGGACAGTTGATGCACAACCTCTGGAGGGGCCTTTAGAAGGAAGAGTGTAGAGGAAGCCACACAACTTATTAAGGAATTAGATAAAAGCAACTACAGAGCTCCATCTAAAGCTTCAGGGAGCAGTGGCAGACTGAAAGGAGGTGTGATTGAGCTGAATAAGATGATCGCAAAGAGAAGCAAACCGGATGTAATCATGAATAGACTAATAACTTAAGAAATCATTTAGCTCATGAAGCTGGTCAGGAGGAAGCCGAAGAAATGTGTTGATAAGGACTTGCATGGCTAACCTTTATCATGGAGGAAGTGGAGTATTTGAATGGCAAGAGGAGCTATAACTTTAAGCCCAACAAGAACCTCCCAACCCATTACATACCAGCCCTTAGAAACCATGAGAACTTGTCTTATAGAGGAGGAGTACAGGAGGGTCCAAGACCAGCCCAGTCCTTTCAATAGAATTATGCTCTATAGGGTTTCCAGGGATAGTAGCATCAGGGTAGTCATAGAGAAGACAATCCAGGCCAAAGGAGGTCTTAGTTTTTTGAGGATCAGTTCCTAAACTTCATGGGTGAAAACAAAAGACTGTTGAACATACATGAGCAGAAGTTTGCCGAGCCGGGCAAGATTCTAGGAAAACACAACTCGTTTGGCGCCAACACTAATGCTTCTCTTAAAGTATCCGAGACTCAAGCAGGGAACCGCCCAGGTATGCGTAGACCGGTCAGTGGATTCTTTCCCTAGTGACATTAAGAAAAATCCCTAGGACTACATGGCTATAACACTTAGGAGTGGCAAAGAATTGCAAAAGAGAGAAGGAGATGAGATAAAGCTGACTAAGAAGGAAGAGCAAGCAGAAACTGGCAAAGAAAACAAACATAATAGAACATAATTGACTTATGAGAGAGAGAAATCCAAGGTGCGGCAAAAGCAACAAACTAGTGAGGAAGAACTCAAGAAGAATGAGGAAGTAAGAGCCTATATACTCCTATTCCATTCCTCGTAGACTCATGTCAAAATTGATGATTAGTTTGCTAAATTTTGAACATGTTCAAGAAAATAGAAATCAACATTCGTTTTATTGAAGCTGCTCAAATGCCTTATTATGCCAAATTTATGAAGGATATCCCCAGCAAGAAAAGGAAGTCGGACATTTAAGATGGAATGGGGTGTTTATAGCAACTGGCAGAGCAATCATCTCGTATGAACCCGCCACTCAAAATGCAAGATCCGTGCAGCTTCACCATTTCGCACTACAGGAACTATGAGTTTGGTAGAGCTTTATGATTATAGTAAGCATCAACTGAGATGCCATTGTCTCATGGTGAAAAGGTTAAGCTCGGGGGGAGCTTACCTCACAAAGAATGACTTTACAAATGGAAAACAGATCTATAGCTCAACCAGAAGGAATCCTAGAAGATGTATTGATCAAGGTGGGAAAATTTATTTTCCTAGTAGATTTTGTTGTGAAAGGACATCGAGGAAATATCGCTACCTCCACTATTGTCGGCCATTTCTGCCATCGATAAAATTTCTTGATTGATGTGAAGAAAGGAGAACTCACTTCCTCAGAGCGAAATGAAGAAGTACACTTCAACCTTAATCAGAGCCTGAAGCAACCTAATGATGAAAAAGCTAAATGTAAGAATGTAGAAAAGTAGTTCTATCGGGCTTATGAACTGATTGATGATTATAAGAATCAAGATTTAATGAATGAAAAATATGATGGATTTATTATGTTTGAGGATCTTGACATCGAACATCTCAATGCCAATTTGGAATTAAAGAAACAAGATCGGGTCCTAATGAAGATAATGCAGAAATCAAAGCAAATAAAGAAGAGAAGCACAAGTGGTTGAAAAAAGTTATGAGGGGTTAATTTTAAAGGAATTATCCAAAAACTTGAAATATACCTTTTTAGGAGCTGAAAGATCAAAACCTGTAATTATAGCAGCTGACTTGATAGAAGATAAAGAGCATAAACTGATTGAAATTCTCAAAAAGCATAAAGAAGCAATAGCTTAGTCAGTGGAAGAATTGAAAGGGATCAGTCGATCAATTTGCATGCATAAAATCCTCCTTGAGGAAAATGCAAAAACATTGATTGAACATTAAAGAAGACTGAATCCAATTATGAAAGAAGTTGTCAAAAAAGAAGTACTCAAATGGTTGAATGCAGGATTTATTTATGCAATTTCATACAACCTCGAAAAGCAAAGTTCATGGTTTCACATGGGTGGATTCAACAACATCGAAATGAGGAATGAGCTAATTCTAACAAGAACTGTGATAGGATGGAGGGTATGCATTGATTATAGGAAATTGAACACTGCCACCAGAAAGGATCACTATCCTTTGCCTTTTATTGATCAAATGTTGGTCAGGTTGGTAGGACACCCTCATTTTTGTTTTCTTGATGGATATTCTAGATATAATCAGATTGCCATAACCCCTGAGGACCAGGAGAAAACTACCTTTACATGTCCTTATGGCACCTTTTCTTTTAGAAGGATGCCATTTGGCTTATGTAATGCTCTTGCCACCTTTCAAAGGTGTATGATGTCCATTTTTTTTCAGATTTGGTGGAGAAAGCTATGGAAATCTTCTCAGTTTATGGATTCAGTTTTAAGAATTGCCTATAGAATTTAGAAACTGCATTTAAGAGGTGCCAAGACAAAAGCTTATTTCTGAACTGGGAAAAATGCCATTTTATGGTAACTGAAGGTATTGTCTTGGGGCATAAAATTTCTACAACTGGACTTGAGGTTGACCAAGCAAAGGTTTCTGTTATTGAAACTTTGATGCCACCTACTACAGTGAAAGGAATTAGAAATTTTTTGGGACATGATGGATTTTATAGAAGATTTATAAAATATTTCTCCAAAATATCAAGGCTATTATGCAGACTACTTGAAAAGGAAGCAAAATTTGAATTTGATGAATAGTGTAAATGTGCATTTGAAGAGATCATGCCAGTTTGACTAGAATTCCTATCAAGGGCAACACTAGACTGGAGCAAGGAATTTGAAATCATGTGTCATGCCAGTGATTATGCAATGGGAGCAGTGTTGGGACAAAGGAATGACAAGACTTTTAGAGCTGTATATTATGCTAGCAAGACTTTTAATGAAGCACAAGAGAATTACTCAACTACTGAGAAAGAAATGCTAGGCATAGTCTTTACTTAGAAAAGTTCAGGCCATATATATTAGGCTCATGTCATAAAGGTACATCGATCATGCAACAATCAAGTATCTCATGGAAAAGAAAGATGCAAAGCTAAGATTGATCAAATGGGTGTTGTTGTTAAAAGAATTTGACTTGGAGACTATATAAGAAGGGCAATGATAATGTGATAGCAAGATCACTTATCTAGATTAGAAAGTTTATCAAGATAAAAGAAGGTTTGAATTAGAAGAAAATTTCCTTGATGAACAGCTTTTTCAGGTATTAGTTCAAGTACCATGGTATGCTATGAACTATTTAGCTTGTGGGATTATGCCACCATAATTTAGTTACTAGTAGAAAAGAAAGTGACGCCCTTAAAACTGGTTTGTCACCAAACGCCAACTCACAGAAACTCAGGATGAATATGAAATTTATCCATATTCATTCAAAATAAACAAAATTATATTTAAAACAATTTATAAGAGTTTAATTACAACACTCTTACAAATATTACACATTAGAACAAGATTGTTCCAAAATATTTTACAAAACGATAACAAGGCCACATGTTGGCCTTTTTTTCTGGCTAATCGCGCCTCGACGAGCACCGTCCACCTGCTGTCCTTCGCACATGAAATGTGTTTCTCATATGTAAGAGCCACGCCCAATAGAGTAAACTTCCTACAAGGGATACTCCACACCTATGTGCACATGCAATGGTCATGTTCCACAATTCACACATTCCAAACATGATTATCAATCCTAGGTTGGAATTCTACATGCCATGAGATGAGATGAGACTCAACCATGTACCATGCCCCGAGTCCTTACCAAATCCCATCACACCTGAGTCCTTACCGACTCCTATCACACAATGCCAGCCCATGCGTGATAAAATCCATCATTTATGGATTACAATCCCAATGATCATCTTATAAAACAACGATTGTTTTCCAAACCAAAGGCTTTTTGGATGTTACATCTCAATGATCATTTATATTCAAAACCATGTGTCATTTTGTGGGTAGTGAATTTTCGGGGTCTCACCACATGCTTCGCAAACCTTCCTACACTTTCACGGGCTTTCACCATTGGACACATATGTATAACTAAAAATACCAGGGCTTTAACCCGAGGGGGTATCTATCCCTGCTTACTATTACCCGACACATATTTTCATTTTCATTTATACAACCATGCGACCCTGTTAGACGTTGTCCCACCATATCGGTTTCCCACCTAACACCAAACGCTAGTTGTTGATTATAACCATGCACTCACACCCATTCAATGCAATGTCCCCGTGCATATGCAATGTAATGTGTCATTGCATGTTATATCATGCCACATGCATAATGAATGCTACATGGACAATACTAAAACCGTACACTTCACCATGTACCATGGATAATTATATCAACCGACATAAAATTTCCAAACGATCACACATTTCATGTCAATATATTTGCACACACATATATCAACATCAACAAGTCATCACTAATCAAGCAATGACATACTTTATCCTCTAGGCCAAATTGTGACATAACATGTCCACAAATAGCCTACAAACAAGCCATGCAATGGTCTTATCCATACACAAACTCATCACATGTCAATACATTAGGACAGACATATTGACCTCCAATCAATTACCACCAAGCATGTGATTCAAACTCAAGCAATGACAACTTGATTGTAACGACCCGTACCAAATAATACAAGTTTTTAAAACGTTTGACTAACAATTAGTATGTGGGCCCAAGTTGACTTTTTCAAGGATGGATAATTTTGGGTTGACTAAGACACCATTTCGTAGGCCTCGCCGATACGAGTTCATAGGAGGGTTGAACGTCAAAATATGACTTACGGATAAAAAGTTATGGCCTTGGGGAGTTCAAACAGCAGCATTTTATCAATGTCCAAAGCTGTCGCGACCGGAAGCGAATTCTATAGGGGCCTATATAAACATAGTTTTGCGTGCCAAATAGAACCCTAGCCCCAAAACACTCATTTTGAGCTCCAAAACCCTAGAAAAAACCCCCTAAGACCGTGAACACCGATTGGGTCAAGCTGACCATTTTGTACCAAACGACCGGGCCGTGGAGGCTACCAACTGGCCCCTACACGCTCCAGCCGTGGAGGAGCGCCACCACCGCACGCATCCTCCCGGCCAAGTTTCACGGCTGAACTATCACTGACGCTACTTCAAATCGAGCAAAACGCGCGCGGTCAGCCACGGTGGGTCGCTGATTTTTTTCTATTTTTCGCCATTCAGCCACCCATACCTCCTCCCCCATTTCGACCTCGAACTCATTCCCATGTCCCTTTCGCAGATTCCTCACCGTTTGAAAGATACGACGAAAAACAAATTCGCTGATTGTTGATCAGTTTTTCTGGCCACCACAACAACTCTTGGACCAAGGTAAGGGTACCGCTGTGTTCCCGGGTCTCGGGCTTTCCGATATAAAGTTTGTAAATTCCCGGACGCCGCTTGGTTAGTTTTCTATTTTCGGGTCATTTAGGTAATTACCGAAAATGTTCGACTCGAAATTGAGCACTCAATCGTCAAATTAGGAAAAATTGAAGATGGATTAGTGAAATTGATATATTTATGATTATCGAGGGTTCAATTTTGAAAAATTAGCCTCCGGGTAAAAAGCCCCAATTCTCGATACCGCCCATAGGGCACACCGTATAATCGACTCCGCTGAGTCCAATTTAGATAGTTTCATAGTTCTTAAGATTATCCTACATTTGGGGCATCACAATGTCTTGGTTTAGCTAATTTGTTTCAAATGGTATTTTTATTATATTACACGCACTCACGCTGAGTCTAGAGACGATCCTACAGGGGAGTAGAACTGAGCATCTGTAGTCAGTGAGTGGTCTATATGTTTTAAATGATTTGGGGTATTATTATGATATATAATCGTGGTTAATTATTATATATATAAATTAATTGATCGAACGGTTGATTATGCATAAATATAATTATCTGTTTTTATATAAACAAGTTATCATTTCATGTGGATTTTGTCAACATTTTAAATATTTGGAAATTTTACTGAGTTCATGGATATATTTGTGGTATTTAAACATTTTGGTACATGGATTGAGGTTTTAAACCACTTTGAAAATTTATTGTTTTAAGAAATGGATTTTGAGATTTTGTGAAATGATTATAATACAGTATCGCTGGAAAAGTATATGTGAGTAAGAAAACGGTTATATATTATTTCCACGGTCAGATGTCGATTACCCGGCTGTTTATTAGTTGCCACTGTCGCTATATTGGTACCATCCAATCCAAGTATATTATTTCTACTAATCGTGATGTCGAGATTACCCGGCTGTCTATTATGAAGGTTACTTGTCGGAGGCTGGATATATCCAACGGTTATATATATTGTTTCCACCTAAGCAGATGTTGGGATTAATCGGGTTATTAGTTGCCACTTGCCGTGAGGTTGGATCTATCCAAATCCTATATATATATATTGCTTCCATGTCTGCATGTGCTCAAGTTTAATTCGGCTATTTATTAGTCGCCACGGTGTTGTGAGGTTGGGTTTACCCGACGGTTTACTATGAGTATATGGTACGGTACATTGTTGGTTTCTGAGTAAGATATAACCATTTCAATATTTATGGTTATTGTATTTTCATGATTATTTTCATGACATGATGGTTATATATATCTTATGCTCAATTTTTTATGTTAGAACAAATCTGGAAGTTATAATTTTCTTAATAATCATGTTTAAATTTTTTTAGCATGAATTTCATATTGTTGGACTTGGGTAAAGTTTGGGTTTTGTGAAATGTTTCTAAACGGGAAACCTTACAAAAGAGTGGACGTGAGGTCTTGAGAGAAGGAATGTTCGAAAATAAAAACATTATTTTCCTTATAAATTATGCTACTCACTGAAATTTATTATCTCACGTTTTATTGTTTTACATCCATTTCAGTCCAGTACCAGAGACTCACCGCGCCAAACTTCTACATTACTTTCACGCACAACTGCAGTACTCTATCTTATCTATCTGTCCTTATTTTAATGGACTTATTTGTTTTCATTTGTACCCTTAAATTTGAAACACTCTTAGAATGCTCTGATCTTAGTATTGAACTCATATGAGTCTTTATTATGTGTGTGTGTGGTTATGACCTACAGTAAGAGGGGTAGGTTGTGGATTTGAGCGGTTGTGAATCTTTTATATATATATTGAGGTATTATATTAATGCATGTGTCTACTTTCTTTCTTAAAGTGGGGTTTCATTGGATATTCCTTAGATCAGACAAGGACCACTGCATGACCACCCGGAATCCTCGAAGGGAACTGGCTCGGTCCCTGTCATTGATCCTAAGACCAGTTGTGGCATAGAGGATGCCTTACAAAAAATTGCACACAACAAGCCATACCGCATCATAGAATAGTTCCTAACTTAGTTAAAAACTAGTCCCCTAATGTCCCAAAATTGGGATTAATAAACCATTAAACACTTAAGTCAGAAGCAAATTCCGAGAAATTGACTATTCGGGTCAGAAAGGTCCAAATTGGGTGATTCAAAAGCCTACATCAAGTTTACAGATGCATCTATGGTTTCCATGAAGAACACTAGCCCAAATTCCATCTTTATTTCCCAACCAAAAATTTGTCCCAAAATCTAGACAGTGTATAGAGTCAAAATGGGGCAGCCTGTGGCAGTCCCGGAAAATGAACCATAACTTGAGCTATATAGGTCCAATTTGGGTGATTCAAAAGCCTACATCAATTTTACAGATACAACTATAATTTCCATGAAGATCACTAAGTCAAATTCCCTCTTTTTCCCAACCGAAAATCTATCCCAAAATCTGGACAGTGTATAGGGTCAAAACAAGACAGCCTGTGGCAGTCCCAGAAAATGGACCATAACTTAAGGTATAGAGGTCCACTTTGGGTGATTCAAAAGCCTACATCAATTTTACAGATCCAGATATAATTTCCATGAAGAATACTATCCTAAATTCCCTCTTTTTCCCAACCGAAAACTGGCCCCAAAATCTAGACAAAGGTATAGGGTCAAAACAGGACAGCTTGTGGCAGTCTAAGAAAATGGACCATAACTTGAGCTATAGAGGTCCAATTTGGGTGATTCAAAAGCCTAACATAAAGTCCAAAATTGCAGCTACAATTTCTCTGAAGCATACTAGTCCAAATTCCCCATTTTCCCCAACCAAAAATCAGTCCTAAAATCTGGACGTTTCATAGGGCCAAAACAGGGTAGCATCCCACAACCCAAAATTTTTTCCAAACAGCTCTTAGGGTAAAAACACAGCCATAAAAACCCGTTAGGGAAGAAAAAAACAACCAAACAACCCTTAGAGCAGAAAATAAACCCAAGTAGGAAGAATCCCTACCTCTTAGTGCATAGAAGAAACTCTAGGAAGTCCCGTGGACACTTCCTAAACCCGAAACCTTTGATTTCCTAAACTCCTCACTTGAACCCTCGGTGAAATCCTGTGTTTTCAATACCCATGTGTAGCCCTCGTAGTAGATAAATCCGCTCTTGGCCCGACGACCCGACCTCAATTCCGATCTCCTCGTAGATCGAGAGAAGTTGGTTTCATTCTCTCTCTTCTCCTCTCATGTAAAACCAGCAAAATGAGATATTATGTTCTTCCCCCTTTCATTTTCTTTTAACTCCTTTTAATGTTCAAATGCTTGGCCCACATCGCACCACGTGTCGCGACTTGTCCGATTCATTTTTACCCCGAAACAATTTATTTCATCTCGATTCAAGTTCAATTTATTTTAAATGAACTTTACTTAATTTATTTTCCACTTTCGAGATTTTTTTTCTTCTCAAAACTCCCGTTTTTGGGGTCCACCAAGCACTCGATGCTCCGAAAATCGTGAAAATTTGACTGTCTCGAAGTTTAATGAAATTCATTTGGGTAATTAGATTTTACAAGACGAATCCAACGGTGAGGTCTGTTTTGTCAGATGAGATCTAGAAAAATTCTAGTTTTGCAACTTATACACTGACGACAATTTACTATTTTTCCATTTTTTGGAAAAATTCAAATTTATCCGGGTTTTGCAGTCTATATATGGGATGACCTACTACTATTTAGAAGAGGAGTAGATCAGATCATCTGAAGATGTATACCAGAGGCAAAACAAGGTGAAATTTTAGATAAATGTCATGCATTACTATATGGAGGGCACTTTGCAGGAGATAGAACAACCTAGAAAATTCTCCAATGTTTCTATCGCTAATCCCTATTCGTAGAGACTGCTCGAGTGGGTGAAGCATTATGACAGATGTCAGAGAATAGGAAATATAAATAGAAGAAATGAAATGCCTCTGCAAGGGATCCTGGTGGTGCAAATTTTTTATGTATGGGGATAGACTTCATAGGACCTTTCCCACCTGATTAGTGCCCAAAAAATGCAATTTTGAACCCTATTTTATATAGGTTTTGAGTGCTTTTTGTGCATTAATCATGTCATTTATACCAATCAAGCTGCTCGGGTTTTCTTAGTAGCACTTATGCCATTTAGAGAGTATTTTGGTCAAGCGGCAGGTGTTTCGAGCACTTTAGAAGTTCAATATCTGGATGTACGATGAATCATTTAAGTTTGAACTTATGTCACCATCAACCAAATTCAAGAATCAATGAAAAATCAAGGCAAAGTGAAGAAAATTGATGCAAGAGAAGACGTGAGGCAAAGCAAAGGAAAATCGCAAACTAGCACTTTCGCTAAGCCTCGCGAAATTTCGCCGATTGCAAAATTTTCAAGCAGGTTTAGCGAAAATTTCAAGTTCAATAATCAGGATTTCGCTTAGACACCGTGGTTTTCGCTAGGCACCGTTTCCTAGCGTAAATTTCATGATTTTCAGCATTACGAAAATTTCGCTAGCTAGCGAAATTTCGCTAGCTAGCGAAATTGCCAAGCCTTAGCTTAGTCTTTCTCTCATTTTCATGCCTTGTGATTTCGCCACTCATTTAAATTCTTCACCAATGGAATGCAATCATTCGTCATGTTTTTATTTAATGCTAACCGACTCCAAATTTGCGTAGCTTACTCTCGTCTCAACTTAGCCAAATTTGTAGGCTTTTTGGTATTTTCATGTATGGAGGTGGCCTATAAACCCCTCTTTTTGTAATATATGTAGAATTTTGGAGCAAATAATTTGGGGGGAGAAGAATTTGTAAGTTTTCATTTTTGTAAATAAAGTCTCGTATTTTAGTTAGGTTTTGTTTTTCTCTCTTCTCTCCTCTTTCCCCTTATTTTCGCTGCCAAACACCCATCTCTGAGGATGACAACTCAAGAGATGCTTGGCTGCTCTCCTTTCTTTGAAGATGAAGGAAGCTAGCTTCGTCAGCAAGTATATGCATGTTGTTCCTCTTGTACCGAAAGTCACTGCATTGTATTTATGGTCCCTCTATCTTCAAATTAGGTTGAATAGCTTTGAATGTTATTGATTCGGGGCCAATACTCTCCATTAGCCAGGATACAAAGGCATACTTATTGCCAGATGCACCGGGTTCATTGATGGTCTTTACGAGCCTCCGAAATGATATTTAATGCTAGGGTTTCAAACCGAAAAGGGCCATAGCTGCATGCTACCCGTGTTGACTCAAATAGGAGTTTTGTTGTTAGGTGAGGTTTGGTTAGTTAAACATAGATCCGGTTATGCTGTGTGGACTATAGGTTGCTTGTCATAACGCGAGGATAAAACCCGAGGACACTTGTTTGCCCTAACTTACCAAGTTAGTGACCTAAATCTTCAAAGTTAATTTTTTACACTTCACTTCGCTTTATACTTCGCTTCAACCTACTTCCACCGTTTTTTGAACCAAACTAAAAAGTCCAAATAGAAAGCCTTACCTTTTACACTATGTATCATTCTTAGGATGAAAACCCATCCCCTGTTCGACCCTAGACCAATTAGCATCGCAGCAGCTGACCACGGCAAAGAGTAGGAACTAGGTGATATAAATTTTGTTGATTTTAGCTCAGCCTACTATGGCACTTAATCAAATGGCTACTGCTCTGGGATGGTGCCAAACTACTAATGGTGTTGAAGTACTTGATCAACATCACAAGTGAAGGTAACCTTTACCTCTTTTCACTATTGAACCCGCGCCATAGACAGAATCAGACTGTCGGGCTTTTTCATTCGCTTAGTTTTAATTTTTGTTGGTTAATTTTAACCTTTTGCAAGTTGGCTTGTTCTTTCATGTCTCATTTTTTGCAACAACAGGTACGCAGCGGTCGGATGCAGGAATATCGTGTAGATTGCATAGGATAAGTACACACCTGACTAGCTAGTGAAGTCGCAGGCCACACTGATACCGTGATCCACTACCTAAAGAACAACGTAGTCGGCCCGAACCCCAATGAATCCTAACACCTATAGAACCATGAGGGATCACATCCACCCTCTTAGAGTTGGCCTCCATCCTCGCATCATTCCTTCTGCTGAAGATGTAGCAAAGAGGCCATATTTGGTAAATTTCTACTCCTGAATATATCATGGTATGGAAAATGAAAACTATACACTGCTATTAGGATTTTGAGGAGGTTTGCACTACCTTTAAGGAAGGTATGATGGACATGGATTTGCTGAAGCTGAAAGCATTTCCATTGACCCTAAAGGACAAGGCCAAGATATGGCTCAACTCATTGAGGCCTAGAACCATTAGAAATTGGGCTGAGCTGCAGTGCACTCCTCGAAGAGTTTTTCATCGCTTATAAGACTAATAATTTGAAGAGACAAATTTATGCTCCTTCAGATGGTGAGAGATTTTACCAGTGTTGGGAGAGATTTATGGAGACCATCAGTGCATGCCCACATCATGGGTTTGATACTTGGATGTTGGTGAACCACTTCTATGGTGGTATGTCTCCTGCCATGAGGCAGCTTTTGGAAACCATGTGTGGAGGAGACTTTCTGAGTAAGCATCCTGACGAAGCCATGGATTTTTTAAATTACGTGGTTGAACTTCTAAGGTTAGATTATATAAGCTCAACCTGTAGAATTGAAAGGATGAGACCTACGCTTAACCCAAGGGGTGATATGCACCGCTTAAGAAATAGAGATGAGCCAGATTTCAACCCTAGCAAGGAAAGTGGAGGAGCTTAGCAAACAGTCTTAGGCAAGGTGAAGCATTAAAATCCTACACATTCAATCTCGTGACCACTTCAATCTCAAATCAAGAGAATCATGTCTTATGGCCCCAGTTGAAGGATTTGATGTCACAAAATACTATAGGTCAATACATAAGCCACCACAAACCATTGCTCATATGGTAATGGTCTTACAATTCCAATTGAGTGAATCAATTTAACCTCATGGAGACCCAACCCCGCTATAAAATTCGTGGACAAACTCGCCTTGTTCCCACTTCACTATAACAAACACCATCCTCTTCTCCAAGGGAACAATGTTTCATATTGAATTTGAGTAAGGTGGTGGGCAACTTTGTTGAGGAACAAAGGAATTAATGTGCAATCAAAACAAAGGATTGATACTGTAGAAAGCACACCAAACAGAGAATAGATGGATTAGAGAGCAACCCTCAACTTAAAATTGACAATCTACGATTCTAATACCAAAATCAACAAGTTGTTATACAAGAGAAAAGGAGGTTTCCATCATTAAACACTTCCAAATCCCAAGGGAATTCATGAGGTGTGTCATCCAACAATTCGAATGGATGAAGTTAAGGTTATAATACCTGAGAAGGAAAAGAGACGATCACCTTATGCCAAACTCCGTTGAAAAATCCATGCAAGGAGAAGAATTGCAACCGACATATTCTCCCAAAGAGATCTCAATGAATACCGCATACCACCTCCATTTCCACAAGCACTGGGAGGCAAGAAGAAGGGCATCTCATGTGTATCTTAGAAGTCCTAAGACAAGTGAAGGTTAACATACCTCTCGTGTTAATACAATTAAACAAGTCCGGCTTATGCAAAAATTTGAAAGATCTTTGCACAATTAAGAAGGGATTGTGCATCGAGAAAGGCATTTCTCACTAACAAGTCGCCATAATCCAAAGCAACAATTCTCACAAATACAAGGATCCCGGCCTCCCAACAGGACAATGCCAATTATTGGTGAATTGCATAGACAAATCATTGCTTATCAGGTTTCAAATGGAATCATTGTTCAGATTCAGATACACAGCTATTTAGGGGTGAACTTAACCTACCACCATCATCTTTCATCGCCGACAGATCGCTGAAAACCCTATGATAGTTGAGGATGTCTTAGTGAAGATGTACAAATTTACTATCCAAAGATTTTGGTGGTGCTTTGACACCGAGCCATCAAAGAACCCAATCATGTACCAATCATCTTAGGAAGATCATTTAGCTGCCACCAATGCAATCATCAATTTGCCTGAATGGATCATACAATCAACTTTTGCAATACACTGAGTTGAAGATTCTTCTGTTTGAACAACAAATATGAGCTGCCAGAAATGGAAAATCAAGAATCGAACAAAGTTTACCCAAAACGTCAAAGGTGAAAACGTCCAAACTGCGTGGAGAGATCAGCCAAGAAGTACAAGAGTTAGCCTGCCATCACACTAAATCATAGCCAATTGCTCAAATCTGCCACTGCAGGAGCAGATCAACATTTGGGCACCTAACACTTATGGAGTCAACTCAGGCTACTGCAGATGCTGAGAGATCACTCTTCTGCAATTTCTCAGGAACATACTTTGGGATTGAACTGTTCGGGTGTTTTCTGAAACCGAATTGCAGCTCCACAATTTTTACTTTCTGCCTTAATTTTAGTTAATTTCTGAAGTTAGTTTGGCTTATTTTTCAAAATTTTTTAACTTAGTATTTTTCATTGCACTTAGTTTGTATAGTATAGTATCAGGTTTTAAATTTTAATTATAGTGACATATAGTAAATTTCTTATAATAATAATTTTATTTTATATATTATTAATTAATTTAAATAACTATGGTGGTGTACTAGGTTTGGGCCACCCTAAAAATAGTGGGAATTGGCAGAGACTTTTTCTACACAAACAAGTCATTTAAACCCCGAGGGGTTTATCCAACTGCTACTTCATACATTCTCCTCTCCCAAATAAGCCCTCAAGATTCCCAAATTTTCTACTCAAGCTGACACTCAAGCCACGCCACTGCTCTGAAGCTTCAGCCTGGCCACCGGGCCACATTGTTACACCTGAAAGGCACCGAGACGATTGAGCTCATAGCCGCTGCACTCTCTCGCTATGACTCGCCCGGTCATCGGCCACCGCCATCTCAGCTAGCACTATGGGCCACCACCGTCTCGAGCCCCACCGGCTTTCCAAGACACACACAGCCTGCTCAAAGATTTGGTCCTCACCAGCCTATTTGGCTATTTCAGAGCCGGTTTCGCTTGGTGTACCAAGGAGCTCCTCGCCCTGCCCCGCTCTGCCTTCGAGTGATCCGGGCCGTCTCAAAGAGCCCCGGGCCCAGAGATACGCAGAGCCCCACCTCCTATTTTCAAATAGTGAGTCGAGCCCTTTTCCAGTATTTTATTTCGATCTCAGTATGGTTCGTACTCGAGGTGGGTCCCAGATCTACCACGGTGAGATCTGGCCACCCGAGAGGGAGGCCCTACCAAAGACTATCATCGGTCCCCGAGGTCGTGATTCGAGGAGCCACAGGATTCTGACGCCATCGAGCACGCATTGGGACCCCCGCCCACCACAAGACTCGCAGGAGAGTTAGGAGTCCTGCCTAAGCGCCCATCGGCCTGCTGTGTGAGCCCATCATCCTCTCACCTCCAGTCACACAGCCATCTACGCGAGGCGACTTCATCACCCCCACTGCCGCCCGCCGAGATCTAACACCATTATTTGCAGAAACCTACCCGGAATGTAATGACTCCATCGTGAGACCGTTCCATCGTGAGCCTGATCACGACGCTTCCGCACCGAGGACCCGGATCCCAGATACCGGAGTCCATGACGGATCAGACATCCCGGCCGACGCCTTCACACTCAGGCAAGATACTACCACGAGCGCCGTAGCTGCACATCAGCGCGTCCCTGTGGGAGCAAATTTAGTCCCCGTGAGCTTCGGGGCTCAAGATTGATGATCGCCGCGGAGTACTCCGAGAGGCCGTACATTTTCAACAGGCCCCGCCCGCGCATACCGCCGGCCACTGCAGAGGGTTACAGCAGATTCGGGGCCCACCCGCCTCATCTCTGAGATGGCCTGAGCACCGCCGCAGACACCACCACACCAAGATTTTACAGAGGCGCCTCCCGCCTCACATATGCCGATCGACTCATTTGTTCAGATTTTGAAGCTATTCAGAAAGATGGCTGCAAATGAGGGGAGCCACGGGAGGCTCTTAACGGATCTCTTGAGATGGCTGGTTCGCCTCCCTCTGAGCTGGTGATGACCTCCTTGCTACATTTTGAGGAGAAGGTCCATCGGAAGGACCTGGTACGAGCAGAGAGCATTCCACTACTGATGCCGAGACTACTCTCCCGGGTTCTCGAGCATATGGGATTCAGAGAGTGTCGGAGATAGTGATGATATTTGATGTCCCTCCCGCCATGTCAAGGAGCGGTGATGACTATGCCCGTAGCTTTCCACCTACGACCACAGGACCAGGAGGAGATACCGGGTCAGGAGCCGAGGACCACCACAGAGATGATATACCCGGGCCCCTCGAGCCCGAGATACGCCAGAGTCCGGCCCACGATATCACCTTCATCCCCTCCCTCCACGCACTACACGCAGCCGCACAGATACTCCCGTACCATCCTATTCAAAGACCCCATTCGCCCAGTACGCCATGCCAAATGAGATATAGCCAGCGTGGATGCTATTCACACCAGTGTCACATTGCAGCAATTTAAACATGTTCCCCGCATCGAGGCTGGCCCAGCAGCATCTGCTGCTCGCCAGACATCATGACGCGATCCGGGTCTTCCCGTGATCCTGGGATCGCAGAGGAGCCCACCACAAGCCAGCCAGCCCTTTCGATGTCTTTACGCAGCAGCCACAGCCTTCAGCCCACCACCACCACCTCACCACAAAGAAGGAGGTGGTTAGTTTCTTTTACATTTTTTTGTATAGTTACTGTACTTTACTAACTCGCCTACCGATTTTGGATTAGGATTATATTAATAGCAAAGGCAAAGTGATACTTTTGTGTTTAGCTTTGTATGCATGTATTAGCCATTTTGGCTATATCAAAAAGCTATTCGTTTATATATATACAGCTCAGATGCTTCAGGCTCTCACTATGTTTAAATGTGTTTTTCTTTTCAATTGAACAATTGAATTGCTTCAAATTGGACAATTGAATTGCTTTAGTTGGAGGATTGAATCACTGTTTGTCACCTCTATGCTAGAACAAATTCCATGCTTGAAACAATTTTTGGTCAATTGAAGTTCTAGCATGCTCAACTTGAACATTTCTCCCTTATGCTAATTCACACACTGCACACCAGATTGTTTCAATAGGCTGTGAATTTGTTTACTCTTTCGCATAGCCGGCCTTAGGCATGTTGGCAACCCAAGATAGGTTTGTGTTACCCATACATGAAGACCAATGTCTTCCAAAAGGAAAAGAAAAGAAAAAGCAAAAGAAAAAGAAAAAGAAAGAAGAAAGAAAATAAAATTCGTGAAGTTTTGCCTTGAAACCCGAGCACTAGCCCGAGGGGATGTATGGCGAAAGCCTTGAAACCCGATGCCCTAAGCCTTTAATTGGTTGGGAGTCATCGATTTAGTGTTCGCTATGGGTGGATAGGTAATCAACCAATTAGGTGCTGGATTTTCAAGTCATTCGAGTCCTGTGGTTTTTGTGAGTTAGTGGCCACGATCTTTGCCTGATGCTCAAACCCAGACTGCTGGGAGCTACTCTATGGACCTCGTTACACTGACTTCTGAACTCTCAATTTTAAGCATTGCATCCTACAATATAGTTGAATAAAGAAAGTGAAGTGCGTAACTATCCTTATCTAGGCCGTTCAACAGCTTAAGGCCATGTCGTTAGGTCGGGGGAGGGTCACCTGAAATTTATTGCGTAATCCGTTATATAAAGACCACAGACTTAGGTAAAACGTTGAGAATCATAAACCAATATTGACCTAAAATTGTTCTTGTATGGTTTTGGCTCTTCATGTCGGTTTTCAAACTTGGTGTCCATTTTTCAGTTAAGTACCGTTTATATGTGATAAACCATAAACTTTTTGAAAATCACTACACATCTCCTTTTAGTTTTGCATTGCTAGCGGACTAGCAACGCCGCCAGTGATTAGCGTCAAAGTGCAATTTTGAACCCTATTTATACAGCTGTTGCCTTCATTAATCATGTCATTTATACCAATTAGAAGTGTTCAAGCCTTCTTAGTAGCACTTATGCCATTTAGAGAGTATTTCGCCGTTTTCATGGGTGTTCGAAAGACTTAAGAAGTCTAATATCGATGTGTCATGAATCATGAAAGCTTGAACTCAAGTGTCAGCCATCAACCACCTCAAGAATCAATGAAAATCAAGGCAAGTGAAGAAAAGGATGCGAAGAAGACGTGAGTGCAAGTAAAGGAAAATCAAGAAACCGAAGACTGTTAAGCCTCGCGCGAAATTACCGATTGCGAAAATTGGGCAGGTTTAGCTTAAAATTTCGTCGCGTTGAAATTGTGATTTTCGCTAGACACCGGTTTTCGCTTAGGCATTGTTTCATTTAAAATTTCAGCTAGCTTAAATTGCCAAGCCTTAAATAAATTTCTATTATACTTGTGATTGGCCATCTAATAAATTCTTCTCACTTAGCGAAATGCACTCATTTCACATGTTTTTGTATTTAATGCTAATCACTCCAAATTTGGTGTATTACTTTCTTGTCTTTAATCCAGCTTAAATTAGAAGTTTTTTTGGTATTTTCATGTATGGAGGTGGCCTTCATATAAACCCCTTTTGTAATATATAGAGAATTTGCCAACAATTGGAGAAGAATTTGTAAGTTTTCATTTTTGTAAATAAAGTCTCGTGATTTTAGTTAGGTTTTGTTCTTTTTCTTCTCCTTTCCCTTATTTTCGCTGCCAAACACCCTCTGAGGATGACAACTCAAGAGATGCTGGCTGCCTCCTTTCTTTGAAGAGGAAGGAAGCTAGCTTGTCAGGGGGCATATGCATGTTGTCATCTTGTACTGAAGTCATGTGCACTGCATTTATGGTCCTCATCTTCTCAAATTAGGGTCAATAGCTTTGAATGTTATTGATTTGCAATAATACTTCCATGTTTTAGGATACAAAGGTATACTTATTGCTAGATGCAATCAGGTTCATTAGATGGTCTTTACGAGCCTCTAAACAGATATTTAATGCTAGTATTTAAACTTCAAAATGGCCATACCAAGATACTACCCGTGTTGACTCAAATAGGAGTTGTTGTTAGGTGAGGTTTGCTAGTTAAACATAGATCCCAAGGAGCAGACTATAGGTTGCTTGTCATAACGCGAGGATAAAACCCGAGGACACTTGTTTGCCCTACTAATGGTTAGTGACCTAAATCTTCAAAGTTAATTCTTTACACTCACTTTCGCTTATAATTTCGCTTCAACCTACTTCCCACCGTTTTTTGAACCAAATCCAAAAAGTCCAAATAGAAAGCCTTACCTTTTACACTCATGCGATCATTCTAGATGAAACCATCCCCGTGTTCGACTTAGACCACTATACTGGCAGTGAGTTTGACTACTGCAAAGAGTAGGAACTTAGGTGTATATAAATTTTGTTGATTTTAGCTCAGCCCACTATGGCACGAATCACCACCCTCATTTGGAAATTTATACATTCTCCTTACTGTGGATTATGTATCCAAATTGGTGGAAGCAATAGCTTGTCCAAAAAATGATGCTAATACAGTGGTGGGGTTTATTCATAGAAACATTTTGACTAGAAATGGAGCCCCTAGAACAATCATAAGTGATGAGGGAAGCCATTTTGCAAACAAATTGTTTGCAAAACTCTTTAGTAGATATAGAGTCAGACATGTTATGGGATTGGCTTATCATCCTCAGTCAAATGGGCAAACATAAATATCCAATAGGGAGATAAAGAACATATTGGTGAAAACAGTTAATGCAAGTAGGAAAGACTGGTTAGCAAAGCTAGATGACGGTCAGGGCTTACTGAACTCGCTTTATAAGTCTCCTATTGAATATCCTCGTAATCGCCTCAAAATACCCTTAGTATTTTTATAATATTTTTATTATGTGTTTAGGTATAAATCTGAAAGCAACCGGAGGATTTTTCGCATTGCAGCAAATGATCATATGTTAAATGATAAATGATAAATGATAAATGATTGATTATGATTCAATAAATGAACCCGGAATTTACCCAAGTGTTAAGGGCAAATTGGGAAAATTTATCAAATGAGGACCTAAGGGTCATTTATGAAAAAGAAAATATGTCTTAAGTGTGAATAGTGAGAATTGAAGTGAAAATAGAGAAAGTATATGGGTTATATGGCAAATTGGGAGAAGTTAACTCAAAAATGGGTTTTAGAGCCAAACATGGCCTTACGATGTTAAGTGACTTAAGACCACATTTGGTCTATTGAATGGTCATTTGTGCAAAAACGTATTTGGAGATTAAGAGGAGAGAAAGCTAGGCTTTGAGCGAAGATCAAGAGATTGGTGTGGAACTTGCTCTTTGGTGCAAGATCTTATAAGAAAGTCTAAGGAGGAAGCTAGGCAAGAAGTTTCAAGAGATTCAGCAGAACACAAACCCTATAACTCTTTTCTTGTGTTTGGATTTGGGGAAAAACCCTAACCTTATGTAAAGGTGATTTTGATTGGTTGTAGATCAGTTTTGGGGTTGTGTTGGGTTGAGTTTTGAAGTGTATTGTTGGTTGGTATTGGTTTGGATTGGTTTTGAGGAATGTTTGTAAAAAGGAAAATGTTGTGTTTTCAAAGGAGTTGTTGTAAAAAATTTGTCAAACCCCTGTTCTTGTTTTTTGGCTATGTTAAGTTTATAATCATTCAAATGAAGTGATTCCAATTGTTAAAGAACCATAAGAGCTAGAGCTACAAATGTATAGAAGGGACCAGGAGCATATTATAGATCTAAGGCTCCCGAATATGGGTTTAAAGGTGAGTTTCAGGTAGCTCACGGGTATGCTTTGTTTTGGGTGTAGTTATGGTGTTTTGGCCATAAGTTGATTTTCACTCATCCGAATTGAGTGATTCAAAATTCTGGGTAAACTAGACTTCTAATAGAATAATTTAATTAAAGGAATTATATGTAAATTGTAACCCCAAAGGGCCTAGAAATCTGTCAAAATGGGGCTATGTGTTTTGCAAATTAGAGTAGTCTAGATGTAAAATGCAATAACTTGAGTTTTGGTGATCAAAATTGGATGATTCGAATTGGAGAAGAAACGTTAGAACCATATTTTCAAATGAGTGAAGGAAACATTACCAATTTATGGAGTTAAGACCCCAGAAATTGAAAATAATAGTAGGTGATCCAGTTGAGTCAGGGCATATTTGAGATCAGTTTGGCAATGTTCTGCAATAACTTGAGTTTTGGTGATCCAAATTGGATGATTCAGAATTGGAGAAGAAACTAGAAACTACTAGCTTCAAAATTAATGAAGGAACAATTACCAATTTATGGAGTTAAGATCCCAGAAATAAAAAATAATAGTAGGTGATCCAGTGAGCTAGGCATATCGACTAGTTTGGCATTAAAATGTCAGAATTTGAGTTTGGTGATCCAAATGAGATGATCTGAATCTCTAATAAAAAATAGACTCCATAAAGATACTATATTGAAGGAACCATGATAAAAATATGGCTTATGTGTCCTTGGTAGAAAATTTTGCAAGTAAAAAAGAGTATCGTAAACATCAACCCTAACCCCAAAATCCTAGAATGCACAATTGATTTTTCTTCTTGGGTTGTTCTTTAATTTCAGGACATATTTGTGATGTATTTGTGTGTGAGAATGGAAGTCACCCCAAGAACGATTCTCCGAGGATAGGGAACTGAAGAACGACAACCTTTTGAGTTTGTCTTTCCAATCCTCTCTTGTTTCAAATTTGTGAAAATTTGATCTACACTCTTCTTTCATTGTTTCAGAATTGATTGTGAAATATTAAAATTATTTATGATAAATTGCATATTGATTTGTTTTAAATTGATTTAAGACAACCGATTGCGAAGTAAATTTCATATGAAAATTTTCATGAGTGTTGAAAATAAATTATCAGATTCAAATGTATATACACTATTGTAAATTGTATTGAATGATTTAAGGCCCTTAAAAGAATGTTAATTTCTAAATTCGAAGTTAAGGATAGATTGATATACTAATATGGTCAAATTAGCAAAGATTGGCGCCGAATGTAGGAAGTGTCATCTCAATCCATAGCCCAAATGGGATTAATGATTGACAGGTCTTCACAAAATTGACTTAATAACTAATCAAGAAGCAACAATGTGACAGGTTATAAAACTATTTTTATAACAACTCGCAGCCGAGCTGGACCGCATCGGTGATTCGTTATTCCGTACCGAAAGCGAGGTTAAATCTGATAAGGGCAAACTTGATAATAAGATTAAAAATGCATGATTTGTGATTTGAATGATTTAGTGCATATGAAATGCATAACTTGAAATGACCAATGAATTATAACTGAATGTAAATGAATATATATATATATATGTATTGTACTGCATTGGTCATTGAAAAATGTACAAAAACATTGTTTTATAAACATTGCATAAATTGATTTAAATTGAAATGAAGAGAGAATTGTATAGAACCACTAAGCATGAAAATGATTAGCGCATTATTTTTGTCTTCGCGTAGGTATCGAGTGAACAGGTACGAGGACAAATTGGCGTAGATTTAGAGTCTAAGACCATAACCCCGAAAATCTAGTTTTTTGAAAAAAGGCAAAATGGTAATTTCGGTCAAAATCCAGAATTTTTCTAGATCTCGGATGACAAAACAGACTTCACCGTTGGAATCGTTTCACAAAATCTAGCTACCACGTCGAATTCGTCGACTCCAAGATAGTCGAATTTAACGCTTTTTTGGAGGCAACGAGAGTAAAGACGACACTTAGCACATTTCGAGTGGCTCACAAGGTGCCATGTGTCGTGCGTAATGAGTCAACTTGAGTCATGGGATCCATGGACACATGGCATGATGCCATTAGAGGAAAATCAAATGGTGGGGGGATTAAGTGAATAAGAAATCCAAGGAGCCAATTAGAACTTGACATGTGGCAAAGAGGGGAACAAAAGGAGAGCTTTCTTCTCCATTTACGATACGCAAGTGTGAGGGAGGAGAAGAGCAGATTTTGAAAATGGAGGGTTTTTAGAGAGAGAAAGTGCAACTTCTCTCTAGATTTCCCGGCTTTCAGACCGTCGGATCTCGTTGGGCCAAGAAGCAAAGTTGTTCCCACACGGTGCGCCACATGGCACTCGGGGTTTTCAGGAGTTTCAACAACTCCAAGAGGTAGGGGTCTTCTCCTACTCGGTATTTTTGATTTTTAAGAGCTTTGTAAATGATTTGGTGGATTTGAGGCTGTGAGTGGCCGTTTGATCGGTCCCAAAACTTAGGACCGAATTGTTGGAATATTTTGAACCCGTTTTGGACAATTTAGGGACTGTTTGGGTGGTATGTGTGATAATTTATGTAATAAATTATGGTTTGGGTGTTTTTGGCCTGATATGGTTATAGATTTCGGGCTCCACAAAGTGGAACCGATAAGTTTTTCTTGGTGAGGCGCCCATGGATAGCCCACTGCTCATTTAGGGACTGTTAAAAATAGTCCCGATTTGCTTGGTTGGACCGAAATTGGTCCATGAGTGTTTCAAGCAAAATATTGCTTGAATTGGATGGCTTGAATTATGTGAAAAAAAAAGAAATTGTTAATGCATATAATTAAATGTGTTAACATGATAATGAATTATATAAAAATATAATTGTGTGTAAGCCATTGGAATTAAAATGGATTGTTGATTAGCTCAAGTGAGCTAGTTTTGATGTTATTGATGTGAATTAAATAGCATGTGGTATGTATGTAAATTTTGTTAATATATGCATAGTTGATATATTGGCATGTGTGGTTTGGAAATGGCATAATGCATTTCATATGCACTGTGGCAACCTAGAAAATTAGGTGTGAGTGCATGACATGAAAGAAATGAAAAATGGAAAATGGTCAGGAAAGGAATTTCAAGGAAGATTTTCGAAGAATCGGGCTTGGGAGAGTGGTCCAATAGTTCATCCTGAGGTCACCCATGACTCGCCTGAAAATGATCCAGCAATTCGCTTCGGAGGGTAGTCTAATATATTTACCGAAACTCGGTATGAGGTTTCTAAGAACAAAAACCTTTTGTTTTGAAAACGATGTTTTTCTCGCATTTGGCTAAGGCATGTGTGAGGGAGTCGGTGAGGACTCAAGACATGGGATTTGGGCATGTAAACATTCAAGTAGGATCATGTATTTGCTTGAATGTGTTTATGTTGAATCATTGCATGTGCACTTAGGTGGAGAGTAACCCATGTAGGATAATTCAACCATCAAGTATTGCTCACCCCGTCGAGGATCATTATTTCGTAATGTGAGTGTATCAGAGGATGACGCTACTGGGAAAATGTTGCTTTAGAATAAGTCGATTGTGGCTTTGGTATTTATTTGTAAAACATATAATAGAATTCTAAATTTCCATTATATGTTGTATTAAGAGTGATATATTAACTCTTGAACTATGGTAAAATATAGTTGATGTATTTTTGGTCAGTAGTGATGTATGGGCCCAAGTGGCCATTCTTTACTATGCACGGGTCCTACGACATGACATAGGTTTTCTTCAAGGGCTGGACGAGTGGTCACCGTAACCCCGGATCGGGCGTCACAACATCAAAGCTTCACGGTGTCGAAGTAAAGATCCGACCATGCATTCATGAAATGGATTTGACCATTTTGTATAAACTATGATTTTATTTTGTAAATGTTTTGATATTGAAAACTCTGATATATTTTGTAAATGATCTTATTGAAAAGGGTATATAATGCCATATTGTACAAATGTGGGATTTATCTCAAAATGATGGGCCTACCACAAATGTTTTGATGCATATTTTTATATATTCTACTGAATACAGAAAAACAAAATAAAAGAAGAAAAAAAATAAAACGTATTTGTATTCGTATCGGTAGCATTGGACTTTACATTTATTTTGGTATCAGAGCTACAGTTAAATTGTTAGAAAAAAGGGTGCTACATTTATTTTGGCATCAAAGCACAAGTAGCATAAAGCTACGGTATTGAAAACGATTTAGGCTTGTATCGTGTTTGAATATATCTTAAAAGTAAAGTATTGCAGTGAAATGGACGCTACAATTATTTTGGTATAAAATCCTAGGTTTAGGTGGTTTCAAACGAGACAAATTTTTTGTGAATGTTTGAAATTTTTTATGACATGCATTACATTTGCATATAAAGGATGACGTGACTTTGATGCGGATCTTGTCAGTCTTAATAGGTAAGAATGGAAAGTTCAGGCCCCAATAGTGTCGTTGTGAATAGAGTCTATAAAGATTGTCCCATTAGAATACGAGAGTATGAGTTTCCGGGAGATTTGATCGAGTTGTCATTTAGAGAGTTCGATTTGATATTAGGGATGGATTGGTTGTCCCGACACCAAGTGGTAGTTGATTGTAGAATTAAGAGAGGACTCAAGGACACCAAGTATTTAGGAAATATTTTATCTACGAGAGGCTCCAACCACCTCTCTAATGTGATATTTAAGCACATCAAGAACAGCTTGGTTCGAAAGGGGTGTGAAGCCTACTCGCGATGTGATAGATATCAAAAGGCGAGCCTAGTTTATCGTACATCTCTACGCTAGTGACTATCCCGATGTGTTTCCTGAGGAGTTGCCAAGACAATTTCCATAGAGAATTATGCTTCACTGACGCGAATCGGTGTGCTATCCGCATCCATTACACCAGAGCAGAATGGCTCCAAATTCTGAGTTAAAAAAATTAAAGTCAGCTTGTAAGAATTGTTAAAGAAAGGATTTATTCATCCAAATGTAACCCATCACCACTTGTATCAACATGGGGAGCGTGATGAGTGTAAAACTCATCTATTTTTAATCCATTTTTTTAGCATGTTTTTAACAGTTTAAGATCTATTTTTATGCCAAAATGTGGAATATTCATCAACTTTGGGGTTTGCAGGCAATTATTGAAAAAGGAGAGAATCCCAGCAGAAAAGAAGCAAAATGAGGACAAAACAACAGTCTGTGTCGCAACACAACATTTATAGGTCGTGACACAAAATTCAAGCAGGCTAAAGGAACTATGTCGCAGCCAGCAAATCTATGTCACAACAAAGATTGGTCAGAACTCAAGGCTGAAAAGAGCTTTCTAGGTCATGGCCGTAAAGTTTTTTGTCGCAACAGAACATGAAGAATATTTTGAAGAAAGTTGTCGCGACAACCCTGAAATTTGTCACGACATACTTAAGGTCAATGGTGAAGGAATTGTGTCGCGACATTATTTTTTATGTCGCAACATAAAAGCTGAAGACTAATGGATGAACTCTGTCGCGACAAAAGACAATTCTATCGCGATAGAAAATATTAGAAAGGCAAAACAAGTCAGCTAAGACAAGTGTTTTTATGTTGCGACAAAGTTTCCATCATCAAGCCAACTCAAGGAAATCATGTCGCAACAAAACAGACATAATTCACAACCAAGGGAAACACAATCTTTGTCGCGAAAAAGATTATTTCGTCGCAACAGACAAAACATGAAGGAGGTGAATTCCCTGTCGCGACAAGATGCTGAAGAGCAACACAAGAAGAATGGAAACAAAGAAACTTCTTGTTGCAACATAATCAAGAGTTGCAGGCAAAACCTGTGTCGTGACAAAGAAGTTTTCTATCGCGACTATAAAAGCTAAGGAATGAAAAGATTCTGTCGCTACAAAAGAAAAGTAGGTCGCGACATAAATTGAAGAAGACTTGAGAATGGCCAAGGCAATTGTGTCGCAACATTTAATTCTATGTCGCGACAAACAGCTCAACAAGTGACAAGAACTTGAGAAGAGTGCTCACGCGAACTAAAGAGTTTTCGTCGGTTAAAATTGCTATGACTTAAAGAAATCCTGTTGCTATAGAGGCAACACTGTCGCGACAAAGTTACCAGGCTGAAAAACAATTGTTTGTCGCGACAGAAAAATGAGAAGCTACGACAGAGGAACCGATCACAACAGAACTTTTTATGTCATGACAAAGAGACTAATTTAGGCCAGAATTTTGGGGATCCACAATGCAATTAATGAAGTGAGGCCCAACATTGGAAAGCCTATAAATACACGCTTCTAAGGCAATGTGCAACTGGAAGCCCAGGATTTTGGGTATTGAAGACTCTCAGATGCTTTTATTTTTTTATTTTTATTTTTATTTCATTTTCATTTTAGTAGAATTAGCTTAGTATAGTTTTCTTTAGTTAGTTTATTTTCCTTTAATTTTTGGATTTGGGTATTGTACTAAGGCAACTGAAGCCGGTATTTCTTATAAATTCTTTTCATTAATCAAGCTTGATTTAAAATGGATGCTGTATGTTTTGGATTTCATCGTTTCAATTCTTTTTATAATTTCATGAATTTTCCGACGCTAGTCATCGATATGAGTAAACTAGTTTTGAGAAGATGAGCTCACTGGAAATGGGTCTTTGATGATAGTCATTTTATTTGATAAGGAGGAAATAAGCTTTAATTAGAATTCTCGAATTTATTTGATCGGGTATTGTTTATAAATTTACTTGTTCTCAGTAATTAGTACCATGTACCCAATGCAAAGTACCGTGGTCTCACTACTTGTGAGGCCCTTTGAGTGACACATAGATGGAGAATCCTGAGAGTGTAGAACAGTTCCTTATGTGTATGGTAGACTAATACTATGGAACTAATGAACTTTGAAGGATTACTCAAATAGATCACCAACTTTCTTGTAAGTTGAGATAGGTTGAATGAAGTATCTGTCTAATCACTCAAAGGTTTCTCCTCTTCATTTAGGGACTGGATTCCACTTGCATGGAGATCTAATCAGAGATGAAGATTTTACCGTAAGTGCAGATGAGGTGCCGGGCCAAATTGGAGAAGGCTCAGAAGATCCCGTTCCATGGGCAAGAATTCTTAGTCCCAAGATCCGAGTATGAATATTGAAAAGGAAAAATACTTGATTCTTAGAAAGAGGGGTTATATATTACAAGTAATCGATTAGGAATCAACTTTTAAAATGAATATGAACCTTTAATCGTTGAAAAGTATTGTTAAGGAGAAATCCAAACCATACTACTGCATTTTACAACCTGCCTAATTGTCGGGCTAAGCTAAAAATTGAAATGAGGCAAATTTGATTATTATTAACTCCGATCCGATCCACTTTGGTTTCACTGAACTTACCCCACTTTTATTAAACTTTACGCTTTTGCAGGCTTAAGATTTAAATTAGACTACATTTTAAGTCCTCTATTATCATATCAAATCCAAACAGTATTGATCTTCGAGTAGTCAGGGGTAATTAGTCTTTGATTTACTATCCGTCCTTGTGGGAATGATATCTAGACTTTAAATTATCCACTTTATTACTTAAAATGACTGTGCACTTGCAAAGGATTGGAGACCACAAACACAAATTTTAAATGAGTCATCTTACAGAGAAAAACAATTCCATTTTTTCTGCCATGATATAAAAATGGTCTCAACAAGTTTATGGCATTGTTGCCTGGGATTAGATAATATTCCTTTGGTGACAATGTCATAAATTTGCATATATCATTTGCTCCTATCAAGCGCCAGTGCTCTTTGTTAAGAAGAAAGATGGTACACTTCGGTTGTGTGTTGATTATAGGCAACTGAACAAAATGACAATGAAGAACAAATATCTGTTACCCAAGATTGATGACTTATTCAACCAATTGAAAGGTGCAAGTGTCTTTTCAAAGATTGACTTGCGATCTGGGTATCATCAATTAAGGATTAAGGATGCGGATGTGCATAAGACGACGTTCAAAACGCGATATGGACATTATGAGTTCCTTGTAATGCCGTTTGGGTTGAAAAATGCACCGACGGCTTTCATGGACTTAATGAATCTTGTTTTCGCACCGTATGTAGATCGCTTTGTCGGTGTTTATAGATGACATCCTGTGTATTCAAAGGATCGAGAAAATCATGCGATACACACCTTCTCGGGTAGTGCTAGAAACCTTGAGAAAGGAACGCTTATATGCCAACCGAGCAAATGTGAATTTTCGTCGAGAGGCGTCATTTTCGACACATCAGACGGAAGGCGAACTAAGTGATCCAAAGAAGATAGAAGTGGTTAGTGGATGGAACCATCGAGAAATGTTAGGTGCGAAGCTGGACTGCGTTAGCTGTGGCGTTCGCGACAGATTGACGATCGCGGCGACATCATTCCAAACGAATCGACGATTGAAGCACCGTCGAAACATCACGGCGTCACTCATCATCGATCCACGAACACACTCTACGTCATCGAACGATCGACGTCTCGAGGCGCAGAACCACGTCGCGAACGGAACACGGCACCCACACACAGATCCGAACCATCATCGTCCAATCGGCTCGCGATAACAACCTCATCTCATCGAGAAAGTCATCACACTGATCACAAGTTCTGATATCCCCAAGATATTCCCCAACCCATATCAAACCATGAATTTTAATCAGAAACCCAGAACCACGATTATATTATGGGATCGATTTATTATCCAGAGCGAATGGTATAATATTACTGCCGTTGAATGCTCATTTGTCACTATTAGACGACGGTATAATAGTAGCGGAATTAGTAGCAAAATCAGATTTGTTGAACCGAGTGCTAGAGGCACAAAAGAATGAGCAATTGTAAATTAGAGTAGATAGGGTAAAGAAACTGAATTTACAGTGAACGAGGATGGATTTGTGTATTATAGAGATAGGGTTTGTGTACCCAATGATGATGAGTTGAAGAAATCCATACTTGAAAAGGCACATAGGGGATCCTTTGCTATGCATCCTGGTAGCACGAAAATGTATAAGGATTTAAAGACTTCATACTGGTGGTCTAGAATGAAAAGAGATGTATCGGAATTTGTGACTAAGTGTATGGTATGTCAGAAAGTGAAAGCTGAACATCAAGTTCCTTTAGGATTGTTACAGCCTATCAGGATACTTAAATGAAATGAAACTGAATCACAATGGATTTTGTGATCGGGTTACCGTTGACAAGAAGAAAGCATGATTCAGTTTGGGTCGTGGTAGACCGATTGACAAAGTTAGCTCACTTCCTACCTGTAAGAACTGACTATGTACTTGATAACCTGGCAGAGCTTTACATAAGGGAAATAGTTAGGTTGCATGGAATTCCCATATCGATCATTTCAGATAGAGATCCAAGGTTTACCTTGAGATTTTGGGAAATTTGGTAAGAGGCTTCTGGTACTGGATCAATTTCAAAGACAACGTTCCAATCTACTGCACGGATGGACAATCGAGAGAGTGATCCAAGTGTCGAAGATATACCGAGAAGTCAGGTGGATCGACTATGAGGGTAGTTGGGATAGACACATTCCTCTAGTTGAATTTGTGTATAACAATAGCTTCCAGTCGAGTATTGGAATGGCACCTTATGAGGCTCTTTACGGAATAAAATACAGAACACCATTATGTTGGACCTAGTTAAGCGAGAAGAAAGTGATTGGCCCTGACTTGATTCAAGAAACAAAAGAAAAGGTGAAAATAATTAGAGAAAAGTTGAAAGTGGCCACGGATAGAAAAAAATCATACGTCGACATAAAGAAAGGACATTCGATATGAGATCGACGAGAAAGTATTTTTGAAGGTATTGCCTTGGAAGAAAGTAATGAGATTTGGGAAAAATGGCTAGTTGAGCCTTAGGTTTATTGGGCCATTTGAGGTGATTGAAAAAGTGGGTCCAGTGGCATACATATTAGCTTTACCTCCAGAATTGGAAAAGATCCATAATGTATTCCATGTATCAATGCTATAGAGGTATAGGTCAGACCCATCACACGTAGTCTCTTCAGAGACAATTGAGCTTAAACCGGATTTGACGTATGAGGAAGAGCCAGTGGAGATCTTGGTTCTGAAGTGGCACTATAAACAAAGCAAATCTTAGTCAAGTGTTGTGAGAAACCACAAGACCGAGGAAGCCACATGTGGGAAAGTGAAGAAATGATACGGCAAATACATTCACAACTGCTCAATGAAGGTAATTTGATGACTACCCTTTAAGTAGGAGAGTTAATGCCCTAAAAATACCCTAGTATTTTTATAATATTTTTATTATGTGTTTAGGGTATAAATTGAGCAAATTAGGGGATTTTTCGGGTATTGTTACATGATCATATGTTAAATGTTAAATGATAAATGATTGATTATGATTCAATGAATGAACCCGGAATTTACCTAAGTTTTAAGGGAAAAATGGGAAAAATTATCAAATGAGGACCTAAGGGTCATTTATGATAAAGAAAATATGTCTAAGTGTGAATAGTAAGAATTGAAGTGCAACAGAGAAAGATAATGCTATAAAATCAGGTTAACTCAAAAATGGTTTTGTAGAGCCAAACATGGCCTTATGATGTTATGACTCGAGACCACATTTGGTCTATTGAATGGCCATTTGTGTAAACGATGAGAGAGATTGAGAGAGAGAAAAGCTAGGTTTTGAGGAAGATCAAGAGATTGGTGTGGAAACTTGCTCTTTGGTGCAAGATCTACAAGAAAGCAAGGAGGAAGCTAGCAAGAAGCTTCAAGAGATTCAAAGTAAGAACACAAAACTCCTTAGAACTTTGATGTGTTCGATTTGGGAAAACCAACCTTATTATGCAAAGGTGATTTTGATTGGTTGTAGATCAGTTTTGGGTTGTGTTGGATTGAGTTTTGAAGTGTATGTTGGTTGGTATTATTTCTGATTGGTTTTGAAGAATGTTTGTAAAAAGGAAAATGTTGTGTTTTCAAAGGAATTGTTGTAAAAAATTTGTCAAACCCTCGTTTGCTTTTGGTTATAGGTTAAATTATAATCATCCAAATGAGTGATTCTAATTGGTAAAGAACCAGATAGAGCTACAAAATTTATAGAAGGGACTAGAGCAAATTGTACTCTTCTAAGGCTCCCGAATATGGGTTTAAAGGTGAGTTTCAGGTACCTCACGGGTATGCTCTATTTTTGGTGTAGTTGTGGTGTTTTGGCCATAAGTTGAGTTTCACTCATCCAAATTGAGTGATTCAAAATTTTGGGTAAACTATACTTCTAGGGAAATAATTTACTTGAAGAGCAGGGGCAAATTGTAACCCCAAAAGGCCCAGAAATATGTCAAATTGGAGCTATGTGCAAATTATGTTTTGCAAATTAGAGTAGTCTAGATGTAAAATGCAATAACTTGAGTTTTAGTGATCAAAATTGGATGATTCCAATTGGATAAGAAACCTTAGAACCATATTTTCAAATGAGTGAAGGAACCATTACTAGTTTATGTAGTTAAGACCCCAAAAATCGAAAATAACAATAGGTGATCCAGTGAGCTGGGCATATCAACTAGTTTGACATTAAAATGCAATAACTTGAGTTTTGGTGATCCAATGTGAAACCCCAGAAGATCCAGATTTCTGAGGAAGGGTAGAACGGTAAATTTCAATAAAAATACGGAAATTGTTTTTTTTAGATCTGGGATGATGAAACAAACTTCACCGTTGGAATTGTCTCGCGAAATCTAGCTACCACGTCGTATTTCATCGGCACTCGAGACAAAGAAGAATTTCATGCGGTCAAGGCACCGAGTATGACACTTGGCACATTTGAGTGGCTCAAGATGAGACACGTGTCAAGCTGTGAGAAATTCAAACAATGAGCTCAAGTATGGGCTATAGGTGACATGTAGCATCATGTCATTGGAGGGAAATCCATGGTAGATGGATAAGAGGATAAGGGAAATCCTAAGAGCCAATGAAAATTGACATGACAAGTGAGAGGACAAGCTCTTGGCCTATGTTGGACCAAACAGTGGGATGGGATAAAAGAAAAGAGCAGAAAAGAAAGAGAAAGAAAAAGAGAGAGTTTAGAGAGAGAGACTCCACCTTCTCTCTAAATTTCTCGACGATCGGACAGGCGGTTTCAAACGGAGCAAGAGGAAGAGTTCATCTTCACCTGCAAGGGCTTCGGTGATAGAGATCGGAGTCAGGGAGTTTTGATAAAAACCCAAGAGTGTAGGGGTTTTCTCTCCTACTTGGTTTAATCTCGCTTAAGTGGGCCATTCAAATGGCATGGGTTGAGGTCGAGTGGCCGTGTGAACTGGGTCCCAAGACTTTGGGACAATTTGTTGGAGATTTCAGATCTATTTTCGACAAATCTGGACCGATTGGGACTAAGTAATTGTCCTCAGTAGCCATTTTTTATGTGTTAGAGTTAAAATGAATGAAAGTGTGGTTTTCTTGCCCTAAGGGGAATGTTTGGTTGTGTTTTGAACCATGGGAAGCTGCCATATTGTGGTAGTACACATTAACCGGACTTTAGAATTGTTTTTTTTTTTTGTAGGAAATAAAGAGAATTTGGTAGTGAGTCCTTCCGTGTAAATTGTAAATACCGCCAAATGGTAACTTAATGTTGTGCTTTGAATTTCTCAAATCGGACCTCTGTAGCCCAAGTTATGGTCCGTTTATCCCGAATAATCTAGTGGAAGGGCTGTCCGACTGGGTCAGCCGCCCCTGGATGGGTTCAGTCGGCCCCGGATGGGTTCACCCCGAATGGGTAAGGCTGCCTAGTCATGTGTGACCTTAAACTTCGGAAGGTCATAACTTCTTCGTACGAATTCCGATTCGGGTGTTCTTAGACTCTATGGAAAGCCCATTGAGTCAAGATTCCATCCGTATACCTATGGGGGGTATTAGATAATCGGATCCGGGCCGAAAAGGGCTCCCGTGCAAGTAAGGTAGGTCACGTGTAAGGTCGTTTAAATACGCGCGACCTCCAATTTCAGCGCCATAACTTCTTAGTCCTCAACTTCGATTCAAGTTTTAGACTCTATGGAAAGCCCATTGAGTCAAGATTCCATCCGGATGCTGTGGAGGGCAGTGGGTACTGGAGCTGGCCGTAAAGGGGCATTCGGGCAGGTCAGGTAGGCTATCCGGGTATGGCTGCTTAGTCATGTGTGGCCTCCAATTTCGGAAGGTCATAACTTCTTCGTCCGAACTCCGATTTGGGTGTTCTTAGACTCTATGGAAAACCCATTGAGTTAATATTCCAGTCGTATGCCTATGGAGGGCATTGGATACTGGAGCTGGCTGAAAAGGGGATCCCGGGCAAGTAAGGTAGGCTATCCGGGTAAGGCTGCCTAGTCATGTGTGACCTCCAACTTCGGAAGGTCATAACTTCTTCGTCCAAAATCCGATTTGGGTGTTCTTAGACTCTATGGAAAGCCCATTGAGTCAAGATTCCAGACGTATGTCTATGGAGGGCATTGGATACTAGATCTGGCCGGAACAGGGCTCTTGGGAAAGTAAGGTAGGCTGTCCAGGTAAGGTTGCCTAGTCATGTGTGACCTCCAACTTCGGAAGGTCAGAACTTCTTCGTCCGAACTCTGATTTAGGTGCTCTTTGACTCTATGGAAAGCCCATTGAGTCAAGATTCCATATGTATGCCTATGGAGGGAATTGGATACTGGATCTAGCCGGATATGGTCTCCTAGGTAAGTAAGGTAGGCTGTCCGGGTAAGGCTGCCTAGTTATGTGTGACCTTCAACTTTGGAAGGTCATAACTTCTTCGTCCGAACTCCGATTCTGGTGTTCTTGGACTCTATGGAAAGCTCATTGAGTCAAGATTGTAGCCATGTTCCTATGGAGGACATTAGGCTATCAAGAAGATTAGTGTTTGCTGGTTAGGTTGTGTGTTATCGCTTGTATGAATAACATGCAAGGTGAATATGACATGTTAACGTACGTTGCATTTGATGTATTAACATGGGTTATAAATGGACAGTAATTATATGTACCAATTATAATTATCCATGGTATGTAAATGTTCATAGTGTGCATCATACATGTAACATGAGAACCGCGCGGGCATAATCAGACAAGATATGTACTAACATCGCATGACATGGGGCGTGGAGTGCAATGGTCGGGATCGACATCGGGTGGTGCCAGTGTTCGATGGAGTGTCATGGGTACACGGTTGAGGATCAATACTGTATATGGTGTGGATTAGTGGGCTCGGTTAGTAGGAAAAAGTCCAAATGATTCGCACCGATTAAGGAAATGGTAAAGGATAATCATGTGTCGGGTATCAGCAAATTGGGATAGATTCCCCCCAGGGTGAAAGACCCATCAATTATGGTCAGACATAGTCCCCAACGGTGAAAGGCCGTAAAAGTGTCTGGGTTTATGGAGCCCGTTGGTGCGACACCAGAAATCCATTACCCACAAAAGGCGCATGGTTGTAAATGAAAATGTTAAAAGATTAAGAAAAATCTTTGGTTGTCATCGGAAAATGACAATAGTTCACACTCGCATGTGCAGTGTGAGGGAGTCGATATGACTCGATAACACCTAAACATACCCTAGTAGTTTTCTGACATGTTAGTGGTATAATAAAAGTTAAATGGGAATTTTCGTAAATAAAACGACAGACCCTAATACGAGAAAGAAAGCAGAAATTAGTAATTTACCACTTGAGGGATATGAGAGCATAAATCAATAAGTTTATATGCCATTATGGAATTTGAGAAAATATGGAATAGAAATTAGAAAGAAACGGAAGGACCTAAATAAAATTAGAAAAGAATTTAAATGCAAAGGCCAAACATGGCCTTAACTCAAAAAATGGAAAAGAAGGCAAATTACAAAGGTCAAACATGGCCTTATTACTAAGGCCAAAACATTTTCTGCCCTACAAAATAGAAGGGAGAGCTCAAAACGGATAGGAGAATAGAGAAGAGAAGAAGAGAAGAGGAAGGAAAAGAAGGTGTTAAGAAGAAGAAAGAGAAATTAAGGGAAGAAGGAAGAGGAGTTCAAGAAAGATTCAAAGGTATGGAACTATGAATATTAGTATGGATACATGTTTTGGGTTGTATGGAACTATGAATATTAGTATGGATACATGTTTTGGGTTGTATGGAACAACCTTGGATATAAGGATTTCTTCATTTGATCTTTCTAGGGTTTTGTTAGGATTTCATCCTAACCCTAAAATTATTGAAAGTAAGGTTGGTAAAACCCTAAATGATACAAGAAGAATGTGGAATCCTCTCTTTGAGGTTGAATTCATGGTTAAATTGCAAGTAATTGAGTTAGGGTTTAGAACAAACCTAAACTAATCTTTATGTTCGGTTTATGTATGGGTTATGACCCATATGTGAGTTGTTTTGAGAGTAATTCATGATAGGTTTTTGAAGAAAGATATGTATTGAAAGATGATTTGAGTAGAATAGATGTTATAAGATGCAATATGGAGTGGTTTTGATGTATATTGATTATCGAGTTGATTCGGGGTAGCAAAATATGGAAAATGGGAGAAAAACCACCTTTCTTAGAAATTTCAGGTGGTACCGGTATCAAAATGTAGTGGTACTGTACCACATCAATTCTCGCTAACCGGTACTCTGCATCGCACGGTACTCCAATGCTCTATTGTAGACCAGTGTTCGTATTTTGACCATAACTTGCTCATTTCTTATCCTAATTGAGTGATTCAAGTGGCTGGTTAAACTAGACTTCAAGGAGAACAAAAAATCCTGAAATAGATACCTTCAAATTCTCGACTTCATATGGCCCGTAGTTAATTAAAGTGGGTTATGTTCAAGCCACCGTTCAATTTTGAACATAGAGTAGTCTATGTTTGTTGGGGACATATCTTGAGCCTAAGGTTCGATTTGGATGATTCACTTGAGAAGAACACTTAGCACCTTAGCTTCAAATGAGTACCAAGACCCAATGTCAAATATGAAGTTAAGACGAAAATGACAAAGACAAGCATAAATACGGGTCGCCGTAGGTGTTGCAAGTTGCTGATTTTCTTCATGGCTTGCAACTTGCATAACTCCTTCGTTAGGACTCCGTTATGGGTATTCTTGGACTCTATGGAAATTTCATTGAGTCTAGAATCTTACCATATGCCATTTAATGGCATTTAGTGCCTACATCTTGTCCGAAAAATTGGAATTTTGTTAAACAAGTGTACTAATCGCTGATAAAGTCGATTGAATACATGGTGTTAAAGGATGTAGATATGAACAAGAAATAGAATTATATGTAGATTTGATATGTAAAGGAGAATACATAAGAAAATTAACTACGGGTCTCAAAGGAAGAGTCTCTGTTCTGTACCCCTACGGGAAATAGGATAGTCTGATAAAGTACAAGAAAAACGTACAAGTATAGAAATGTATAGATATGTTCAAGAAACATGAATATGATATGAAATATGAAAACGACTTGAAACATGAACATGAACATGAAAGCAATATGTCATGAACATGGTAATGATAAAGATAGGTTATGAGTTCCTCAAAGACATATGATAGTATACTACCTAGGACCAAGAATGAATGAGCTGACGTTTCGACGGCAGCCAGACTTCTCGCTAAGGTTAATGACACTTCTATTACGGCAGCACGCTCGAATGGTGCTTAAGACCTTTGCTAGTGTTACGAAGACTTCATACGTGGGCAGCACGCTCGGACGGCAGGTTTCTAAGATCCGCTGCTACGACACCCCGTTACGCAAGGTGCACACCTGACGGCAAGGCTTCCAAGACTCCCCGCTAGTGCTACAACACCACGGGCAGCACGTCTCACCGGCTTCTAAGACTCCCGCTAGTGCCACGGCACCTCGAAGATCGTATTGTACCTTCTCGGGTACTTATTGTGCTACAGCCCTACTCATTTCTTATGATCGGTCCGGGTAACAACAGACATATGATAAGACTCTAAATAAAGAATAAGAGTAAAGAAATGAATATGGTAACGATCTGAATGTACCTATGGGTACCTCAGATCCGTTCGTGAGTACCTACGCAATTTTTGTACAAGTAAAATCTCCGTAGTACCTATGGTACTTTCAGATTTTAATATAAGTATAAGTTCCTAATATAAGAATAAGTCCAAAGAGGTACCACGGCACCATTAAAGGTCTAAGCCTCACTCTACGAGAGATCTGGATAAGTATCAGTATAACAAAAGTTCATATATGTGTCCTTCGGGAGATATGAACCAGTATGAACCTACGGGTACCTTCGCATAAGAATATGTTTCGATTTGTATTCTAAAGCCATAGAACATAAACCATGTAAATTTGAAAAATGAACAATAAGAGAGAAAGGAATCACCCGCTTGACTCCACATACGGTACTCCAGATAGGCTCTGTACTCCTATGGGAGATGTAAGAATTATGTTAAAAGTCATAAAGTACAAGTAGACAGAATTATGTAAATGACATGAATAAGAACATGACCTGAAACCCGAGAAAGCCATGAAACATGTAAAAGAGACGAATCGAATGCCTTGACATGAATATGTATAAGTCTAAATATGATTATGATATAAACCGGAGCAACTGCTTGTTTTGATATGTTCAATCAAGCGGAACCCTGTGATATGTATCCGCTGTGGATCTCGTGACTTGCATGCTAATAAAGTCCCGTATTTGATATGCATCCGTATAAGTCCGACGGACCGTATGTATTTGATATGACTCAATTGCTTTGATTTGCCAATTGTATATGTATAAGTTTGCTCCACAATATGATCCAATTCGCCATACATGTAGAAGATATGAATTACAACCTGTAAAAAACATGACACATAGAAGTAATATGAACATGATAATGATTTGGAATCTGAAAAGGATGAAACCTACATGTGTAATATGATATGAGTTAGAAGTCACATAAGAATAGGTTTCGTCATATGCATAAGGAAGAGTAAATGTAAAAGATTGTGACGACAGACATTATATTGGTCGTCCCAGTTTATATGTTCCCACTAAGCATAAAGCTTAGCACGGGTGTTCAATCCGTGTAGGTACTGAAGAGGAGGCAAGAGGACAGAGCATTCCACACCAGCAGTACGGGTCATCTCAAAGATAGGTGCTCACTAGCACTGTTTCCGTGATCTCTGATATTTGTATTAGACATGTACATGTATAAGTATTTGTATAAGTAAATGGGACTTATTGTATGTGTATAGATTTTGATGGACACCATTCCGGTGGTAGTTCTTTTGTATATGTAAATGTTTTCTGTTATTACAGAAATTGTCTGTATACCCATAGGTATAAGTTTAGCTCTGAGAAAGAACAGGTCAATGAGAGTCCCAGTACATAGTCTCGCGCCCCGGACTCTGGTTCGGATCCGCCATTCGGGTCAGACTGGGAAACGGGGTGTGACACGGGATATGGGCATGATGACATTTCATACATGACATATGACATTCATGTAGACATTTTACTTGGATGTGTGTTTTCTGTGCGACCATTGCATGTGCACTTAGGTGGGGAGTAACCCTATAGGAGATTATCACTACTGGGCTTTGCTCACCCCGTCGTGGGATCCCCTTTCAGGTACATGAGAAGACGGCGCTCCTTCGAGGCCGTGAGTACGAAGAAGGCCGGGTTGTGGCCTTGAGAAGCATTTTGTAAAATATATTAGAACAATCTAGTTTTAATATATTTTGGCATGTAAAAGTGTAGAAGAGTTGTACATCAAACTCTTGTAAAATATTATAAGAAAATGGTTCTTGTAAGAAGAATATACAAAATGGGTCCCGATATATGAGACATGTGAGTGTGGATATCGAAGGTCTGACATTCAATGTTTCCACTCTGCCGATCAACAACTAGACCCCGGATAGTGGGGTGTCACAACATGAAGTCAGAGCCTGTGTACACAAGTACCTAGGGCTTTTTTATGGACTGGGCTTAGGCCAATGGTCATTAAGGTATAAGAACATCACAGCGTGGTATAGCTTGGTGTCTGGAGCTAGGTTAATTAATTAGTGCTCGAGAAATTGATATCCGTGATCATAGCTTTGGTATCAACGCCTAGGTAGAGGTTACCTCAGAGTCCACTGACAGGATTAGGCCACAAGATGCATTGTATGTTTTCAGGTATGCTTTAATCGTATGTGCGTGGTTGTGTGTTACAAATTGCCCGAATTATATACGTGGTAGGATGTAGCAGAGAAATGAACGCTTAGGGGTTGAGAACGAACCTTAGGAGTTCGGGAAACGAACTGATGGTTCTGATGTTAGGTCTATTCTCGTCGGGTTTGTGTGTTAATAAGAGGACAATTCCAAGATGATTCTAAACTTGTTGTTTGACTTATGTAGATGGCAAGTAGAGGACAAGGACGTAGAGGTCGTCCACGGGGCGATGGTCAACCGCCACCTGTTTTTTATCAGCAGGCCTTCATAGAGGCCATGGGTGCTGCAATAGCCACTTCACTGCGACAAGTAAGCTATGCAACCGAAGGTCGTGGAGGTGCCAAGAACTCCTGGGAGGTTCAAGGCACATCATCCGACGTTCACGAGAGGAGGGGACCCGATGGTAGTCACCATTAGTTCACGACGAGAGGATTCTCCGCCATGGAGATCACTCCTGATACTACTCAGATACGCCATAGCTTCATTCCAAATGAGGGTGAGTCCCGCATCTGTGGGAGGTCAGCCACTTCTGTGGACTTGAGCTCCGCGACATGGGATGATTTTCGGCACTATTCATGGGGAAGTACTTTCCGACTTCTCGCGAGATGGCGTCCGAGAGTTCGAGTCGTAGACAGGGACTATGATTGGTAATTTTATAATGCAGCGCCAGATTCACGTAGTTTCTGCACATTTTCGGATGATTATGTGGCTACCGGGACATGGCCAAGGTTAGGAAGTTTGAGGATGTACGAAGCTGTCCACATTCAAAAGATTACAGACTTAACCTATAAGATATGGATTCAGTGGTCGCATGTTCCTCGATCATCGAATCGAGACATGACTGCAGCATCCCGGATGCTGGGTGCCGTTGATAAGAAGAAGGGAGCCAAGTTTCTTCTTCAGTTCCTGAAAGAAGCGTGAGGACTGCTCCACGAGGGTCCCAGTGACGTGGACCATCCATCCCAAGAGTGAGGCACTTTGCACTTAGCCAACCAAGACGTAGGGCTTGTTTCCAAAGGCCACCACTCGACACTATAGACACGGATCGCCCCAAAGACAGGATCCCAAAGCCTGGACACGCAGTCTCAATCACAACATCAGTAAGGCCAAGGACACGCTTTATTCCCTTCCACACCCCAAGACGGGCCGAGGAAATCCAAGATCGATCCGTAGTGCGGCACAAGCACCTTTTCCATATTGTGACAGCCAAAGGAGCCAGATGGTGGGTCTGAAGGGAGGGACAGGCTCATAAGCCGGGACTTCGAGGACCCAAGGGCGTGTCTACGCTATGGTACCACAGGCCGAGTTCGCACTCCAACCGATATGCAGTGGCACGCTTATACCCGAAATTGTCTTATGCATCATGTTCATTATTGCATTTTGTGTGATGGGTTTGGGCTTGGAAGTTGAGGCCTCTAAAAGAGCCAAGAGCCTGGGAAGTCTCCTAAGGCCTGTGGTGAGCGATAAGGTATGTTAAACGTGAGTTGTGAGATCTGTGGATTCTCGCCTGATATGACCTTCTGCAGTAGATATGTCGGATCTAGATGCCATTCTTGACATGGATTGGGTTGACGGCCCATCGGGTTGTCAGGATTATGACATTAGGAGGTCATTGTTTTCACACCAAAAGGTTTTTGAGTTGTAGGGTTACATATGCATGTGGTTTGATGCGTATGTGTATGGAATTTCGGGACGAAAATCTTTTAAGGGGGGAATGAAACCCCGAAGATCCATTTCGAGAAGGGTAACGATAAATTTCAGAAAACTAAAAATTTTTTTTTAGATCTCGAATGATGAAACGGACTTCATCGCGGGAATCGCTCTCACAAATCTAGCTACCACGCCGACTTCACAATTCCGGGACAATAATTTCACGTATTTCACAAGTAACTGAGAGTAAAGTGACACTACATTTGAGTGGCTCAAGATGAGACACCGTGTCAAGATGTGGAGCAAGTCAAACAATGAGCTCAAGTATATTATAGGTGACATGTGGCATCATGTCATCGGAGGAACCATGGCAGATGGATAAAGAGGGGATAAGGAACTGGAAGCCAATGAAAATCGGACATGTGACAAGCGAGAGAAGCTCGGGCCCATCTCGACCAAACAGTTGGATGGGAGAAAAGAAAAAGAGCGTAAGAAAGAGGAAGAAAAGAAAGATTTTAAAGAGAGACTCTACCTTCTTCTGTAAATTTCCGACGACCCGACAAAGGCCAAAGTGAGCAAGATAAGAGTTCATCTCGTTTCGCAAAGGCTTTGCATGTAGACCGGAGTCGGGAGCTTTGAAAAATCCAAGAGGTGTGGGTCTTCCACTTGGTTTAATCCTTGTTTAAGGCCATTCAAATGGCATGGGTCAGGTGGAGGCCGTGAGTGGTTGCAGTGTGAACCGTCCCAAGACTTCTCGGGACAAAGGTGTTTGAGATTTCAGACTGCTGCACAACCGGATCGATTCGACTAAGTAATTGTCCTTGTGTGCCATTTTTATGTGGTTAGAGTTAAAATGAATGAAGTGTGGTTTTCGTTTAAGGAATGTTTGGTCGTGAGCCAACCATGGGAAGTCGCCATATCGTGGTAGTACACATTAACCTAATTTTTAGAACCGGTTTTTTTTTATAGGAAATAAAGAGAATTTGGCAAGAGTTCTTTCAGGTAAATTGTAGCCATGTCAAAGGAACTTGATGTTAGCTTTTTGAATTTCTCAAATCGACCTTCTGTACCTGGGCATGGCCGTTTAATTCCCGAATAGTCTAGTGGAAGGGCTGTCCTACTGGTCACCAATTCTCGATGGGACTTCGAATGGGTAAGGTCGCTCTAGTCATGTGTGACCTCCAATTTTGAAGATCATAACTTTTCTGTCTAACCTGATTCGTGCTCTAGACTTCATGGAAAGCCCATCGAGTCAAGATTCCAGCCGTATACCTATGGGGAGGGGGTGGTGGAGGAGAGGCATTAGATATTGGAGCAGCGTAAAGGGGCTCCCGGCAAGCAAGGTAGGCCGCCCGCAAGGCCGCTACCATGTGTGTGACTCAATTTCGAAGGTCATAACTTCTTCTGGTCTCGAATCTCCGATTCGAGTGTCTCAACTCTATAAAAACTTATTGAGTCAAGATTCCAGCCGATGCCGTGGAGGCAAAGGTGATGGAGCCGGGCCGGGAAGGGGCATTCGGGGCGTGCCGTGAGGTCATCCGTAAGGCCGCTTAGTCATGTGTGAAATCTCCAACTTTAAAGGTCATACTGGCTCGAACTGAGCCTGGGTGGTTCTAGACTTTTTCGAAAGCCTATTGTCAAGATTCCAGCCGTATGCCTATGGAGGGCATTGATACCAAAGAATCCGGCCGAAAGGGGCTCTGGGCAAGTAAGGGAGGTCGTCTTGTAAGGGTCGTTTAGTCATGTGTGACCTCCAACTCTAAGGTCATAACTTCTTTGTCCAAACTCGATTAGGTGTGTTCTTAGACTCTATGGAAAGCCCATTGAGTCAAGATTCCATTCTAAGTCATGGAGGGCATTGACACTAGATCCGGGCCTAAAAGGCTCCCAGCAAGTAAGGTAGGTCGCTTGTAAGGTCGTTAGTCACGTGACCTCCACTCTAAGGTCATGCGCAACTCTTCGCTCAAACTCCATCAAGGTTTTGACCTATGGAAAGCCCATTGAGTCAAGATTGCAGCCAAGGTCCTATGGAGGACATTGGGCAATCGGGCATATTAGTGCTAGCCGGTTAGGTTATGTGTTATTACTTGTATGAATAACATGCAGTGTGAATATGACATGTTAATGTATGTTGTATGATGTATTAACATGGGTTATAAATGGATGTTAATTATATGTACCAATTATAATTATCCATGGTATGTAAATGGTTCATGTAGTGTGCATCATACATGTAACATGAGAACTGCAGTGGCATAATTGCATTGCATATGTACTAGAACATCGCATGACATGGGTGTGAGTGTGACGTCAGACTGGTTAATCGTGTTAGGTGTTCGATGGAGGTCATGGGCACCTGCCAGGGATCAATACTATATATGGTGTGGATTTAAAGGGTTTCGCGAAGGGGTGAGACAAAGTCCAAAATGAGTCTCACGGGTTAAGGAAAATGGTAGCGATAATTATGTACCGGTATCACAAATCGTATAGATTCCCCATGGTGAAAGCACTCCATCACTCATGGTCGACATAGTCCCTGAACTGAAAGGTCAGAAAGTGTCCGGGTTTATGGAGCCCTACGGGTGTGACACCGTAAACTAATACCCCACAAAAGGCGCGATGGTTGTAAAATGAAAATGTTAAAAGATTAAGAAAATCTTTAATGTCATCGAAATGACAATAGTTCACATTTGGCAGAGGTAGGTGTGAGGGAGTCGGTGAGTGACTCGGGATATGGCATGATGACATTTCATACATGACATATGACATTCATGTAGACATTTTACTTGGATGTGTGTTTTCTGTGTGACTATTGCATGTGCACTTAGGTGGGGAGTAACCCTTGTAGGAGATTATCACTACTAGGCTTTGCTCACCCCGCTAGGATCCCCTTTCGTAATGAGAAGACTACGCTCCTTCGAGGCCGTGGAGGCCTACAGCGCCTGGTTGCGGGCCTCGAGAGCATTTTAAAATATATTAGAACAATCTAGTTTTAATATATTTTTGACTTGTAAAAGTGTAAAGAGTTGTACATCAAACTCTTTTGTAAAATATTATAAGAAATGGTTATTTGTAAGGAAAGAGGCTGTAATGGGTCTCGATGTATGAGGATATATGATGTGATATCAAGAATTTTGATATTCACAGGTTTCTTAACACTTGCTACAACAGACTTCGGGATAGGCAGATCCAATTGGAGATGATTCTGTGCTAGGGAGAAGAAACCTGAACTATAGCTTTTAAACAGAGTGAAGAACTATTACCACTCATGGAGTGAACTCCCAGAAACACAAATAATAGTAGTGATCCAAAGGAGTCGGGTATATTGATCTAAGGTTTTGTATTAAATAATGTGAATTTGAGTCTGGGTGATCCAAATGAGATTATTCAAATTCTAATAAAATAAGATCAGAGCACTATTTTATTGAAGGAAGAGAGAAAATATGACCTTTATGGTCCTTGTGAAAATTTCTATGAAGGAGCATTGCAGACATTAGCTCAACTAAATGTTACACTCCATCCTCAAATCAATTCCAACACATCCGAATCATCTTCACAGACTATATATACTGGGACTCATTGATCTTTGTACTTGTACCTGTGGGTATACAAACAATTTCTCTAGCAACAAAAACTATTATGATATAGTATAAAAGAACTACAAATTTGTTGTAGTGTCCATCAAAATCTATACATATATAATAGTCCCATTTACTTATACATGTATTATCTCATATTGAATATATTTTGTAGCAAATAATACAAAATATAATCATACTTCATTGGAGTTTACATCTTTTATACATATACATATCTAATACAAAAACATCGTGAGATCAGGCGGGGCAAGGCGGAGCACCTATCTCCGAGCCGGCCTGCTTCGACCGTGGGATGTCCTTGGCCCTATCCTTGTCTTCAAGCCTCGTACCTACACGTATTAAAACCCGTGCTAAGCTTTTTTATGCTTAGTGGAAACATATACGTGACTAGCCAATAACAATAATTAATGCCAATCTTACATTTACTTTTCCTTACGACATCACGAAACCTATTCTTATGTGGACTTCAACCTGGCATCATGTCATACATGGTGGTTCTTTTTATCCTTTCGATTCCATATCATTAATATGTTCAGACATCTGTGCTGCGTCTTAAGTAGTCAGAACTCATCTTCTATATGCAGACAGATCGATCATATTTAGAGTAAACTCATACGTATACAATGGCAAGCTCCAATCGCATCGTGAGTCATATCAAATACATACAGGGTCAAATCAGGCAGATACAAATACATATCAGATACGGACATTAGTCCCTAGAAGGTACAGATCACATCAAATACATATACCAGGTTTATACAGATTTAGAACATATAAAAAAACAAACAAATTTTTCGGTTTATAACATAATCATATTTAGACTTATACAATTTCTTATGCTTATAACAGACTTATGCTTATTCGATTTTCCAGAGATTCCGCACTTGTACTGCAAGCAACTTTATGCTTGTTCAGATCTCCCGTAGGAGTTACAGAGCTTATTCTTATCTCGTAAGTACCCGCAAGTATTATACCAAAACGATGTACATTTGTTTACTCTGCCCATTATTCAAAGTTATGTTCCTATTCATATCATTTACATAATTATGTCTACTTGTACCTTATGACTTTTAACAGAATTCTTACACCTCCCGTAGGAGTATAGGACCTATACAGAGGTACCCGTAAATACAGTCAAAGCGGAACTGAATTCCTTTCTCTCTTATTGTTCATTATTCAAATTTACATGGTTTATGTCTCATGACTTTATTATACAAGTCGGAACATATGGTACCCAAGGGTACACATTATGGTACAGAAGTATGCTAAGCATACTGGGCCTTATTCATGTACTTTTTATATAGGTGTATTCATCAACGTCTACACACCATACTTCATGGGGTCGTTACCTAGACCGAACCATGAACAGACGGATAAAGGCACCAGAACCCAAGGTATGGTACAACATCAATCGAGCACGCGGATCGCCATGTAACAAAAGTGTCGAGCACCAGCGTATGCCAAGCACCGATCGGTCGTGCTCGCTCACAATAGAAGTGTTGTAGCACTAGCAAGAGTGCCAAAGCACTGATTAGAACGTGCCTGCCCACATAACATAAGTGTCGTGAAAGATCACAGAGTGCGCCGGCACCGATCGAACGTGTCCACCACGCATCGTGGCGTCGTAGCGACCAGCAAGTCCACTCATTCATTCTTCGTCCTAGGTAGTCATACCATCAAGGTGTCTTTCGCAATCATAACTCATTCAATCACATTCCGCGTTCGCGACATTGGCCTTCATATTCATGTTCATGTTTCAGTTCGTTTTCATATTTCATATCATATTCATGTATTATTGTTCCTCTATGAATATACTTTACTTAGAAATTGGAATCATTCCAATTGAATCATCCAAACTCAAGTTATGACATTTTCATGCCAAACTAGTCATTTTGCCCATATTACGCTAGGTATGGTTTGAAATACCCATTTTCAGGGGTCTTAACTCCATATCTGACACTGGTTCTTTATACTCCTTTGAAGCTGGCGTGCTGGCGGGTTCTTCTCTAATTGGAATCACCAAATCGGAGCACCAAAACTCTCAAGATATGTCCTAAACAACCGTGACTACTCTATGTTCAAAATCGAACTGTAAATTGGCTCAACATAGCCCTACTGAAAGCGACTTCGGGACAACAGAGTCAGATTTTGAAGGTACCTATTTAATGAGATTTGTTCTCCTTGGAAGTCTAGTTTAACCAAACAATTTTTAATCATTCAATTTGATACAAATGACTAAGAACTGGTTCAAATAGAATATCAATCTGTATCAATTGACTGTAACACTTATGGTACCGGTACCACTTTGGTACCGGTACCACCCCTCAAAATTCTAAATGGTGTTCCATTTTTCCATATTTTTCACCCAAACCAACTCAATAAATATATACAATACATCAAAACCAATTCCATATTCATCTCAGAACCTATATTCTACTCCAACCATCTTTCACTAGCTTCTATCTTACACCAAAACCTATCACTATGGAATACTCCCAAACAACTCAATATGGGTCATAAACCCACATAAACCAAAACATAAAGATTGAAGCTAGGGCTGTTCCAAACGCTAACTCAATTACTTGTATCAAACCATGAATCCAACCTCAAAGGGAGGATTCCATACTTTATCCATACTACAATTCATTCTAGGTTAGCTTTACAACCCAAACATGTATCCATACCGAAATCTTTTCTCTTCTTTCTTCTTCTCTTCCTTTCCTCTTCTTCTTTCTCCCCCTTCTTCTCTTCTCTTCTCTTGGTTTTTTTTTTTGGTCTCTCAAAAATGAGAGACCAATTAATCTTATCCATATTTTGCTAAGGCATGTTCGCCTTTGCATTTTTAAATTCTTTTTCATTTCGCATTTAGGTCCTTCCATTCTTTTTCTAATTTATTCCATCTTTTTCAAATCTACAATTGCATATAAACTTATTGATTTGTGCCTCTCATATCCTCAAGTGGTAAATGACTAATTTACCCTTAGCTTTATTATTAATTTTGGGTCTCTCGTTTTATTTTCGAACAATTCCATTTAGTTTTTTTCATATACCCTAAACAAGTCCAAAAACTGCTAGGGTATATTTCGAGGTGTTACAAAAAATCCTAGAATACACAACTGGTTTTTCTTTCTTGGGTTGTTCTTTAATCAGGACATATTTTTTTATGGATTGTGTGGGTCAGACAATGGGAAGTCGACCCAAGAACTGGATTCGGTGATAGGAATCAAGAACCAATAAACCTTTTGAGTTTGTTCTAACCTCTCTTATTTCAAATTTGTGGAAAGTTTGATCTACACTCTTCTTTTTCATTGTTTCAAAATTGATTGTGAAATATTGAAATGATTTATGATAAAATTCTGTATATTGATTTCGTTTTAAAATTTGATTTTGAGACACCTGGGACATAAATAAATTTCATATGAAAATTTGCATGAGTGTTGAAAAATAAATTATTGTATCCAAATGTATATACGCTATTGTAAATTGTATTGAATGATTTGAAGGACCTGAAAAGAATGTTAACCATTAAATTCGAGTTAAGGATAAATTGGTATACCAATAAGGGTTAAATTAGTAGTACTACGCCAAATGTAGTGAAGTGTCACTCAGATCCGTAGCCCAATGGGATAGTATCGGTATTGTTCACGAAATTGATTTTTAATAACTACTAATAACAAATGGGATTGTGATCAGGTTATAAAATGAAGTGAGTACTGCCTCGCAGCCACGTGACCTGGGTGCTGCTGATTCGCTATCCTGCAGGCAACCAAAGCATGGGGCAATTCAATAAACAAAAATGATACTAAGATTGAAAAGTGCATGATTTGTGATTTGAATGATTGTGAAGTATATGAAATTACTTAACTTGAAACAACTAATGAATTTAATTGAATGTACTAGATATATATATATATATATATATATATATATATATATATATATGTATGTATGTATATATATATATATGTATGTATGTATATATATATATATGTATGTATGTATATATATATATGTATGTATGTATATATATATATGTATGTATGTATGTATTGTACTGCATTGGTCATTGAAAAATGTACAAAAGCATTGTTTTATAAACATTGCATGAATTGATTTAAACTGAAATGAAGAGAGAATTGTATAGAACCACTAAGCATGAAAATGCTTAGCGCGTTGTTTTTGCCATCGCGTAAGTATCGAGTGAACAAGTACGAGAACAAAGATCGCAGAGATTTAGGATCAATGTCAAAGCTTCGTAGTGTCAAAGTAAAGATTTGACCATGCATTCATGAAATGGATTTGACCATTTTGTATAAACTCTAATTTTATTTTGTAAATGTTTTGACATTGAAAACTCTTATATATTTTGTAAATTATCTGATTGAAAAGGCCATATAGTGCCATATTGTACAAATGTGGGATTTATCCCAAAATGATGGGTCTACTGCAAATGTTTTGATGCATATTATTATATATTCTACAATATACGAAAAAAAAGAAAAAAAACGTATTTGTATTCGTATTGGTAGCGCTGGACTTTGCATTTATTTTGGTATAAGAGCTACAGTTAAATTGTTAGAAAAAAAAAGGGTGCTACATTTATTTTCGTATTTGGCACAACAAGACAGAGCTACAAGATTGAAACATATTTGTATTTGTATTGGTGTTTGAATATATCTTAAAAGTAAAAGTATTGGTAGTGCAATGGACGCTATAGTCCCCATACAAGATTGTATATGGAAAACACTGTCATTTGCCTCATGAGCTTGAATATAAGGCAATGTGGGCAATCAAGAAGCTGAACTTTGATTTCGAAGCTGCTAAAGAAAAAGGACTACTTCAGATGAATGAATTGGAAGAACTGAGAAATGAATCTTATGATAATGCCAAGATCTACAAAGACAAGACTAAGAAATGACATGATAAGAGGATTTTGAGACAAGAGTTCAAAGTAGAGAGCTGAATTTCTCCTACAAGATAATATAAAGCCTCGCATCTATCTCCAGAAACCAAAGTCAAGTTGGAGTGGTTCTACACAAAGGATTACAATTACACCTTGGAGCACACACCAAAACAAATTCAAGAAATGAGTTTAAAGTGAATGGTCAAAGACTAAAGCATTATATTGGAGGAATTCGGAACGAAGAAGAGCCTAGATTTGAAGAGATGAAAAGAATTGCTAAAAAGAGAGCACATTACAACAAATGTCTAGCTAAAGACATAAAATTAAGCAGCTACTTGGGAGGCAACCCAAGAAAATTTTTATTTTCAATTTTTATCAAACTGGTTTTTTTAAGTGTTTTGATTAGTTTAACTAATAGGGTAGTTTTGTTTGAAACTTATGTTAGTGAAAATTTTCTTAATTTCAGGACAAGGAAGATGATTATGGATGCAATGAATGAACTTGTACAATTTGAAGAGATTGATCATGCCTACAATTGTGAGAAGTTCCCAATTAGTTTCTTTATTCAATTCTTATATTTTCTGTATAATTGCTTACAATGTTTGGAAAGAATATAAATTTAACTGTTCATGCTTGAAATGAGATGCTTTGTGTTGTTAAATTTGTTTTCACAAGCATAATTTGAGTGATTGAAATGCATTGCTTGCTACCTAGAATATTAACTTGTTTAAAATGGATCAAATCTATAATAAAATGAAAAATGAGATGAAAGTGCATATTTTGTCGCGACACAATTTTCCTTTATCGCGAAAAATACCAGTCTGGCCCTCATCAACTTAAGGCTTGTTTGTTGTGGCAATGTGTTTATTGTTACAACATTTTTTATGTCACAACATTTAAAATCTTTGTCGTGACAAACATTCATTAAGGAGGCTTAAAGTTTTGTCGCAACATTGATTTACCTGAAAACTTATTTTTGCGATAGTATTCTGGCTCTTAAAGCAATATTTGTGTTGCGACATAGAAATATTTGTCGCAACAATTTTGTCATGTGACTTATAATTTGAATGTCGGGCATAAATGTTAAAAGTCGAGACCTAAATTTTGGGTTTCAAGGCTACTGTTGTGTCGCGGCATGGATTTTTGTAGTCGCGACAAAGTAATTGTCGCAACATATTCCTGAACCTATAAAAGAGAACATCAACCGTTTTGGGGCCCTTAGACAAATTTGAATTTCTCTTTCCATCTCTCAAGCCTTTGAGCCCTAGACATATCTTCTATTTCTCTTAAACCCTATATCTAAACCAACCAACAACCATGTCTGAACATCAAAGTTTGATTCCTAATTTGAACGAAATTATGGAATAATATGCCTGGAGGTGAGGAAGAAGCCACTTTTGAGCTTCAGACTATAGTTACTCAAGAGGAAAGGCCTGAAGAAAGAACAGAGGCAGAACAACCACCTGAAGATAAGAGAAAGAGGAAGAGGAATACAGAAGAGGACAAAAATAGAGCAAGGGGAAGAAGATAAAGCTGATGACTTAGTGTCAGATAGAGCGCCGTCATAACAAACTTCTGATGCGTATGATTTCATGAGAGAGGTTTAACAAGCCTTCCATCCTCACCATTTAGAGAGGTGATGGAGTAAAGAGGGTAGAACTTATTGTGTGAGCACAACCAAATTGTTTGCTACAGCTTGTCGAGAATCTTGGTAAATATATTAAAGAAAGAGAAGATGTGCTACATCAAAGGAAAATGAATCTCCTTCGATAAGAAGGAGATCAACAAGACTTACAATCTGAAAGAGTAGAAGAATGGATCCAAGTTCAAGAAGTTGTTGAAGGATCCAGACCACTATAAAATTGTTGAGTTGCTCACGAATGGAAAAGGTGAGTGGAATTTAATAAAGAAGAACCCCTATGAATCCATTGTAAGAGGATCATCGATCGAGGAAGCAAAAAGACATTTCTCAATAGTCCTTCCATTTCAAAAGCGCACCAGCACAGAAAGGAATAAGCACTACTTATGTATGCCATACTAAAGGGGTATAAAATGAATGTAGGAAAGATTATAGAGACATCCATTATGAACTATTATCGCAACAATTACAGAGGATTGATACCACACCCTGTAACCATCACTAGGTTGTGCAAACTAGGAGGGGTGAAAGGAACCTGGGAAGAAGAAGAAAGGTGTCCCAGGACTTCTCCTTTGACACTTATTGGTATAACTAGACCTCCACCTAGCAAAGGCAAGGAGAAGGTGCAAGAAATTGAAGAAAAAGACAGAGATGGAAGGGAGAATGAGCAAGCCATTGTGATGAGCTCAATGAAAGAAAGAGAAAATAAGCAGAAGAGTATGAGCCCAATTTGGAATCTATCTCTAGATGTTAGGGAATATCACCAAGAGCTAGTTGGAAGCTCTAGGTAGTAAAACAACAATGCAAATATCATGGATATGTTGGTTAGAATGGAGCAAGGTATGAGAGAAAGAGACAACCAAATGAAACTCCAATTGTAGCTTAGAGATGAATATCTGGATGTAGAATTAAGAAAGAGAAACCAATACCTAGAAGAGGTAATTAGACAAAGAGACTTAGAATAGAAAAAGGAGATAGAAGAGAAGGATGCAATGTGGAGAAAAGAGTTAAGAGTTAGAGATGTAGTTTTCTAGGAAGAGTCAGGGAAGTAAGTTTTCAATTTATGCAAAATGCTAGAAACTAAAGATCGTACCATGAAAATAGCTCTAGAGTCGAGAGATATAGGATGGTTGAATAGTTTACAGCACTGCAAGGATAGCTTCAGGCTCACAACCTGTGAACGACCACCAGTTTGATGTGGCATTTTGAATCCAACAAAAAGGGAGGTAATGAGCTCTGTAAAGGAATGCCGGGAATCTTAGACTGGGCCATGAAGACAAAGTGGGTCGCAAGAAGAAATTGCCACCGCTAAAACATCCAAGTTTCTGATTATGTAAAATTGGTACCTATAGTGCCCAAGATGCACACTGGCTACCTTTTACCAACCCTGAGTAACTTGGAGAGATACCATAGTGCCTAATTGCTTCGATGAATGAAAGAAATCTTTTGATGATTTAGGAAATTGTGCCTTGTGTTGAAATTTTACATTTTTGGTTCATATTCTGAATAATAAATATTTTGAGTTTGAATGTTTGGTTGAAATTGAATGATGATTGTTAAGATTGTTTATGCTTAAATGATTAGGTTGAAATGGATTGAAGAATCAAAATGAACTCAGATAAGCATATAACACAGTGTTTTAGAAACCAAAAGAAAACAATGATGAACTGGGTAGGATGAGCAGAATCAAACCAAGTTGAATGTTATTAATGAATGTTGAATTTAAAGATACAGAAGATTTAAACAAATAATGGATCAAATAAGACTTTATAATTTTATTTTTGTAAACAAATAGTTCTTTATGGAACTTTGAAACATGTACATATCAAAGTACTTCAACTAATTATGCTGGAGACAGGTCTTCTGATTCAGAACGCTTTAAATTTCCCTAAAGTCCTAGAACTTAATAGATTATTATTCAAGGCCAAACTAAGGCAACTCAACTACCTAAGAAACATCTTGAATAATCCTTGAAAAAGTTTGAGCCTTTCGAAACCTACCCTATATGCACATATGCATACACTTTAGTACCTTGTTTGAGCCTAATTGCCAATTTCATCATCAAATCCATATAACATAACTAATCCTAGTTAACATTTAATAACCCTAAGTTTTCCCAAAGTGCAGAATAAGTGTAGAGAAATGATTACAAAGGACAAGTTTGGGGGAGTATTTTTTAGAGAGAAAAGAAGAATGAGAATTAAGGATGTGAAAACTGGGTCAATTGAGTGGAGATGTACTAAAGAAGGTGCACAACAGAAGTTTAAGAAGCTAAAAGACAAAAGTATCAAGGTGGAATGAGTTTTGTCTTGTAACCTTCCTCTCTTGAGCAATTAATTTCTTAGGGGTGTTTCAACACCTAGTACCCTAATGCCAACTGCTAACCCAAAGCTCTCTAAGGGTGGTAGAAAGGTTAAAAAGGCAAAAAAATTGCACAATTCCATCAATCTTGATAGGAAATGGAAAGTAAAAAGCTTATAGTATGAGGAACTAAATTTGAATTTTGAAAGTGGTCAAAAGAAACACCACATTGGAGAGTATAAAAAAAAAAAAAGATGATCCCAATTAAGTTTGGGGGTGCTTTTGAAAAAAGTGTGTTGAATAGAAAAAAAAAGGATGAGTAGTAAGAAGGCAAAATGGCTAAAAGTTCAATTTAATGTGAAATTATGGAATCTTCACCCAGATTTGTGTTTTGCAAGAATTTAGAGAAAAGAAGCAAAAACTAGCAAGAAAAGCAACAAAAATGGCTAAGGGAGAAAAATGGAAAATATCGCGACATTTCCGAATTATGTCATGATAAAAGTTCAAGACAACCAAGAGAAGTTTGTCACAATAATCAAATCTCTGTCGCAACAAAGAGCATGAAGATTGTCTAAAATCACAGCGGTAAATGTTTGATAATTCACAGTTTATGTCGCTGGCTACAAATCAGAAGAAGGCAAGAGGGTTCGGCCGTGACATTCTAAAAGTTGGGCGTCGCCAATTCCAGTTGGGCGCGTAAGAGCTTAAAAGAGGTCACCACATCAAACTTTGTCGTGGTAAAGGACAAGGCAAATGGCAATAGAACATTGTCACAACATCCAAAAATGATTGTCACGACAAAATAGAAGGCAGAAGACTGGAAGTATGTTGCGATAGTTATACCTTTGGTTGTGACAAAAGTTGGTGAGAGTTCAATACAAGTCATGGGAAATTTATCAAGACAAAGATTTTGATGTCTCGATAAACATTCTAGAGAGTAACAAGTTCAAGGCATGAGAAATGTCACGACATTTCAAAACTTTGTCACGACAACACTTCCAGAGACCAATAGTGCAAGGTAAGGAAATATTGTAGCGACTTAGAAAACCTTGTCGTGACAATTATGAGGAGTCAGTTAGATTGTGTTGCGACATTTCTAAAGTATGTCGCGACAAAATTTGAGGAGAGGGTAGAAGAACATTGTCGCGATATTCATTTCTTTGTCGCGACAATTACAGAGAAGAGACCTTAGGCATATATTGGAACTCTATTGCAACATTTGAAATTTTTTTCGCAACAATCACTTAAGAAGAATGCTAGTTAGTACTGTTGCAACAAACTCACAACAAAGAATGGAAACATAAAAGCTGCATGGATGTCACGACATTTCGTAACTTTTTCGTGACATTTCGCAACTTTGATGCAACAATGAAGTATCAAAGGCCAAAATCTACATAGATAAAAATAATGTCGCGACAACACCATGACAGAGCCTAAAGACACACAAGTAAACAACAATTTCGCGACATAGACTAGCTTTGTCGCGACAAAGACATCAATTAAGCCTACATTGGAATCCACAATTTCAGCCTAGAATTCCAGCCTAACATTTATGAGCCTTATAAATAGAAAGTGTTAGGGTAGAAAAAATATCTTCGAATCAAGAGTCTTTTGGAAACTTTCATCTAGCTTTGAGCTTTTGGGAAGAGCTGAAGTCTCTTTTGTATATATTTTATTTTTATTTTCTTTTAGGATTAGAGTAATCAATTTGAGATGCTATTTAGAGCTAAAACAATTGTATATCTAGTTTCATTTCTGTCTAAAATTGGCTTTTGGAAATTTTTCTGGAAACCATTTTCTTTAGCTTTGATTATAGTTTCAATGAATTGTTTTAATCAACTAGTCATTGTCACTTGTGATCTAGATATGGAAGGCTAAGCTCTCTCTAGGAAGGGATTGATGTTTGGTTATCAAAATTTTGTAGTATTTAAAAGAATGTTGTGGTTCTAATTAATTGGTGTTGTTCATGTAGTGAACTATTCTTGATATCAATAGATTATACCCAGAATAGAGCTAGTATGTGTTCTAATTTCCAAGATGCCCTTTGAGTGACACAGAGACGGAGAGTCCTGAGAACATAGAGTAGTAACTTGGGGTATGCTAGATTGACATTTTCAGAACTAATGAACTTTAAATTTCACTCAAATAAATCACTAGAGTTTGTTCTAACCTCTGACTTCAAGGTTCCCTTCTCGATGATAGCAGAAGTGTGTTCCCGAGGTAGAAGGACATTCTACTGAATTATTAGTTTAATGTTTAAAGGTTCCATCTTAATTTTGCATAATAAGCTTGATCCCGTGTTAGCAAAGATCTAATCAAGGAGATAGATTATTCTAAAGAATTGCAGATTGAGGTGCCAATGAAATTTAAGGAGGCTTGTGTTACCCTGTCTATGGGGGCAATCAATCTTTAGTCCTAAGAGAAGGATGTGAAGTACTGGTTTAGGAAAAACAGCTAGTTCTTAAAGAGGATCAAACTTGAATGTACCTATTTAAATTCCATCGACCGGTTTAGGAATATGGTGTTCTAAATGGTGAAATGTGTAGTGTCAGGAGGTATTCCAAGCAGTTATACATTTTTGCTCTTGACAAGTCCATAATTCAAACTCATGGTCAGATTTTATTTCAAAACTTGATGCATGATTGATAATATAACACCGATCCTAGTCCCGCAGTTATCAGAACTCAAATGACTCTCTAATCTTCATATTTTTATTTTCCTTTTTCGTTAAAGGATATCATATTAGAAATTCTTTTATTCCATTTATGTTAGTTAGTGAAATCTATTCCGGAAATTAGTGGTTCAAAAAGTGAATTTCTTGAGTAGTAGGGATAGTTGATCTTTAAATTTCTTATCAATCCTTATGGGAACGATGTCTGGACTTATAATCCATTTTATTACTCCTATGACATGTGCACTTGCAGCGATTTAGACCAAATTGAATTTCTACTATATTATCAAAAGCAAAAAGCAGAAAATCAATTCCAATAAGTTTTTTAGCACTGCTGCTGGGGATTCTAACTAATCTTTGGTAGAAGTATTAGAAATTTTGAAAAATCACTCAATCAATATATATGGCTTAAAAGTTCAATTTAATGAAAAATTATGGAGTCTTCACCCAGATTTGTGTTTTGCAGAAATTTAAAGAAAAGAAGCAAAAATCAAAATCCAATGTCGCGACATTGGGTGAAGAATGTCGCGACATCACATAGAGAGACATAAGAGCAGTTGGACAATGTCGCGACATCAACTTCAATGTCTTGACACCGGATGAAGAATGTCGTGACATCGTTTGAAGGCTTCAGAACAACTTCAATGTCGCAACATCGGTTGATCAATGTCGCGACCTCGACATCAGGACTCATAATAGAAAAATGATGTCACGACATCGAAAAGACAAATATCACGACATCAACTGATCAATATCGTGACACTGACTGACCAATGTCGCAACATTGAAAAGCAATATTGTGACATCAGTGGCGATGACATCAGCTAAGACATCATACCAATGTCGTGACAATGACACACAAAGTCACGACATTGCACAGATAGGCAAAATTTAGAGTTGCAACACCGAAAGCAATGTCATGACATCACAACAGCAATGTCACAACATCAGCCACAACATTAGTGCAACTAGGGAAGAAATTTTGGGCTTTACGAAGACTGTGTTTTTCGCCTCATTTTCAGGGCCCAATGATTGGGGCCTATAAATAAAAGCTCCTAGGGTGGAGTGCGCAGCTTTCAGCTAGTTTATGAGCTAATTGGGAGGAGCTGAAGTCTCTTTTGTATATATTTTTCTTTTTCTTTTCTTGTTATTTTATTTTCTAGATTTATTTTTCTTTCTATTAGGATTAGAATAGTCCATCTGAGCTTAAATGTGGAGCTGTTATAATTGTATATCAAGTTTCATTTCTGTATGAATTCAAGCGGAATTTGGAAATTTTTCTGGAATCCAATGTATTCAGTTTGATTATAATTTCAATGAATTTGTTTGATCAACTAGTCATTGTCATTTGTGATGCAGTTATGGAAGGATGAGCACTCTCTGGGAAGGAATTTTGTGTTTTGATGATTGTTTGTAGTATTAAATGATGCTTTATGTATGAGAAATAGATTGATTTAATTGGTACTACTCTTGTAATGAGTTGTTCTGAATATCAGTGTTTTATACGCAGAAAGAGCTATATCTATGCTCTGATTTCTAAGATCCCTCTGAGTGACACAGAGATGGACGACCTGAGAGAAAATAGCAGTTACTTGGGGTTATATTGCACTAATATCCATTAAACTAATGCACTCTAAGGATCACTCTGATAAATCACTGATGATGTTCTAACCTCTGACTTCAAGTTTCCCTTTTGGGTGACAGCAGAAGTGTGTTCCCGAGGGATAAGGACCATCCACTGATTTATTAGTTGAATATTTGGAGGTCTCATCTCAATTTGGCAGAATAATCTTGATCCTGTGTTATCATAGATTCTAATCAAGGAGAAAGAGCATTCTAATAAATTGTAGACCGAGGTACCAATTGTATTGGAGAAAGCTTGTGTTACCCTGTTTATGGGGGCAAGCAGTCTTTAGTCCTAAGAAATGGCTATGAAGTACTGGCTTAGGAAAATTAATCAAATCTTAAAGAGGATCACCCTAAAATAGCATGACCCCATTGACCCGGTTTAGAATATGGTATGCTAAATAGTGAATGTATAGTGTCGAGGTATTCCAAGGCTATACTAATTCCGCACTTGGGGACAGGAATCTAGATTCATGTTTCTTATAGTACTTTTTCTTTTTTAACTCTGCTGCAAACCGATAATCATAACGTTGATTTTATTCCTAGTGGTATTTTCTTAACCCATTACTTATATGGAAGCAAGAACCTTGGTATAGGAGGACGCCACAATCGGTGATGAAGATCTCATTGCGGGTGCCCACGAACACTACACAATCATAGTTCAAAAGTTCTTTCAAGAAACAAAGAGAAATTTAAACTCTCAATTTTATGAATTCGTAAACTGAAGAACATAAGGAGAACATGCCTATAAATAGGCCTAAAAAATTATGAAGAACAAAACTAAATTCGGCCACAAAGGAAACTAAGATATTCGGCCAAAAACAAGAAAGGAAACAAAAATAAAATATATCTTCTTAAGTTACGCACACCTAAAACGTCCATGAGGAAAAAGCGAACTAGATAATTTTAGTAAACAAAAAAGCACCAAATCAGCATAGAATCAGCGCACCAAATCAACATAGAATCAACAGCAAATCAACATAGAATTAGCAGTAAATCATCACAAAATCAGTAGCAAATCAGCAGCAAAATCATCCCACAAACCACGCCAAAAAATGTCCTAGCTCTTGGTCTAATTCCGGATTTATTTTGATGACGTGGACCATCTTTGTTTCTTCTTTGGAGTTGAGCACGTGAGCATCTTCCACTTGGGCATCGTGAATTAAAACATTAAGGGCTTCTTTGAATCTCTTAGCCTTGGCTCGTGTCATCGGGCCAAGTGGGATTTCAAGTGGGTCCACACTCAATTCCTTAGCCATGCCTCCATCATTCCCTTATTCTTGAAAAGGATTTGTCCTTAAATCATCACCTACATCAAAATGACCGTCGCTGATACAAAAGAAGCACTTACATTATATTCAATAGGAAAATTTTAGCCTCATGTTCTCAAACCTCAAAGTCTTGGTTGGCCCCAAATGTCCCATCAATCCTCCACCATGAGACTCCTCACTAATAAATCTTGAATGAACAATTAGAAATGCTAATAACTTATTTTCCGAAACAAGAACCTCATGTCTAAAGAACTTGTCATGGGTTGCTTTTTCACAACAAGTATATTCTTAACTAAAATCTTGGTCCAACGGATACAATTCTTTAATGTGTTCAAAACCAAGCAATTTAGCATCAACAGTAGAGATTAGGACATACCGCCATGAAAGTGCATCAGCAATGATGTTTTCCTTACCTCGTTTGTAGCAGATGACATGTGGAAAGGTTTCTACGAACTCCATCCATTGTGCATGTCTCTTATTCAACTTTTGTTGACCCTTTAAATGCTTCAAGGACTCGTGGTCGGTGTGAATCACAAATTCCTTAGGCCAAAGATAATGTTGCTAAGTTTCCAAGGCTTGAACCAATGCATAACTCTTTACTAAATATGTATTTTCAGTATTGCCTATTTCAGTTTTTGCTGTAACATGTAACGGTCATCTTTCTTGCATAAGAACTATGCCAATACCTAAACCTAAAGCATCACATTCAACCTCAAATATTTTTTCAAAGTTAGGTAAAGCAAGTAAAGGAGCATGAGTTAGTTTTTCCTTGATCAATTGGAATGCTTTTTCTTGCTCTTCACCCTACTTAAACCCAACATCCTTTTTGATGACTTTGGTTATCGGTGCAGCTATGCTTCTAAAGTCCTTCAATATCCGCCGGTAAAAACTAGTAAGTCCATGAAAACTTCGAACTTTACTCACACTTTTTGGACTTGACAAGTCTTGAATCACACGAACCTTCTCTTCATCAACTTGTATTCCTTATGCACTAACAACAAAACCAAGAAACACAAGCCTATTGATGCAAAATGTGCACTTCTTAAGGTTAGCAAATAATCTTTCTTTTTGAAGCACACCCAAAATAGATTTTAAATGAATCAAATGATCATCAAAGTTCTTATTATAAATGAGGATATCATCAAAATAGACAACCACAAATTTTCTAATGAAAGCATGCAAAACATGGATCATTGGTCTCATGAAGGTTCTAGGTGCATTAGTTAACCCGAAAGGAATAACTAACCACTCATATAAACCATATTTTGTTTTGAAAGCAATTTTCCATTCACCACCTTCTTTCATTCTAATTTGATGGTATCCACTTTTCAAATCAATGAAAGATATAAAGAACTATGTAATCACCAACATAATATCTAACCAGAATGTGATATTATTATTTTTAATATTATGTTTATTGATGGCTCAACAATCAAAACACGTCCTCCATGTTCCACCCTTCTTAGGGAACCAAATCACGGAATCACCACGTCTCATGCTTTCCTCACATATCCTTTTCCATCAATTCACCAACTCGCTGGAGCCTTTGTTCCTCGTGATTACTCCTATAAGTGAGTCGGTTTGGAATGGTAGCACCAGGCACAAAATCAATTTGATGTTCGATCCCTCGGATAGGATGTAACCCTTTTGGAATTTCCTTGAGAAAGACATCTTCAAATTCCTACAAAAGAGAGACAATTGAACTAGGCAAAGAAGTGTCAAGTTGGTTATTGTTAAAAAGTTCTTCTTTGTACAAGAGTACAATCATAGGTTTGTTTAACACAAGCTTCATAACTCTACTCGCTTTTGCATAGATTTGTTTTAGCTTCATTTTTCCTCCTCATCATTCACTTTCGCATCTTTTCTCATTTATCTCAGGTCTCTCTTAGTTTTCTAAAATTTGTCATTTTGTTTTTGTCACTCTCTTTCTTTTGCTCACTCTCTTTTTCACAAATTTCTTTTGTTCACTCTCTTTTTCACTCTTTTTCCTTTGTTCACTTTTCTTTTAACTTTTTCTTTTGTTCACTCTCTTTTTCACTATTTTTCCTTTATTCACTCTCTTTTTCACTCTTTTCATTTTGTTCACTCTCTTTTTGCTACCCACTTGATCTTCATAAACCTTACTTAGTGTCAAAGGAACAAGAGTGATTGTTCCGTTGGTTGTGCACGAACGAGTACTTTTTGGTGAAGCCGTCTTGCTTAACTTTCCTATCAAATTGCCATGGTCTTCCTAATAATAAGTGTCTAACTTGCATCGGAACTACATCACATAAAACTTCATCTTCGTACTTTCCAATGCTAAAAGAGATTAGCACTTGTTTATTCACCCTTACCTCCCCACTATCATTCAACCATTGCAATTTATGAGGCTGAGGATGCTTACTTGTTGGCATCCATAGTTTCTCCACCAGGGTTGAGAATAGTTTACTAGTGTGCAATCTCCCCATCAATGATCACACTACGTACCTTGTTTTGGATGTGGCACCTAAAGTGAAAAATGTTCTCCCGTTGCACCTTGTCATCTTCCTTAGCTTGCAGACTTAAGGCTCTGCTTGCCACCATCAGTTCTCCTTGGATGGCACACTCCTCATCATTGGTATCCTCTAAGGATGGCATAAAATCACAATTCGACTCATTGTCCGTTTCAATCTCACCATTATCCCACATCACCATAACTCTTTTGTTCGAACATTGGCTTGCTATATGACCCATGCCTTGGCATTTAAAAAACTTAATATCATGATTATGAGTAGTGAAAGAATTAGGTTTACCTTGATTTCCTTGGCTAGTCACCTCTTGTTTTTTGTTCTATTTTAGGCTTGGCGTTGGGTAGCTTCTCTTCCTTCCTTCATTGATTCTGACTTCTCCATGGGATGAACTGTAATTAGCAGTAAAACGTGTGTTGCTAATGCCCTCCCTTCGACTTGATTCAATCTGAGAGCTCATGCACCATATCCTCCAACTCCACATAATGTTGCAATTCCACCACATTTTAAATTCTCGGTTAAACTTAGCGTAAACCTCATTGTAGAGCCCTTTGATCTTTCTTCTAATATTTTCAGCGTATTGTAATCTCCATCTCCTTATACACTCTCCATACTCATGGTTGTCAGTTTTAGGGTCTTGCAACTTGTTGTACAACTCCCAATACTAGTAAGTTAGGACAAATCTCTTCCACCATCGTTAGCTCCCTATTACATCTCTTATTCAACACTAGTTGGTCCGACCACACTATGGCATAATCCAAGAACTCTCTGACAACAAGCTTTACCTTCTTATTTTCATAATCATTGCGACAATAAAAACCATCTCCACATTTCTCTCCCACTCAAGATATACCTCAGTCATGGTCATTCTTTCCTTGGAATGATGAAATCTTCATCTTAATACTACCTAAATTATTATCTTTCAGATTTCTAAGTCTCCCCCCATACCTCCTATACTAACAACCGAATCATGATCAACCTCATCCTCAAAACCATCCCTGTCATATTCTTCTTCATCTACATGCACCCCTCTTCATAGCAGCCTTTCCCTTCAATGCCTTGTTGGAGGGTTTCATGGATGCTCCAAGATTTACTCTACCCTCTCATGGAATTGTTCCAATTCAGCCCTAAACATCCTCTTTACTTCAATAGTTAAGGCCTCCATAATAAACTTCATGTCACCCTCATCACATCTTCGATGCCCGCTAGGCGACATATTGATGCAAAAATCAAGGTTAGAAAAAAGGACCTCACAAATCACCCCCTCATGTGCTTTCACTCAAAAAATGATTTACTCAGTTCACTCGTGTTTTCACACAATTTATTTGGCTTTTTCTCACTCTAATATTCTTACCACTCATAATCTCTCTTTCGGTTCTTTTGGAACTAATCAAACAAATCAATTTTTTTTCCACAAAATTCAATCAAAACCAATCAAAGGACAGGTTGGTGGTGTTAACCAAGTTCAAGCCTTACTTAAAGCAACAAAGATTAGGGTCACTAACAAAAAAGGACACCAAGAATTTCTCTGTTTGTTACCGACTTTTTTTATACTATGGTGGGGACTTGATTTCCAACAACTAGAATGATGATAAACTTATTAAAAAAAAAAAAATTTCTCTGCTTCCAAACTCTTTTTTTTTTTTTTTTTGCTGACCAGATCCTTTTCCTTTCCTTTACATATTTTTTGTCCTTTTTTTTTTTTTTTAACTTGAGATGGAAGATTAAATAAAAAGGAAGACAAACAAAATTTTATCTGATCAAGAATGATAAATATCAGACTTAGGATGGAGTAGAGAATAAGTTGTGAATGAAATTGAGGTTGAAAGGAATTTAGAAGGAACAAATGAAAATGGACCTATTAGGTTCGCGGTTATGTTGGCCACTTGATTCAATTATTCAATCCAAGAAAGTAATGAGCGGTATCTAACAACACATCATGACTCCCAATTAACCGAAGAGTCAATGGTCTGACTGCAAACCCTTCCATAGACAATTACCATGCAATTCGTCCTTTTCACCAATCTATACCCTACTCGGTTCAGAGTATGGACAAGGTGTAGCTCCCACTAGATTGCGTACGCCACATCTAGCCCAAGTGATATTAGATCTTGTCCTCAGACTCATTACTCATCAGTTATGCACCCGAAGACACTCTTCATGGCAATTCCACTCTAGCCAGAGATTACCCGAGTAATGATTCCAACAAGAGGCCATAGGTTTACTCTTCCTATATTGGCAGTGGTGAATCCCTTGTTGGCTACTCAATTACCTTCGAACACCTCAAGCTATACCCGATCATCACCCTATGAGTAACCTCTGCAAGGCAACAAGGAATGAAGTCTAAGTATAGAATCAGCATCCAAGATATCCTTGAGCACCTCAAGTCTAATGATAAATGCACCATTGCTATGATGAGACAATCATTTACATATAATAAATAATTTATATGATTGTCTCATAGCAGGTCTTTGATATACTTAGCTACTCTTAACAAGCATCCACATGTCAACTCTAATCAACTTGTCGATCCTATGACTAGGGATAATTTAGACACTAACATAGTTGCACATGATATCAATCTTATCATCATGATTTCCTTCATGTTATGTTATGTGTCATGGACCTCATTAATTGAGTTAAGAACGCTATCAATTCATTTAATAAATGATCATCAATATAATGAAGATGCTTGAAAAAGCAACATAAGATGTACAATAAGTGCTAAAGGACTACCTTTAGAGCACTTCTCTAACATCATATAACCTACCAAGACTCAAAACTTACCTACATATTGCAACACTCCCTCGGTGGAAATGCTAGTATTGCAATCATCTATACTTTGAGTCTAACATTGGCACATGTTGAACAATCTCAAAATACTCTCTTCTCTACCACCCAAGCAAAGCAAGTGTAAAACTCGGGTAAATTTGAATTTTTTGGAAAAATGGCAAAATAGTAAATTGTCGAAACAGTATAGGTTGCAAACCTAACATTTTCTAGATCTTAGATACACGACTCCTCATCAGCGGGATTTTTTCTTGTGAACGTAGTTGCCTGAAGAATTTCGTTGATTCCGAGACAATAAGAATTTCATCGCTGTGGCGCATTGTGTGTTCGTGAAACCTAAAACGATATTTTTAAGAAAATTTCAAATTTTGGGTAATAATTTAAAGAAAGTTCATATAAGATAATTTTAACTTAAACCGGGACGAAATAAATTGTTTCAGGGCAAAAACGGACCCTAACAAGTGGGACACGTGGCGCGATGTGAGCCACGAAATTAATGTATAAATAGGAAAAAAATAATATGATTTTTGGGAAAATATCACCCAAAATCATATTTTTTGAAATGTTAGAGAGAGAGAGAGAGAGAGAGAGAGAGAGAGAGAGAGAGAGAGAGAGAGAGAGAGAGAGAGGAAAGAAGCCAAGATTTTCTTTGGCAATTCATGGGGTTTCGTCGGTCGGAAGTTGTTGGGTCAAGAAGTTCATCACCTTGACAAGGGTTACGCGTAGGCACCAAAAAGGAGAGATTTCACCAAAAATCCAACATAGGAGATTTGGGGGAAAGCAAAGTTTGTGGGTTAGGAGGTGTTTTGAGGTTTTTTCTAACGGTGTTTTCTACGCTCCAAGAAGTAGAGATTCTTCCTGTTTTGGTTTTATTCCTAACTTTGGGTTGAATTGGGATTGTTTTCAAGTTGATTTTGGGTTGAGTTTGGGACGGTTTTTGTGCCATGTTATGGCATGTTTTGTGGCTTTAATTTGGACGATACTTGGGATGGGGTTAGGGCATCTTTAAGGAGTTGTTTTGGGTCAAAATTTGGTGTACAATAGATACTCCTAATGTTCTCAGGCCCGCTATTGTGTGGAAGCCACGCTATTGTGTGGCTGGGTTTCAATATTGCAGCCCTTGGTTACGCAATTGCGTGGGTTTTGGCGCAATTTGCGTAGCCCCTGCACCCTATTAAGCCTCCAACTTTGGACAACCATATCTTTCTCGTCTTAACTCCGAGTCGCATGTTCTTGGACTCTATGGAAATCTCTTTGAGTCTAGAATCTGACCATATGCTAGTGAATGGCATTTAGTACTCACATCTCTGATGAAAATTTGATTTGTTGCACTAAGAGTACTAATACATTGACATTGATGTGTGTTCATATGGGAATAATGTGCATATTGATATGATTACCCATGATGCATGGTGGGATCCATGACTTGAGTGTTCCATGATACGGTGACTCTTTGATACTTGTTCAAGGAGGTGTCTAGGGACTGTTTAGGATTAAGAACAATAATCTGAAATGGTAAAGGCCTACTTGGCTAGATTAGAGCCCGATTTAAAGGGGGCTATTAGGTAGTTGTTGTGGGCACTCTATATGCCACATTTTCCCCTAAGTATTAAGTGCGTTTGCTTGATATGTGATAGCATTGCTTGCTTGTGTTGATGTGATGAGATGTCAACATGTGTGTTCTAATGTATTGACATGTGATGAATTTGTACTGCAAATGGCAATTACATGGCTTGATTGTGTATGTGTCATTGCTTGAACATAGAATGACATGTTGATTGTTGATGTTGATATATGCGTGCGTGATATTGTAAGACCCGATAAAAAAGCCAAAAAATTTTAAATTTAGTTAGGAATGGCAAAATGGTAATTTTATAGGAATGGGACAGGCTAAAACCTGTCATTTTTCTAGATCTCAGATGACAAAATGGACTTCATCGTTGAAATCGTCTCATGAAATCTGGTCACCCAGATAAATTTCGTTGAATTCTGAGACCGTTGGATTTTTCCCGAATTTCGAGGTGACGGGCTTCGAGTGGACCCTAAAAACGGGATTTTTAGAAAAATCCCAAAAAATGTCAAATATTTAAATAATTTCCATTTATGATAGATGGAATTTAAACTGGGACGAAATAAATTGTTTTGGAGCGAAAACGGATCGGGGAAGCATGACACGTGGCGCGATGTGAGCCACGTGTCTCATGTATAAATATCAAAAAAATATCTAAAATAAAAAATATCTCACAATTTGGTCTAGAACACAACGTTAGAGAGAGAGAGAAAGAGAGGAGGGAGAAAAAAAATAAAAGCAAGCTTATCCGACGATTTTACGAGATTTTGCCGATCGGAACTTGACATGCCTAGAGTTAAAGCTGCTCTACACGACGAGAGCTACGCATGAGTACTGGAATCACAGGATTTTACCAAGGTCCAAGGTTCAGGTTTACATGGAAATAGAGAAAAGGCGGTGTCCCGTGAAATCACTCTATTTGAGGTAGGGTTTTTCTCCTACTCGGTTTAATTATGTCTAAGGGCATGTGTGTGTATGCCAATGGAGGTCCTGTCCAGTTTTCCCCTTCAACCCCATGACTGTGTTTTGGTCATAACTTGGCCATCACTCATCCGAATTGAATGATTCAAATTTTTGGGTAAAGCTAGACTTATAGGAGAACATATCTCCTTGAAATAGGTATATCCAAATTCCAACGCCTTAGGAATCACAAATTCATTCAAAGTGGAGCAGCACGATATGGAAAAAGGAGGAGTTCAAGGTGGACATACCGTCATTTCTCGATTATTATTCCGGGCCTCAACAACCATAACTTTGTTTGAACCTGCTCTGGTGTTCTTGGACTCCATGGAAAGCCCATTGAGTCAAGATTCCAGCCATGTGCCTATGGAGGATGTGGGTGATCATAACTTTGATGAAATCTATGTTTTGCACGAAGTATGCAGGTTTCTTGGTTGTGTCGAAGTGAATAGTTGGGTTTTGACATGACCATTAAGTTAGCATTAGCTTACTTAATTGGTGGTAATTTCATTATTAGCTTCTGCATAATGCTATAATATAACATTATTTGGTTTAGCTGGCGGATTGATGGATGCTAATATGTTTGATACGATATCTATATGTATATTGGCATGAAATATATGGAACTTATATACTTGCGATATATGTTTGCATGGTAATTGACATGAAGTGCAACTGATGAGAATGGTTCATGTAGTGTGCATCATACATGTAACATGAGAAATTGCAGTGATATTAGCATTGCATATGCACAGGGACATTAGCATATCAAAAAAGTGCATGGTATGGTCATCCATCATCGCATTGATGAATGGTAGCGAGCTCACTTCGAACGACATCCAATAAATGACTCACGGTTCAAAGCATAAAATGAAATATAATTAATGTGTGTTGGGCGGAGCAAGAAGGGGGTCGTTAATCCCCTCAGGTGAAAAGCCTGGAACATGGGTGTAAGAGACCCGAGGTGTGATCCAAAAAGTTCTGTTGCCCAAAGAAGACACACGGTCATGTTTACCACTGGAACATGGGTGTAAGAGACCCGGTGTGGATCCGAAAAAGTTATGTCATTTCAAAATAAGACAATTACCTGCTATCACATAGACTTCAAGTTGTGTGATAGAATCTCTGGGATTGACTCTGATTAGTTGCCCATTACACTTGCATTGGGTACCGTGAGCCTGCATGACTTAGTATATGTGTGTCATTGGTACTAATAGTGACGGTTCTCACACTTGGCATAGACATGTATGAGAGAGTCGGTGAGTGACTCGGGATATGGGCATGAAGACATTCCATGCAAGACATACAACATTCATGTAGACATTTTCACTTGGCTAGTTTGATCATTGTATGAGCACTTAGGTGGGGAGTAATCCTTGTAGGAGATTATCACTACGCGCTTTGCTCACTCTCACATAGACCCCTTCGTGTACAAGTTAGGTAAAGTGATGACCTGCATCTGGGACTCACATACAAAGAAAGTCGGATGTGGCTTTGGACCATATTTTGTATATGTATATTAGAACAATTAGTTTTAATATATCATTTTATATAAGAGTGTATAATTGAACTCTTGTAAACATATCACTACATAGTTGCATGTATAGTATTCGTGGTACGGTCAATGGGGCCGAGTGGTCGCTTATGACTCATGAATGACCTGTGGTATATTGAGCCCTCGGATGGGTCAGTGATGCATTGTTATACTGTGTTGTATTTTGATAGAGCTCCGGTATTAAAAGGAGACTCGTCCAATTTTTGTTAAATTATGGATCTCGATAAATGAGACATGATGGTGTGGCGTCAGGTTACATGACACCCACCGGTTTCCGTAGGTTAATGGGTTGTTAACGAGACCCCCGAGATATGGGTGTCATAACTTGGTATCAGAGCATAGGTACACAAGTACCTAAGGCTTAAGGGACATGGGTTTAGGCCATAGTCATTAAGGTGTGTCTAATATGAGCATCACAGCTCGATGTCAGGGTTTAGGTATGTGATTACCTAGGCAACAATAGATAGCATTTAGAACATTGCACATTTTGTTTTTTATGTGTGCTTTGGTGTATAACATGATGTGTGTTGCATGTTGTGTGCATTTATACATGATTGGAAAACAAAGAACATTAGAGTTAGAGAACATGATCATAGATGTTCGGGAATTACTATTTATTAGTGGTTGGCATCATGCATCATGAATGACATATGGCACAATAAATCTAAGATATGGTGCTTGACAGTGTAGATGGCTAGTCGCAGACGAGGACTCAGAGGTCGTCCACGGGACACTGGCCCACCACTGCCTGTTTTTTACCCATAGCTTATGAGACCCATGGGCGCTACTATCACTTTCATTGTGGGCCAAAGTGTGCAATGGAGGGTCGTGAGGAATGAGTAGCCTCCAGAGGTTTAGGGCACATCATCCCCCGACATTTAGGGGAGGAGGGGACCCATTGGTAGTTGACCATTGGTTTTGTCAGATTGAGAGGGTATTGGAGGCCATGGAGATCACCTCCACTATTACACGGATCAGGCTAGCGGCTTTTTAGCTAGCGGGTGAAGACCTCCAAAAATGTGGAGGTGATGACTTGGGTAGATTTCAAAGAGATCTTTATGAGTAAGTTCTTTCTAGTGTCTACTAGGCATGTCAAGGCCCGAGAGTTCCTGCACTTACGCATGGGAGACATGATAGGCTCGAGTACGTGGGTTAGGTTACTAAGCTACTGCTTAGATGACTATGTACACAAATTCTGCCAAGGTGAGGAGATTTGAGGATGGTCTGAGACTGTCCATCAAGGGCAAGATTATGGGGCTTCTCTTGTAAGATATGGACTCTATGGTTAGACACCGTGGCCATAGAGGGTGAGATGATGCTAAGAGACCGTGATGATAATCGGGTAAGAGTGAAGCCGAGGCCACCTTCTTGAGTTCGTGGTCGACAAAGGACTTTTGTTTCCCAAGGATCACAGGGACAAGGTCGAGGCTATTAGAGCCAAGGTTAGGGTCGGGGCTATCAATGCCAGCGCTGTAGGAACACAAGCGATAGGCGATGCTTTGTTTCTTCGCTAACAAAGGATATATAAGAGGGATCGGTCAATCGAGGGGCAAGGGGCGATCCTGTGGTTTTGTAGACGCCGCACACCCCAATCATCGGACCGCACGGACACAGTTTATTCCTACTATGGGTCAAGGGAATAGGTATCAAGCTCTAGGTGCTGCATAAGCACCTTCGGTTTCACAAATAGGCCAGAGTGGCCAAGTTATGGGTCGAGGTTAGGGACAAGGCCCAAGGGCCATGATTTCGGGGACTTAGGGGCGTGTCTACGCCATTACCCCATAGATTGAGATAGCAGACCAGTCGATGATACAGGGTACTTCTTGCTCTTTCATTTATGGGCGAGAGTTTTATTTGATTCTGATGCATCTCATTCATTCATTGCTACATTATGTGTGAAAGAACTGGGCTTAGAGGTTGAGACCTTGGAAAAGCTGTTGCATGTGAGTTCTCCCCTAAAGACTAGGGTGAGGGTTGATCAGATATGTCGAGATTGTGAGCTAGAGATCTCAGGGATTCTACTCATGGTTGACCTTCGGGTTATGGACATGTCGGAGTTTGATGTCATTATTGGCATGGATTAGTTGATGAAGACATCTAATGCTCAAGCGATAGTCAGGTTATGTTCCGGGATACATGATGTCAATCCCGCATAGTGTACGACTCCATGTGGCACTGACGCTGATGGGTCAAGAAGCCCACCCAGAGGACGAGGTGAGACAGGATTTGAGTCTACCGGGGTGGTTTGTGAGTACGAGGATGTTTTTCTGGATGAGCTATTGGGATTACCTCCGCCTAGGGATGTAGACTCGTTACCAGCACCTCGCATGTCCCTACTTTATGACTCACATAGGAGGCTTAGTTGAGTCAGAGGAACTCAAGGTCCATATAAAGGATTTATTGGACAGGGGTTTCATTAGACCAGGTACTTCACCTTGGGGTGCTCCGATTCTGTTTACGGAAAAGAAGGATAAGACCCTTCGCATGTGTATCGACTATCGACAGTTGAACAGGGTTACGATCAAGAATAGGTATCCATTACCGAGGATTAATGATTTATTTGATCAACTGAGAGGGGCGTAGGTCTATTCCAAGCTAGATCTCCATACCGGTTATCATCAATTGAAAGTCAGGAGGCGTAACTCCTAAGACAACGCTAGACGCTGTACGGGCATTTTTGAGTTTACAATGATGCTCTTGGATTGATGAATGCACACCATGGATCTCATGCATAGGGTGTTCCAACCCTATCTAGATCAGCTTGTTGTGTCTTTGATTACGACATCTTCGACCTACTCCCGCCTAAGGATATATGAGACTCATTCGGTATTGGTTTCAGGTGTCATGGAGAACATCGGCCAGTACGCTTAAGCCCAAGTATGCGAAGCTTTATTAAATGAGGCGCGATTAGACAATCAGTGTCAGCTTTGGGTGTCATGACCTCGAGAAAATCGAGCACTATGAGTCGGGAGAGATCGAACTCGCTTTCGCGATACGAAGCCTCGGGACCGGCCGATATTACAGGAGGTTTATTAAGGACTTCCTGATTAGTTGCACTTATGACTAGATTGACCTAGAAGGAGGTCAAGCATGAGTGGAATGACCAGTGTGAGAGGGCATTCCAAGAGTTAAAAAGGAGGCTTACATCATCCCCTATTATGATAATCCTAGAAAAGGGACAGAGGTACACCTGGCTCATGATGCCTCAAGACGGACTGAGATGCGTTCGATGCAATTTAAGAGAGTGGTAGCCAGCGGTTCACGACATTGAAGAACCAGCGGTTGCACTACCCTACGCATGACATGGAGTTGGAAACTATAGTATTCTCTGTGAAGATATGGTGCCACTATTTATATGGTGAGCAATTCGAGGTATTTTTGGACCACAAAAGTCTGAAGTATATCTTTACTCATCGGGACCTCAATATGAGGCAGCATAGATTAGAATATCTAAAGGGTTAGGACTTCACTTTCCAGCACTCATCCTAGTGGAATGTGCTGATACCCATGAAACATTTTCATCAGTGTGGTCTGAGGCTTGATGTCAGACTACGGGGCGCTTGCATTTACGTAACGTTGAATGCACTTAGGTGTTTCGGGAGCGAGTGGTTATGCCTCCCCATCGAGTGCAGAGTGATCGAGTCCTAGTGACGTGGATGCCGAGATGTTGTCTTATCAAGGACCGAGTCAGAATAATCTTAAATTTGTATAGGTATAAGTTAGGGAAAATAATAATGACAGGAATTTGTATAGGTATAAGTTATAGAAAATAATAATGACAGGAATTTTTATAGGTATAAGTTACGGAAAATAATAATGAAATGAATTTTTATATGCATACGTTATGAAAATAATAATGATAATTCAATTAGTAATTAATTAATTAATTTAATGAAAGAAGGGTAAAAAGGTAATTTTCCTAATAGATACCCTACATAAATTGGAGTAAGAAAAGAAAATCCTTTCTATTTTTCGAATTTCTCTCTGGTCGTAGAATCTTAAAGGACTTACGACTTTCGAATCTAGGTTTCAAGAACAAATTTCTAGGTAAGATTTTCCTTTATTTTATTTTTCTAGATTTCTTTGATGTAGATTCTTTAATTTTTCTTTCAGTTTAGACGAACCGTTTCGCCGATTAGATTTCACTCGCTCTTAAAATAAAATAAAATAAGGATAGTGGTGTCATACTGAATTACTTTGAGTATGAGAATGAAAAAGTATTTAAGGATAGTTTTTGAAAGAAAATAATAGCAAAACAAATAAGATAAATTTGAAAAGGCTGGATTTTGTATAAATATATATATTTGATAATTATTTAAAGATATATGTATTTTGGCAAGTAAATATTTTATTAAGGATTGAGAATTTATTAGATAAGGAATATGATTAGAATAATTTATTAGCAATTATAGGAAATAAGATCCTGCTAATAATACTTGTTGTCAAGTATGATAATAGTTGTGTTAAAAGACTAGATTATATTGTGTAATAATATAATTTGTAGAATAGTATTATTATTATTTCTTTCTAGTAAAGATTTAGTTCCTCGATTAAGAGCATAAAATAAATAAAATTATTAAAATAAGATCCAAATGAATATGAGTTTATAAAATTTGAAAACTACATAATTCAAATAGTTATCATTCGAATAAATTGTCAATATGTTTGAGGTGAACAAAAAAATCATGTTGATAGAATAAACTTTATAAATCACAAATTTTATAAAATATTTAGAAACCCATTAACTTTTATTATTATGGATTAAAAAAATTAAAAATAATATCATTGTTAAGAATATCAAATTAGGAAAGTTTTAAGAATAAATAAGTAATGATGATAGTTTCTTCCTTATTATTTTAGGAGAAATATTTCATTGAGGTGAAATTCTTCGAATTAGCTCCTTCAAAGCTTTTAAGTACTCCTTTGAGGTAAGGGATATTAATGTAGATATTTAAAAATAAAATTGTTTGTTTTTACTTCATTTGAGAATGAAAATTGTTTTAACGGAATTATATATAATCTTGGTTTATAAAAAGTTTTACTTGTTTTATGTATTTGATTATCCATTGATCAAAAGAGTAGTTTTGTATGATTGTACTTTTGAGATTTTTTTTTGTTACTTAGTAAAATGTGGAGATATGATGGTTTGTAATTTGAACTTTCTTTGAATGAAATATTTGATTTTGGTTAGTTCGGCCCTCTAACGGGAATAATAGTTGACACTATTCGGCCCTTGTCAACGGAATAATAGCTGACCTTTATCTTGGATGGTGAATACCACGAACCCCAAATTTCTAGGGGTTTCGCCAGCGTTACTGGGTGATGCAAGAGCTGCTTGCTCATTCACCTTAAAGGAACACCATGCGAAGCCACCCTATTTTGAAAGTCCCACATGACTGGGCACCATTTGATATTTGATGACCAGAGAAAAATATATTTGAAATGTATTTGATTTTGGATTTAATATGAAAGTGTTTGAATCGAAATTTGATATGAAATTGTTTTGATCACATTTGATATGAAGCTTATTTGAAATGGATGTGAGAATGTTTTGAAGTATATTTTGTTAATGTTCCAACTTATTTTTGAATAAAAAGTTTTGATGAAAAACATCTCCTATTTGTTATATGATCAAAACTTCGATCCATGAAATGTATTGCTAGTATTTCTTATTTGCTTTAAGCTCACTCCATTCATTGACATATTTTCAGTACTTTAGTTTCCGCGAGAGTGATGGCTAGGTCAGGGATTCGCCATCATTAGGATTTGATTAGAACTTTATGTTTGATCATGTTGAACTAATGGTTCAAGCTTATGTGAAATGTCGGTTTGAAAGAATGAGAAGTCACTGGATGATAAATATCTCATTTTATATTAGTACAAAGTTATTTGGCTCTGATAATATTGTTATATTCTAAAGAGCTATAAGATATGCATAATTGAGATTTGAATATTTAGAAGTAATTTTTGTCAAGAAATTTTGAATTGAGAATTTATAACTTATAGTGCCATACATTTACTTTGAACATGTGTTGGTAATTAGATATAAAACTAGTTTGAAGGAGGTTAGTAAATGTTACACTTCAAACCTTCAAATGGGCTTGAGGGTGTGAATTGACAAACATGCCCCTAGGTGGGTTTCAGAAGACACGTGCAATGTGCTGGAAGGGTGACGAGGGTCAGGCATTCACACGGATGAAAGTCTTCAGATAGGGGCGATTTTAGGGTTCCCCACTGGTGTTTTAAAGAGGACTTTGGGAATTCCATTGTTTCGCTTAAGGCATCCGTGTGGCACGAAGATGTATCATGATCTTCATCGCCAGTATTACTGGAGCGGGATGAAGAGACACGTTGGGGATTTTATTCGACGATGCCTCATGTGTCAATAGATTAAGGCTGGGCATCAGAGGCCAGTAAGGTTACTCCAGCCATTAGAGATAGTGGAGTGGAAGTGGGAGCATATCATGATGGATTGGTGACTCACTGGGCTTATAAAGATCGCTTAAGCATGACGCTGTGGGTGATAATGGACGCTTTACTAAGTCGGCACATTTTCGTCAGGCAGATCACCTTCATTAATCGAGGAATTCGTAAGTTGTACATACAGAGAGCCATAGTTGTATATATAACTCCATAATATCGGATTGCGATCCTAGGCTTACAACTCAGTTCTAGAAGAGTTTCCAAAGATCCATGGGGACACAGTTGAGGATGAGTATCAAGCCATCCACAAAATCCACCTGTTAGGTCAGAGAGTACTTATGACAAAGGAGGACATGCCGAGGATACGCGTCTTGGATCTCAAGGGTAGCTAGAGGAGCATTTGCCTTTATCGTAGTTCGCCTATAACAATAGTTAGGCGAAATATACATATGGCGCCTTTATGAGGCATTATACGGGAGGCCATGCCGATCTCCACTTGAGCGGATCGAGGTAAGAGAGAGATCCACCATGGAAAGTGGAGCTACTAGTGACACCTCGGGGTTGAAGGTGGAATTGATGCCGCAACGCCTCTCGCCAGCCTTAGAGCCAAGCAGGTAAGAGTTACACCAACACAAAGGTGACGACCTCTAGAGCCTTGAGGTGAGAGATCATGTCTCTCGGGCTGCCAAGCCTACAGGGAGGATCAGGCTTGCAGCGAAAGCTATCGCCGCAGAGCAGAGCTTGTAGCCTCGAGGTACCTCTCGAGAGGTGGGCAGTTAAGCTACCCACGGCACTACCGGCCGAGTTTATTCTGTGTTCATGACGCATTCCATGTCTCCATGCTCCAGAATACACTACAAATCCCGACCATATGGTGGATCATAATTTTATTATCGATACAAATGGGACCTTCGAGGAGGGACCAAGGCAAAAGATCATGGATAATAGACTAGGTTTTTCAACGCAAGACTCCGTGAGGAAGAAGTAAAGGAAGCAGGGCAAAGACCGGTGAGTGGAGGAGGCAACATGGGAGCGTGAGGACACGATGCGCGACTCGCTTATCCTTTTCTTATTTTCGGGATGAAGCGTATGTTTTTTGGTCTGCAGCATTCAATGACTGTTGTATATACATGTGATTGCGTATGGTTGTGAGTTGGAATTTCGGGACGAATTCTTTAAGGAGGGAAGAATAAGACTCCGGGAAAAAAGCTAAAATTTTAAATTTATAGAAGGGCAAATGGTAATTTTAGCCGGAATGGACAAAGCAAACCTGTCATTTTTCTAGATCTCATATGATGAAGGGACTTCACCGTTGAAATTGTCTCGCGAAATCTAGTCACCTAGACGACTCGCTGACCTGCACCACGATTTTTTCCCGACTCTCAGTCGACGGCATCGAGGGACCTTTAAAACAGGATTTTTAGAAAAATCCCAAAAAATGTCAAGTATTTAAAGAATGTTCATTTATGATAGATGGAATTTAAATCGGGATGAAATAAATTGTTTCGGGACGAAAACGGACCAGGGAAGCGTGACGCGTGGTGTGATGTGAGCTAGTGTCTCATGTATAAATATCAAGAAAATATCTAAAATAACAAAATATTTCATAGTTTGGTTTAGAACAAAACGTTAGAGAGAGAGAGAGAGAGAAGAAGGAGAAAAAAAAAAAGCAAGCTTCTCCAGCAATTTTAAGAGGTTTTTCCAGTCGGAACTCAACAGGCCGAGAGTTAAAGTTGCTATACGCAATAAGAGCTACGTGTGGGTATCGGAATCACAAAAATGCTTAAGGTTCATGTCTGGCTTTCTACGAAATCAGAAAGGCGACGTCCCGAGAAATCACGCTATTTGAGTGTAGTTTTCTACTCGGTTTAATTTCTCTGCCTAAGGGTATGTGTGTGTTCATGAGGTGTTGTTAATTCTTCCCTTCGACCCATAACTGAGCCACATATTCACAATACCAACCGAATCGAAAGTGATTCAAATTTCTGAGTAAACTAAACTTATAGGAAAACATATATCCTTGAAATGGGTATATCCAAATTCTAACCCCTTTGGACTCATAAATTCATTCAAAGTAGAGCAGCACGCTATGGTGTGCAGCAGGAAATTCTCGGGTGGGACACAATTGTCATTTTTTTAATTGTTGGCCTCCAACTTCGGATGGCCATAACTTCTTCGACCGAACTCCATTTCTGGTGTTCTTGGACTCTATGGAAAGCCCATTGAGTCAAGATTCTAGTCATGCGACTTTAGAGGATAGTGGGTGATCATAACTTTTCCGGGAATCTATGTTTTGTACCAGGTGCAGGTTGCTTGCTTGTGTCGATGTGTGAATAACCATGAGCATTGCATGGCATGTCAGAGGCTATTGTATTGGGTAGAATTTCCATGAGTTAGCCTAAGGAAGGCCGTCTGACATTATTTGTTTAGTCATGGATTGATGGATGCTAATATGCTTGATACGATATCTATATATATATTGGCATGAAATATATGGAACTTATATGCTTGCGATATATGTTTGCATGGTAATTGACATGAAGTGAAATTGATGAGAATGGTTCATGTAGTGTGCATCATACATGTAACATGAGAAATTGAAGTGACATTAGCACGTATATGCACAGGACACAAAGATATCAGCGTGCGTATGTTATACTATCCATCACGCATTGATGAATGGGCAAAGGATTTGTACTTGATGACATCCAATAAATGACTCAATGATTCAAAGATAAATGAAATATAATTAATGTGTTAGCGGAGCAAGAAGGGGGCCTTAATTTTTAGGTGAAAAAGCTTGGAACATGGGTAAGAGACCCGTGGTATGATCCGAAAGTTATGTCGCCAAAATAAGACACACGCTATCACATAAACTGAAATGTGGTGATAGAGCTCTGGATTGATCGAACTAGTTGCCCATCGCACTTGCATCGGGTACTGGCAGAGCCGGTAAGGACTCGGTATATGTGTGTCATTGGCAATTACTAGGTGACTCGCTCACACTCGCATAGACATGTGCGAGGGAGCTCAGTGAGTACCCTGAAATGGGCATGAAGATCGTTCCATGCTTGACATACGACATTCATGTAGACATTTTCTCTTGGATGTGTATGGGTTGGTTTGATCATTGTATGAGCACTTAGGTGGGGAGTAACCTTTGCAGGAGATTATCACTACTGGGCTTTGCTTACCCCGTCGTGGGACCCCCTTCGTGCACAAAGTCAGTACAAAGCAAGTGACCCGCATTCGACCGCACATTCAAGAAAGCCTGATGTGGCTTTGGGACCATATTTTGTATATGTATATTAGAACAACCTGCTTTAATATATCATTTAGATAAGAGTGTATAATTGAACTCTTGTAAACATATCACTAAGCATGGGGCTGTATGTATGTATCTGTGGTCTGGCTGAATAATGAGTGGTCGCTATGACTCATGAATGACTCCGGTGTGGTATATTGAGCCCGACAATAAGTGTGATGTATTGTTATATGTAGCTATATTCGATATTTTCCGCATGCAGGAGACTCGTCCGATTTGTTTAAATTATAGATCCCGATAAATGATGATGGGCGTGGTATCACACGACACCCACCGCCTATTGGTGTTAAAGGATTTGTCAACGGACCCTTGGATAGGGGTAAATACTATATATTTACATGAATGAAATGATGTATGGAAGTCATATGCAGGTGATGTAATTGTGCATGACACCCGGTAAGTGGTGTGAATTGTGTTATCCATGTAGCATTCATTATACATCATTATACATTTGGCATGATAAAACATGCAATGGAACATTGCATTGCATAGGCACATGAAACATCACATTTCATGGGTGTGAGTGCATGGTTGAAATCAATCACCACATTGGTACTGAGGGTGGGCCAGGCGCTGGATCTAAGTCCAATAGTCAGATCACAGATGAAACTCGAAAACTTCAGGTTCGTAATAGCAAGTGGGGACAGAGCACTTCAGTGAAAGACCCAGTAGTTATGGTTAGACATGATCCCTAACAATGAAAGCCCATGAAAGTGTCGAGGTTCCAAAGCTTATGACGGACCTCAAAATTCATACCTACAAAGACATGGTTTTGAAAACGAAACAGTCATTTGATATATGACATCCAAAAAGGTTTAGTTTATAAACAGAATCCAATTTTTTTTCAAAATGATCATTGGATGCAATTCATCAATGACGAATTTTATCACACGTTGGCATCGTAAAGTGGAGCCTAAGAATGACTCGACATGGTGCATGGGTGAGTCTTATCTCATTTCATGGAATGACATGTAGAGTTCCAACCTAGGATTGCATAATCTTGTTGGAATTGTGGTGTGAAATGTTGTTTAAACATTGCATGTGCACTTAGATGGGGAGTAGCCCTTGTAGGAGGTATTTTCTACTGGGCATGGCTTACCCTTTTATGTGGGACAACATCGCAGGCGTACACCGACAGACGGTACACTCGCAGAGGCCGTGATCGCGGGAAGTTAAGGCCGACATGTGGCCTTGATAAATCATATTGTAAAAAGTGCTTGGAACAAACTAGTTCTAGCATGTATTTCTATATAAAAGAATTGTAATTGAATTCTTTTTGGACCATTGCTAATATAGTCGGGTTTGTAATAATGGTAAGAGGGTCATGGCCAAACTCTTATGGACTGTTTTGAATGTAACATTCGCATATTTTAACTTAAATATGGATGAATGGATCCTGGGTAAAAGGGATGTATTGAGGTGGTACCGAGTAACTCGATATCCACAAGTAATTGGTACCAGTTTGGTATCAAGGCTTAGGTTCGCAATGACCTAAGGTAGTATTTCTGCAGGTTGACAGTTGGTCAACGGGACCCCCCGGTTTTGGGGTGTCACAAGAAGTGATTAATCATGCTCAAGTCATTGTGGATGACTCTCATCTAACCACATTCGTTTTTTACTTCCATGTCTATTATGTAAGCTTTAACTCTTACTTTCAAATGATACATAAACCATTATAACTAAGACCTTTGAACGAAATGATTTTCACAATCACATAATAAAACAAGAGTCGTTGTGTACCTTGATCCATGACAAGTATAGTAGATTTATATTGAGCAATCCTCGAGAATTGTGTTTCTCCTTTTTGACCGCTTTAGGTTTGACAAGCCTTCTTTGATGGAGAGAAAAATTTTTGTATGAGTTGAGAGAGGACCAATTTCTATTAGGGTTGCTCTTTAAAGACACCTTCCATCAAGTTGTTAATTTAGGAAATTACCTTTTATTAATTATTGACCAAATATTCTTCTTTATTTTGTCAAACCATTAATTGGCAATCATATATGGGCCACTTGACTTTTCATATAGTTTGCCCACGTTTGGGCATAGAAAAGGAAAGTCTAACGTTCTCCCACTTGGTCCATATAACATTATTTATCACTATGGTTTAATAATATAAGACATAATGTGAAAACCCGAAAACATGCAAAACGATTTATTATCGTCGCAGTACAGATGGTAACCCTAGAATTTTCTCTAGATCTCAGATGGCAACGCGGTTTTCACCGTTGAGTTTGTCTTGTGAAACCTAGGTACGCCATCAAATTTCGTCGAATTTTGAGATTTCACTTTTTTCGAGGCGTTTGGACAAATTATCGCATGACACATGGCATGGTGGCCGTGTGCCATGTGGCACTTGCATGGGAGACAGCTAGCACATGGGTGGGCCAAGTGTTATTCCCTTAGGATTGCATGAGTTGTGGGGCTGAATGTCAAGCCACCGTCATAAGGAGCATGAAAGTGGTTGAAATTGTATGGAGAACACTTGGTTAAGAAAGACCAAGTGTCAACAAATTGTGTTAGGTGTCCTCTGACTATGTCAAACCAACTTGGTGGTTGAGGTGGATTCCAAACAATTCAGAGGACAAGAGGAGAAGAAAGAAAAGAGAGAAAGAAAAGAAAGAAAATAAAGAAGGAGGAGGAGGGAAAGCTTAGCAAGACCGGTCATAGAGGTTAAAGGATCAAGGACTTGGATCTCAGTACACTAAGGTGAGGCAGAGACCTTTCCTATGTGGTTATTTTCCTTTCTTGGCCATGAATGGCATAGCTGAGTTTGCCAGACCCTCAATGGAGGAGATTTTTGTGGGCATAGGGTAAACAAGTTGAAGCTTAGAGATGCGCCTAATTTTTTTCCTTCAACTCGATTGAGTTTTCGCTATAAATCGCTAAGGCACTCATCCGCACGAGTGATTCCAAGGCTGGCAACTAGACTTAGAGGAGAACATATCTCCTTAAAATAGGTCTATCCAATTTCCAATTCCTTTTGACTCAGAAATGCATTCAAAGTGGACCTAGGTTCAGGCAGTTTTCCTGTGCTATATTAAGATCCCATGACTGTGTTTTGGCCATAACTTGGCCATCACACACGTGACCGAACGATCCCACCTGGCAGTGAACATACCTGCTCTCTCTCTCTCTCTTCTCTCTCTCTTCTCTCTCTCTCTCTCTCTCCCCCTCTCTCTCTCTTCTCTCTCTCTCTCTTCTCTCTCCCTGAAACAGGTCCATCCACCCCTCGACCCTTTAACCCAAAATGCATTCAAATGAGCCAGCACTCATTTGGTCTTGTTTGGAAACCCAGTAGCTAAAACAAGTTTCCAAAAATGTTTCTCCTCGTTTTAGATTAGTTTAAATCATGTATTTTATGTTCAAGAATCTCTACACTAATTACGATGGCATGAGGCTTGAATCTTAAGCCATTGTGAATTGTGGATCAGTGCCATCTCTCAAGTTAAGAGTACATACGATGACCTTATTGTATGCTCCAAAAACAATTGAGTTATATGTTACGCTAACATGGCCACAGCTAGTAATAATGTTGTAGCCTATAGGACCGAGTAAGGTCGAAGTCAGAGATGACCCATGACTTCATTTCAATTGATGTTAGAGTTATGGGAATGTATGTTTGTATGATGTATTGAATTGAGGAAATTCTAGCATGACAAATACGGAAATTGGATATCAACCGAATATATGAACTATGTGCATTATTAGACATGAGGGTCCATGGTACAACCTAGTGTACAAGGTAAAATGTCCATGTGAGGTCTTCACACATCATGAAGCCTGAGGAGTTTCCGAGTGCACTGGCACAATTGCATTGCATTGGTGTACAATAAATCACCACATTACATGGGTGTGTGTACATGATATTGATTTGGCACTGTGTTTAGTGCTGAAATGTGTGGGCTCGAGAATGGGACGAAGTGTCAAATAGATTACACAGTGTTAAATGAAAATGGAAAATGAATAGTATCTAGCGAGTGAGATATAGACACCCTCAGTGAAAAATTGAAACTAAGTTAGACAGCAGATCCACTCCGTGAAAGCCCAAAATGTCGATATGTAAGAGACCCTGTGAGACCTCTGAAAAGTTTCAAGGTTCAAAAAAGACACTAAACGATTAAATAAATATCACATAGGACTACCGTCAGGTGATGGGAAGTCGGGATTGACTCCTGTGATTGATCTCCCATTGGCACTTGTAGACTGGTGGTGGGTCTGAGAGGTCAGACCAGACACTGTGGTACGTAGAGGTCGTCCCACATTTATGTGTAGTTTTTTTACATGATAGACAAAAGATAGTTCAGACATGGATCAGGTTGTTTGTGTGACTGTGAAATGATAATTTGCATATGCACCTAGCGGGAGGCAATCTTAATAGGTTTTTTGTTTCTACTGAAAGATAAATTTCACCCATTGTGGGATCCCTTTAGGTATTAAAATACGTACAGCAGACGACGCTCCCTAGAGGCCGACAGTTGAGAAGAGGGCCAAGTTGTGGCCTTGATGTATTTTTGTATATGTATGAGGACTCACTGCAATACATATCCTGTTTTGTATATTGGAACAACATTTGGTTCTAATGCACGTATTTGTACCATATGTGTGAGTGAGGTGCTATAACTCTCACATTTTGTATACGGACTGTATGAAGTTATGTTGTGTATTTATGAATTAAATATGCAAGGATGAGTCTTGGTATACGAGACATGTGAGTGCGATATCAGGATACTTGATTTCCATAGACTTTCGCAGGTTAATAGGTTGTCGACGAGACCCCCCGGTTTTGGGGCGCCACACATAATGCACATATATAAGATAAATTCATCCTTATGTTGGTCACATCATAAAATAATTATTACACAAAGAAGATCATAAGAATCATGGCAGTCATATGCCACTTTATCGACGTAGTCCCTTCCACGTGTCACAATACCAATCTTGCACTTAATATGACATGTAATAAGGCATTTGATAACGACCCAACAATAATGTCTTTATCAAAGACAAAATCCTTTTTAATTCACATAATGCATTCATGTATATATACCAATAATACAAAACATGATTCATAAAGTTCATATCATAAACAGTAAGTAAATTAGCCCAGAGTATCCAATAAACAATCATCTTGAGATTAATACCATAATGTGCCTAAGACTGGTAACTTTCACGTGACATTCAACGTCTTAGTGACACTTCTTTCATCTTTAAGTCTCCAAACATAAGTTGTACACGTAATCAATAAATTTAATACTCTTGTTTTTAAATTAACTCATATGCAACAAAGCAATAACCTCATGTCTCAATAATCATAGGATATTTTCTATTGAAAGAGAAGTAACAACGGAATTAATCTATTCTTTTTAGCAACTTGGTCGTTAGGTTGACAAATCCAAGTCCTAAATATTCCTCAACCATAATCCATAATTTGTGACACATTATGTCACAATACATATTTTGATAGTTGATTATCATACCTTTACATAACATCATTCCTTTATATAATCGTCAATTAATAGGAATAAATGACAAAAATAAATTTTCAACTATCATTCAACATAATTGAATTTGAGAGCAAATAGAAAGCATGAATCATTAAGGTTCCTCTATCATGATAATTTCAATCAATTTGATATCCCAAAAATCTTCAAATATAATGTGTTTTATGAGACAATCTAACATACATTCAATTTCATATAAGATATCTCATCATATAATATTCTCTCAATCAAGTCGATATCTCAAAATTCTTTAAGTATATACTTTATGAGACAATTTAACGATTCATGTTACTTCATGTAGGACATCCTATCATATAGTATTATCTCTTTTATATACTTTATCATACAATTTTATGATATTGTTTCATAACTTAAATAAATGTAAGTTCAAAAACAATATTTATCAAGACATAATAAAGAATTCTGGCTCCCACTAATTTTCGGATATATTCACTAATGGTAGTGGTTTTCTTAAGTCCAAAAAGCTTTATGATATAACAAAACTTAAGATATCATGAAAGAGCATTATAATATGTGTGTCAATTTCAATTGACTTTCAATAGTAATTTTGTTTGGTAGTTATAAAAGTTTGTCTCTATTTTTAGTCAATCATAAAAACATGAGCCACTTAACAAAAAATATATTATTCTCCCACTTGGCTCATATTTTACACCAGTTGAGATACAAACTTAAAACATTGAATAAAACTAGAAGGTGAACATTACATACTGTAAGACCCCAGAAAATTCTAATTTTCTGAAGAATGATAAAATGGTAATTTCGGTCAAAATCCAGAATTTTTCTGGATCTCGAATGACAAAACAGACTTCACCGTTGGAATTGTCTCATGAAATCTAGCTACCACGCCGACTTCAATAATCTGAGACACTCAGAATTTTACGCTGAAAGCACTGTGAGTCGCGGCGTGACACTGCACATTGTGAATGGCTCAAGAGATGCCTTGTGTCATGTGCAGAATGAGTCAAACATGAGCTCAAATGGGAGCCATGAGAGACACATGGCATCATGCCATTGGAAGATAATCCATGGTAGATGGATAAAGGATAAGGTGTAATCCAAGTCAACCAATGGAAGGTTGACATGTGGCAAAGTGAGAGGACATCCCACTTGACCCAACTTGACCCAACCGATTAGATGGGGGAAAAGAGAGGGAAAATAGAGAGAGAAAAGAAAGAGGAAAGAGAAAGGAAGAGAGTTTAGAGAGAGAGGCTTTACCTCTCTCTAGATTTTCCTACGGGACGGTCCGGTCAAACCCTGAGACAAAGAGGCAAAGCGATCCCCATCGCAAGAGCTATCGCGTGAGTGCCGAGAACAGGAGTTACAACTCCTGGGGGTTAGGGTTTTCCTACTTGCTTTATTCTTTGGCTAAGAGTCATTTGAATGGATGGGGATATCTTGAGGCCTGGATGGCCATGTTTTCAGTCCCAAAGATTGGGACTGAGTGAGGAAATCCCTACGTGGTCGTGGACAGCCCGAGACCGTGGGTTGGACTATTCATGTGACCTTGTGTGTTGTTATGTGCTATTTGTGTAATTCTTTGGGTGGGTCCAAGATGGACTACCGAATTGTTTATTAGCCCATGTGAGCTAATTGTTGGTGTTATTGCTATGAATGAATAACATGTGTTTGTATGTGAATTTCGTTAATATATATGTGTGCGTGATGTATATTAACATGAATTATTATGAAATGGCATATTGCATTTCATATGCACCGGGGTAACAGAGAACAGTAGGTATGGGTGCATGACATGGAAAACATGGTTATCAAATGAATTTGATGGGAGATCTTCCGTGATCTCGAGAGTCAGTCTAACAAGCTCATCTCGAGGATGACCCATGACTATTTCTGAGAGTTATCCAAAGAATTCAATTCTGAGGGTCAGTCTAATGAATTTATCGAGGTTCATATTATGTTTTCTCGTGAACAAAACCTTTGTTTTGAAAATGTAACTCACACTGGGTTTAGGCATGCGTGAGGGAGTCAAAGTGAGGGCTCGAGAAGCTTTAAGCACAATCACATTCTCATCAATATCATGTAGACATTCGAAAGAATCATGAATTCACTTGAATGTGTGTGTTCATTTATCAGATGAGCACTTAGCCGGGAGTAATCCATGTGAAAATATCACTATTAGGTATTGCTCACCCTTACGTGGATCCCCTTCTCGTGTACTGTGGAGTATTCAGGAAGACGACGCCCACTAAAGGCCGCTTTTGAGAAGAAAGCTAACATGTGGCTTTGGTTATTTATTTTTGTAGAACATGTATGAAACCTTCTAACTGGTACATGTTGTATAGGAGTGTAACTAACTCTTGAAACTATTGTAATGTAGTTTGATTATGCTTTGTGAGTATGGATGTACGGGCCCGACGTGGCCATTTTTACTCATGTTTGGGTCTCATGATATGAGACACATAGGTTTCCGCAGATTGACGGTGGTCAACGGGACCCCCGGGTCTTAGGGCGTCACACATACTAAGCTCTAACATAAAAGATCTTTGTGTGGTTATAGTATCCACTTCATTTAAGAATGATTCATTATTTATTTGTTACTTACTAATTTTAATCTTTATCGCTAGCAATCAACCTCTTTAAGAGTTATAAAGGGATAAACAACTTTATCATAATTTCTTCATTCACCATATAAATATTATTGATGAACCACAAATTATTAGTTTTAACTAACACCTAATGTCTGTACCAAGTTATAAATCTATACTCTAAGAAGGGAATACTATGATGCACCAACTAAGTAACATTAAATAGCTACAATTATACTTGATATAACATAAGTATCAAGTTTACAAAGAGTTCAAAGGATACCATATAACATTTATCAGGATTGCCCCAAACTTGGGGTCTGACAACCCATCAACCCAGAGATTCAGAGATGCCTGCAAATCTGACACCATATCATCGAGTCCCTTTCCCTGTGACCTAGATTTAATGTAAATCAAAGTGTGAGGTCCCTTTATAATGCGGGAGCTCTACCCAAAATAAAACTCTATGCAATTTCATGGCAACCTCGTCCTAATATTATACAAATCTGGCCACATCCTGGGTCCACGACAATAAAAACGGCCACGAGGGCCCATTTATCCATATAAATACAATCGCATCACCGGCTACCAAGAGTTATTACATCACTTTAATACAAAATATTATATTAAACCACATGTTCTAATATAATATACAAACACGATCAAGGCCACAATCCGACCCACTTCATAATGTCAATTCTATGAGCACTGTCTCATCGCACATGTCCTACACCCAGTGGGGTCTCACTGATGGCAGCTAACGCCCGCAGAGATAAGTCCTACAAGGGCTATTCCCACCTAAATACAAGAATGGTCAACAACTGCCACACACCAACCTAGGACATGCAATCTTAGCACAGAATCCTACTTGTCATGAATGAGACGCGACTCATCATGCCCCATGTATCAAGTCCTCACCGACTCCCTCAAACATGCATTTTGCCATGAATGAAAACCATTTTCAAACGAAGGTATTTGTGTTTACCCGTGGACAACCCTCCGATATAAATAGTGGACACACTCTGCTAATCTATTTTGTGGACAACCCTCCGATGTATATCAATTGGGCATACTCCGACGATTGACATTTATGGACAACCCTCCGATGTATATCAATTGGGCATACTCCGACGCTTGACAATATATGGACAACCCTCTGATGTATAACAATTGGGCATACTCCGACGATTGATATTGTGTGGACAACCCTTCGATATTGTAGTGGACATATCTCGGGCTAAATACACACGGGTCAACCCACCGAAACAATTCTCTCAAGAAACCACCCTGCTCACTCCCATCATTTGTGGTGCCCCAATGCATGTGAAATGCAATGAGCCATTTCCATTTCCTTAACCTGTGCAACACCATGCAAATCGTAGATCTCCATTGGACTTTGTCCAAAGTACGAGTCACAACCCATTCACCAAGGATGATGGAATGACAAATCACTATGCACCACACCCACACCATGCGATGTCCTCGCGGCACCGCATAATGCAATCGTGCCATTGCACTCGTCAAGGCCCAATGTATAAAAGACCTCTACATGGACACCTTATACCGTACACCCACCGTGTACCATGGACACTCATGTTCCACGCACACAAATTCCATACATTCATTAAACGTTAATATACATGCACATGCTAATATTTATCGCATTCATGTCAACACATCAAACAAGCATGCATCAACATCATTCCTCATCACTACTTAGACAAGTAAATGTCATACTCAAATCCCTAGGCTGGCGACATGGCGCATAATGCCAATAAATCCAGCCTTACAACATGTCATGCAATAGCCATGTCCACACGAAAAACACATCACAAACCCAATATGTTGTGAGCACACCTATCGACATCTACATGACACCCTTAACTAAGAAATGCCATTTCAATCAATCACACAAGCACATGTTAACATTTCATCAAGTCACTACTCTTAGGCAAGTAATGACACACCTCATTTCCTAGGCTAATTCATGACATATCATGCACCTAAGATAGCCTACAACCTGCCATGTAATGGCCACTTCAGCACACAACTCCTCACATTCACACAACCAACAATTAGCACACTTGTTGTAAAAATCAATTTTTTTTCAACAAGGATGTGAGCACCAATTGCCATTGAAAAGAATGTGGTCTGATTCTAGACTCCAATATATTTCCATAGAATCCAAGAACACCTAAAACGGAGCTCGGACGAGAAAGTTATGGTCGTCCAAAGTTGGAGGCCTCGTATGAACGTAAAGGATCTAATACTACAAATCCCGCCAGGGGCCCATTGTTTTTCGTTACTCGGATAAATAAGGTTTAAATTTTATCATTATAATGGATGGATTCTAGACTCAAAGGTTTCCACAGTCTAAGAACACCCAAACGGAGCTCTGACGAGAAAATTATGGCCATCCTAAGTCGGAGGCCTCAGACAAACAAATGCGAATGGTAGCAACAAGGAAACTCACGAACGCTTCCCGTGGCTCCCTTTATAACCCCGTACATGCTACTTCTTCCTACCCAAACTCATCCCGAAACAACCCTTTCACCCAGAATAAGCCCGGTCCTAACTGAAGTCCACACTTAGCCATAAACATGGCATAAACTCATTTCAAACTCAAATTTAAAATCGCCTTCAGCTACCTAAAAACTAGACACTGGTAGCTCCAAAACCGAAACTAGCTTTTGTGTCCTGTGAACACAACCAAACAGCCCCTAGGGCTCACAAAACAAGACCAAACAGCATTAGATGAAATGTAAACCCGGTTCCCTTACCTTTTGGAGCGAAGATCTAAACTTTTTTGAGTCCTGAAGACTGACACGCAAAGCCTTCCCAAACTTCCGCTTCAATTCGACTTTAAAATTCTCGATTTCTCGGCAGGTCCACGTCGCTTTCGACGAGCAATTCAACTTTATGTCTCTGCCCGACGGAATCGAGTCGATCGCCAGAATCTTAAATAAGAGAAGGTAGAACTTCTCTAACTAGATTTTCTTCTCCAAACCCGAAATCTTTTGGTGAACCGAGTGTTGTCTGCACTAATGCGTACTTTGTCAAGTAGATGAACTTTAACTCTTGGCTCGACGGATTTCACCACCCGATCTCTCAGAGAACGTGAGAGAAGAGATTTTCTCCTCTACTCACGCCACTCCGCCGCTTCCTCCAAAATGAGCTTCTTTCTTTCTTTTCTTTTTTTTGGTCTCTTGGGCCTTAAGTTGATACGGTCCACTTCGCTACACGTGTCCATGACCTGTCCGAGTTCATTTCTATCCTGAAACAATTTATTTCTTTTCAGTTCAATTCATTTTAATTGAACTTAACTCAAGTCATTTCCTAACTCTCGAGATTTTTAAGAAAATCCGCTCATGGGATTTACTGACACCTAACTTCAAATTCATAAAGAATTCCCACTACCTAGAATTCAAAATAAACTTTCTCGAGTTACTGCTGTACGCACTAACTACACAACTGCTTTGTCATCCGAGCTCTAGGGAATTTTCTAGGCTTCCCTGAGCCCTTTTAGCGATTTATTATTTAATTTTATACTTTTATAAAATTTTAAATTTTCCGGGGTTCTACATTTACCACCTTAAAACACAATTGACTGACTTCATGCTTGTTTTTAAATATCACTATATATGAACTAAAACAATGTGATCAACAAAGTACAATTTTGGTCATATATGGGTAAAACACAAATCATATCAATTTTCAACTTTAAATCAAACATTACATCATAAAGGTGTTTCAAGCGTAAATACTTCAAATCATGTTAGAAACAAATTCATTCTATTAAAATCAGTCATTTGAAAAGAAAACCTAGTAAATATGACCAAGATCATATAAGAGAACAAAACTTAACCATGCTTTAAATTTTTCTTGTAAAATGAGACTCAACTTACCTCAAGCAATGCCCAAAACACTCCCTTGCATTCTTTCCTTTTCTTGGTCAATAACCATTAATAACTTAAAGTCTTTTCAAAGTGTACTTTGTGAAATCCTTCAACTATTCATAATTTTCCAAGATCTTTAGTCTAGTAGTTGTAACATTAATAAAAGGGCTTAGTTCTTGCATATCATAAAATTTTAGAATGATAGTAGTCTACCCTCACCAAGCATAAATTTACTTAGAGGAACAATAACAAACTTAATATTACTAAATAATTAGCAAATTTGAGAACAATAATGTGACATAAGATATCATACTTTTCATGATTAACCTTAATAAACTACAAGCGAAATCCATAATCTTATTCAAATGAATAATTTCAAAACGATACATATATACCACAATTCTCCTTTGGTTAGATATTGCAATGTATAATAACGTTATGATGCTTATAGTACATATATTTTTAATGGATAATATTCATAGTCCAAGTTAAACTACATTTGTAATCTTTGGATGTTCAAATATAGCTTACCAAAACTATAAGATTTATCCCATCGTGTTCATTATTCATAAGATGGTTAGTTTACCTTTGGGTAAATTCTTAAGTATCCTATAGCTAATGAACTTCTATATACTCATTCATCAAGTACTTAATTATGTTGCAAGTATCCATAAGGAAAGAGTAACCGAATATCATAAGTATTTATTCTTCAATTTGAAATTCATGGAACATTCAAGTTCGGCCACTTTGGTGACTAACGAACTTTACATTATATGAATTTAAAAATGTTGTAGTAAACAACATTTTAAATATTCATCAATTTGAAATTCACGAAATATTCAAGTTTAGTCACTTTTGTAACTAACGAACTTTTCATTATATGAATTTCAAAATATTACAGTAAGCAATATTTTACATATTCCTAAATTTGAAATTCACAAGACATTCAAGTTCGACCACTTTGGTGATTAACGAACTTTTCATTATATGAATTTCAAAATATTGTAGTAAGCAATATTTTACATATTCCTCAATTTTAAACTCACAGAACATTCAAGTTCGACCACTTTAATGACTAACGAACTTTACATTATACGAATTTCAAAATATTGTAGTAAACACTATTTTATATTGTTAAAGATGATAATTAAACCTTTAGTATTCTCATGACTAATGTTCCTTAAATGACATATACTCCTTTATAATAATATAATTATCATACATACATTATGTTGAGAGAAATCAATAAAAATTAAAACATACAATTTTATTGGAAAAAAGCCATAATATTACCACAACCAATCATAGAATGGTTAAGTACAAGAGAAACTTAATGAGACTTCATAAAGATGACAAATACCAAAACTTTTTATAATAAGACAAATCATGGACATGTCAAATGTATTGTTATAATGTGAACTTTCGATTTTGAAAGAAATCTCACATAATAAGTTTCATTTAAATTTATATGAATAATACCTCAAAATCTTATACATGTCAATTCGCATCGTATTGACAATGATTTCTATAATGTATAATTCATATAAATCTATTACAAGACCTTTTAATGAAAGATCTTTAATTCATGACAATTGGATCAAATTCTATATGACATTACATCACATCATTTATAAGCATTTCATGACATTTAATCAATAATAATAGTATACAATTAATACACGTAAAACTTTCAGGTTCAACCTCTTTGGTGGTTAATGAACCATTCATAAGTGAGTTTTAATTGTATAATATAAATAATTATGATATTCAAAACATTGAAGTTTGGTCATTTAGATGAATACAAACAAGCATAATATGAATATCAAATTAAACAAAATTCTTGATGAAGGTTTTATAATTTGATATTCAAACATCAAAGTTTGGTCACTTTGGTGACTACATACATACATAATATAAATATCAAATTAAATAAAATTTAAGTCATGTAAGGCCTTCACAATATCATTACCAAGAATAAGAGATAATTACACGAGATAACTTATAAACTTCATAATGCTCTTACTGTTACCATAACATAAGAGATAATCCACTTAAACTTTATGATCCCGAGTAGTACAATTAGTTATTCTTTAATAAATGGATCAAATTCATTATATAAAGCTATAAGGAATTCAATTCATTCAATTTGTACATTAATAACAGTAAACAATTATGCAACAAATAAATGCAACTAATAATTGTCACAAAATCTTAATTCATGTACCATGCATCATATCAATTGTGATCAATTATATGTATCTCATATATATTCCATGATGTCTTTCCATTTATAAGCATCACATAAACATGTGTAATTGAATATATTTTAATTGTCATTTATAAACCTTTATAGTTTGGCCAATTTGATGACTAATAAATTACACATAATACAAATATCAAATATTCAAAATATTATATAATAATTTTAACATTAAATTTATAACGCATGCATATACAATCAACATTAAAATTTTATAAAACATTATATGCATATATGTGTACTACATCTTAAACATATATTTAATTCCTTTATTGGTATACATCATACTAAAATATTAATATTATAGTCACTTCCCCTTCACTTCATAAAACATAATTGATATCATGAAATATATTACGTCTTTACAAAAGCCAATAAAACGAAATAAAATAAACTGATGGTGATTGATCTAAAATGCATTCAGTGTCATTTAAATGTCTGCATGCCAAATAAAAGTCACAAAAAGCCGTGCCTCTTAGAACAAGCATTAGAAAAAAAATGCCTTTAAGGAACAAGCACAAAAATGAAACATCTTTGGAACATCCAAATGTTTATTAATATTCTAAAAGCTACGGGTCAAGGTGAAAAACTTTTCAAAATTTCTCCTTTTAGGCCTTCCACTTTCTTTAAAAATAGATATCATTCAGATTTTAGAATCTCAAAACAAAAGGTATAACCTTTATCCAAAATAAATATCAACTAGATTTTAGGATCTCAAAACAAAAAGTGTAAAAAGAAAACATTCATGGTTACATCCATCACTTTCATCACAAGTACAAACTCAGGTTTGTAAAACTCAGGAAAAAATCAATGTTTCTGAAAAAAGGTAAAACGATAATTTCGGTTGAAAACCGGAACTTTTTTAGATCTTGGATGACGAAACGAACTTCACCGTTGAATTCGTCTCGCAAAATCTAGTTACACTATCGAATTTCATCGAATTTCGAGATAGTCGGAATTTCACGTTTTTCGAGACATCGGGTGTCGGGTGACACATGGCATGACATGAGGTGCACTTGTGTGAATGGCTCACATTGAGCCAAGTGTCAAGTGGAGGAAATAATGGGAAAGATAAAACATGAAAATAAATAAATAAGGAAAAGAAAATAATAATAATAATAAAAAGCATAAAAGTCAAAAAGGAAGAAGGGGGATGGAGGAACAGAGAGAGCAAGAATAGAGAGAGAGAAGAAGATTTTTTTTTTTTCTTTCTTCGCTTCTCTCTAAGATTTACGAAAATCGGACCGTAGGTTTTCGTCGAAGCAAAAGGCAAAGTCGGTCCAAGCATTAAGAGCTACGCGTGGGTACCAAAATCTTGGAGTTTCATCAAACTCCATGAGGAACGGAATTTTCCTACTTAGGTTATTTCTAGCCTAAAGGTCATTTAATGACTTGGGATTTGCTTAGAGGTCGTGAGAGGCCGTAAATTTCAAATCCCAATTTTGGGCCGAGTGTAGAATTTTTTGGAATTTTGGGATCAAGTTTCTGACGCCCATATAAGATTTTCTGAACTGCTTTCGCAAATTCGGGTATAGGTTGAGGTTTGGTTTTGATCCTGGGACTAATGTCTTCAGGTTTTGTGGTGTGTTTTGGTATCACAGTAATTCGATGACGAACCGTGAAGGGACCAAGAGGTGCCCTGTTTTATATAGGTCCAAGATTTGGGCCACTTTGTGTGTTATTATTGGAAAAATAAATAGCATGATGTTGTGTGTAAAAATCATGTTAATATATACTGTTGACGATACGGAAATTGCGATAAATGGAAATTATATGTAAGAAATATAATTATCCAGATTTATAAATGTTGTATGTAGCTCTTATTGTGCATGTGGCATGAAATAGCATGAAATGACATGATTAAGATTTCATATGCACTGTCACATCATACGAATCGCGTGGATGCATAGTAATCGTTTATTCACCATTCGTGAATGTGGTGAGCTTCTGGAAATGGGACAACGCTCAAAATCGAGACTACTACTAGTATAAAATAATAATAAATTTGTGTGTCTGGGTGAAGTAAGATAAGATCCTCTCTCAGGTGAAAGACCCAAATTTTATCTCAACATACATATGGATCCAATGATGAAAGTTTGCAAAAGTGTTCGAAGGTGTTGCGAAGCCCGCGATGACTCGAAATTAACCCAATAAACACATGGGACGGATAAATTAAAATCGAAGGCTTGTCCAATGGTTTAAGTCATTGCGAAACACCACCGATCGGGTTTTTCACACTTGGTGTCAGTAGTGTGAGGGAGTCACGGACTCTGTGTGTTGTGGGCATGAGGAGTCTCATCTCATGCATGACACGGAACATTCCATATAGGATTACATTATTTAAATGGAATATGGTTTGATGTTTTATGTACGCCATTTCATGTGCATTTAGGCGGGGAGTAGCCATTATAGAATAATTTTGCTACTCGGCATTGCTCACCCCGTTGTGGGACCCCCTTTCAGGTATAGGGGGTGTAAAGGGAGACGACGCTCGACGAGGCCGTGATTATGAAGAAGGCCAACATGTGGCCTTGACAATACTTTTATAAAAAGTATTTTATGTAAAAAGAATTTTAATTAAATTTTTTTGGACTATTGTATAAATAGTCGGGTATGTAAATATGGTAAGAGGGTCGTGATCGGACTCTTATGGACTATAATTAAGCATTTTATTTTCATATTTAGATTTGGGGGAAATAAGAATGAATGGGTCCCGATAAAGGGATGTGTATTTGGGATATGGATGCATGGACCCCATGGGGTCAATACTACTTATGTTGAGACCCTGGATGGGTTATGATTATATTGTTATACAGGTTGTATGTTGGGTAGAGCTCCCCGAACAAAGAAGACTCTGCCCGATTTTTTTAAAAATATGGATCCAGATAAATGGGACACAACAATGTGGTATCGGATCACCAGAAATCCATAGGAATTCCGCAGGTTGATGGGTTCTCAACGAGACCCTCTGATTTGGGTGTCTGGATGCCAAACAAAAGTCACTAAAAGTCGTGCCTCTTGGAACAAGCATTAGAAAAAAAATGCCTTTAGGGAACAAGCACAAAAATGAAACATCTTTGGAACATCCATTTATTCATATTCTAAAAGCTATGGGTCAAGATGAAAAACTTTTCAAAATTTCTCCTTTTAAACCTTCCACTTTCTTTCAAAATAGATATCATTCAGATTTTAGAATCTCAAAACAAAAGGTATAAACTTTATCCAAAATAAATATCAACTAGATTTTAGGATCTCAAAACAAAAAGTGTAAAACGAAAACATTCACGGTTACATCCATCACTTTCATCACAAGTATAAACTCGGGTTTGTGGCAAATTGAAGAGTGAAAAAATATTTTGTTTGACCTCATCCATGATGCCAGGAATGAGAAAACGAATAGAAAAATACAGCGGACATAAAAACATAATAATTCATTCATGGAAAATCACAAGTTCCCAATCAAAGCTCTAATACCACATGTAAGCTTTAACTTTTATTTTCAAATGATACATAAGCCATTATAGCCAAGATCTTTGAACATTATGATTTTCACAATCACATAATAAAACAAGAGTCTTTATGTATCTTGATCCATGACAAGTACAGTAAATTTTTACCAAGCAATCACTGAGAATTGAGTTTCTCCCTCTTAACCCCTTTAGGTTTGACAAGCCTTCTTTGATGGAGAGAAAACTTTACGTATCCTATTAGGGTTTCTCTTTAAATACACCTTCCATTAAGATGTTAATCTAGGAAATTACATTTTATTAATTATTGACCAAAGATATTCTTCTTTATTTTATTAAACCATTAATTGGCAATCATATATGGGTCACTTGACTTTCCATATTGTTTGCCACGTTTGGGCTTAGAAAAGGAAAGTCTAACATATTATTCTTCTAAACTAACAAACACACATGTTGAAGCTTTATCTTTCTTTGAAACATTTAACTAGGTTGTTTTAGACAAGCAGGAGGTGAAACATTTGCAAAAAGAAGTAGCCATGTTGGAAGAGAAGCTGCACACCCCATATTTATCAAAGGAAAATGACTTAAAGATCCAGTAGGTAGTCAACCACACAAGTCTAGGTTTTATTCTGGCTCTGATTAGAAGGGAATTAAATCCATATTACTTATATTTTGCTGTATTTGACTATGCTTAGATGGAGATGGAGATGGAAATTGAAAAGACGAGGTGCCAAAAAGGTCTTGCACAATCCTAGGTAGACGAATTACTAAAAAGAGTTCAGGAAGACCCACAGGTTCCTCCTCATGATATACAATATCTTCTCTCTTTCTTGTAATTTATTTCCAATTCACTATAATCTTTGCATGTTTCCAGCCTTGGGGTTCTAATCCATTTGACTCACCCCACCAATTGATTAAACCCAGGTAAATTTGAATTTTTTCGAAAAATGGTTAAACGGTAAATTACCACTACAGTACAGGTTGCAAACTTGGAATTTTTCTAGATCTTGGATGACGAAACGGACCTCACCATTGGATTCATCTCACATAATCTAGTTACCAAAACAAATTTTATTGAATTCCGAGACAGTTAGATTTTCAAGATTTTCGAGGTGTTGGGTGCTTAGTGGACCCCAAAAACGGGATTTTTGAAAAAAAATCTTAAAAGTGGAAAATAAATTAAGTAAGGTTCATCTTAAAATAAATTGAACTTAAGTCAAGACGAAATAAATTGTTTCAAGCATAAATAGACCCGAATAAGTCGTGGACACGTGGCTCGACGTGGGCCAAGTAATTAAAAGGTCAAATAAGGTTAAAATGAGATTTTTGGGCAAAAAATAACACATTTTCTACTGGATAAACCGTAGATAGAAAGAGGGAGAGAAAATGAGAAGCCAAAGACTTCTCTCTTCAATCTACGGAGTTACATCAGTCGGAATTCATCGAGTCAAGAGTGAAAATTCATTTACTCGACAAGGGCTACGCGCGGGTACCAAAAATGAGGGATTTCACCGAAGATCCAAAGGAGGAGATTTCGAGAAATCAAATTTTTTTGGATTAGGAGGTGTTCTTGAGACCTCCTTCGATTCTACTACGCTTCAAGAGGTAGGGATTCTTCCCACCTTGGTTTATTCCTACTTTTTTGGACTGTTTTTAGTATAGTCTTACATGTTTTTATATGAATGTGGATAAATGGGCCCGATGTGGTTAATTTGTACTCATAAATGGACTCGGTGCTGTCACTATGTTATATTAGGCCCTGGATGGGTCATGTTCTTTTATAATGTACAGGTTGGGAATTGGATAGAGCTCCTCGAACAAAGGAGACTCTATCCAATTTTTTGTTAAATTATGGATCCTGATGAATAGGACACACGAAGGGGCATCGGGTTAACGATATCCACAAGTTTCAACGAGTTGATGGGTGATCAACAGACCCCTGGATTTTGGGGCATCACAAGTTTGTATCAGAGCATAGGTATGTGATTACCTAGGGCTTGATGGGCATGCGTTTAGACCATTGCATTCATTGTGCATTTCATGTTTGGTGCTTAATATGCTACACAATTGTTTGCTATGTGTTGTGTGAAAGATATACTTGGTAAAGTGTATATGGAAAAAGAGGAACACTAGGGTTAGAAAACATAACCTTAGGGGTTTAGGAAAAGAACGAATGGGAAGTTCAAGATGTTGAGGTCTATTAGTGGTTGGCACATGCGCTACTAGTTAGACAATGAGAGGAATCTCAAAGTCTATGGAGATCACCTCTGATGCCTTTAGGATAAGGCTAGCTGTATTCCAGCTAGAGGGCGAATCCCAAGTATTATGGAATTGGGTCAAAGCCTCAAGGAACTTGGAGGCAATGACATTGGAAGAGTTCTGTGAGCTCTTCATAGGCAAGTATTTCCTAGCGTCTATTCAACATGAAAAAGCTCAATAGTTCCTAGAATTGAAACAAGGAACGATGATAGTGCTCGAATACGTGGCTAAGTTCACTGAATTAGCTCTCGCTGACAATTATGTGGCCACAGACATGGCTAAAGTGAAATTTTTGAGGATGGCCTGAAATTGTCCATCCGGGGTAAAATTATAGGACTCCTCCTACAAGACACGAACTTGATGATCAAGACATCTATGGCCATTGAGAGGGAAGTGGATGACGCACAGAACATTCGAGAGGCGGGTGTTAAAGATAAGTGAAAATTTTAGGCTTAGAGGTTGAAACCTTGGAAGAGCCACAGATGAGTTCCCCCTAGAACTAGGTGAACATTGATAACATATGTCAAGCTTCAGGAGTTAGAGATCTCAGGGATTCTACTCATTGTTGACCTTAGGGTCATGGACATGTCGGAGTTTGATGTCATCCTTGGGATGAATTGGTTGACGGCACACCGAGTCGTCATTGATTGTGATTGTATGAGGGTTACTGCCTACACACCGGAGGATGTTTGTGTTATGTTTCAAGGGGATAAGCACAATGCTTTACCCCAAGCCATGTACGACTCTAGATGGCACGAGCAGTTGATGGGTTGGTTGGCAAGCCTTACCCTAGAGGATGAGGCTCATAAGACTCGGGTTTACCTCAGACGGTTTGTGAATATGAGGACATTTTTCCGGACGAACTACCGAGATTACCTCCGCATATGGATATAGACTTCACTATTGAGTTGCACTTGGTACATCACCTATTTCCATGACTCCGCATAAATGGCACCCATCGAAGTTACAGAACTCAAGTCCACCATGTGAATTATTAGACAAAGGGTTTTATTAGACTGAAAGCACTTCACCTGAGCTGTGCTGTTTGCCAAGAAGAAGGACAAGACCCTTCGGCTATGCATAGACTACAAGCAGTTGAATAGGGTTACTATCAAGAATAGGTACCTATTGTCGAGGATTGATGACTTATTTGATCAGCTAAGAGGGGCATGGGTTTCTTCCAAGATAGATCTCTGCACCGGTTACCATCAATTGAGGGTTAGGGAGGCAGATATCCCTAAGATGGCTTTTAGGATGCGGTATGGGAATTTTGAGTTCACATTAATGCCTTTTAGATTGACGAATGCTCCAGCGGCATTCATGGATCTCATGCATAGGGTCTTCCAACCCTATCTAGATCAGTTCGTCGTGGTCTTCGTTGACAACATCTTGATCTACTCCAAGTCTGAGGGGGAGCATGAGGGTCATTTGAGGATTTTGCTCTAGGTTTTAAGAGACCATCAGTTGTATGCTAAATTCAACAAGTGTGAATTTTGAGCTTATTGAGGTGAAATTCTTAGGGCATGTGTTATGGACTTCAGGTGTATCCTTGACCTGGAGAAGGTTAATGCGCGCATGAAATGGAGAGACCGGGTCACTGATACACAGTTTCTTAGGATTGGCAGGGTATTATAGGAGGTTCATTGAGGACTTCTCCCAATTAGTTGCACCTATGACGAGATTAACCCGGAAGGAGGTCAAGTTTGAGTGGAATGACTTGTGTGAGAGGGCATTCCAGGAATTGAAGAAGAGGCTTACTTCAGCTCCTATTCTAATAGTTCCAGAGAGGAGACAGAGGTACATAGTGTATTGTGATGCCTCTAAGGACGGACTTGGATGTGTTTTGATGCAGTCAGAAAGGGTAGTGGCTTACTGTTCTCGATAGTTAAAGAACCATGAGCAGAGTTACCCTACACATGACATGGAGTTGGCGACCATTGTCTTTGCCTTAAAGGCTTGGCGCCACTAACTATACGGTGAGAAGTTCAAGGTGTTTTCGATCCACAAGAGTCTGAAGTACATTTTTACATAGTAGGACCTCAACATGAGGCAACACAGGTGGATGGAGTATCTTGAGGACTATGACTTCACTTTGCATTACCACCCTGATAAGGCAAATATGGTGGTTGATGCAATTTATCTCTGAAGTCACTGGGAGTGTCACAGTGTGGCTTCCGAGAGTGGCATATGTCAGTCGTACGCCGGCCGCACTAAGGACCGTCACTGCATTGGGGGAGTTTAAAGGGCTATGCCTTCCCTAGTGAGCAAAGTGATCGAGTTCCAAGGACAGGACACAAAGATACTATCCATCAGAGACCGCACCTGCCGTGACATGCGACGGCCAGCCATCTCACACCCGATAGTAGTCTTCGTTATAAGGGATCTGCCAGGTTCGCTCCCGGCCGCCAGATATGAGAGAGAAGATCCTCAGGGAGTTCCATTGCTTTCGTTTTTCTATGCACCAAGGTGGCACAAAGATGTACCATGATCTTCGTTGCCAGTATTACTGGAGTGGGATGATCATATCAAAGGGCACATGATTCCCATATGAACACACATCAATGTCAATTCATTAGTACACTTGGTGCAACAATCAAATTTTCAGGAAAGATGTGAGCCCCAAATGCCATTCACCGGCATATGGTCAAATTCTAGACTCAAAGAGCTATCCATAGAGTCTAAGAACGTGCAAATTGGAGTTCAGACAAGAAAGATATGGTCGTGTAAAGTTAGAGGCTTAAAGGTGTGCAAGGGCTACGCAATTGCGCCAAATCCTACGCAATCACATACCTGAGAGCTGAAATTTCGAAGCCCAGCCACTCAATAGCATGCCCGAGAACATTATGATTAGCTATTGTACACCCAATTTTGACCCAAAACAACTCCTTAAACAAGCCATAACCCTGTCCTAAGTAAAACCACAAAACCATTCGAATTAAAGACACAAAACATGCCATAACATGGAACAAAAATCGTCCCAAACTTAGCCCAAAATCAACTTCAAAACAATCCCAATTCAGCCCAAAGGTAGGAATAAAACCAAAGTAGGAAGAATCTCTTCCTCTTAGAGCATAGAAGAAACAATAGGAAGCCTCAAAACACTTCCTAAACCTGAAGCCCTCCCTTTATTTCCCCAAATCTCCTCATTTGGATCTTTGGTGAAATCCCACTTTTCTGGTACCCATGCGTAGCCTTGGTCGAGGCGATGAACTTTAGTTATTGGCTCGACGAATTCCAATCGACAAAACCCGAGAAATCGCCGAAGAAAACCTTAGCTTTCCTTTTTTTTTCTCTCTCTCTACGTTTCAAAAAATCAGCAAATAGGAGATATTTCTCCCAAATTATCTCTTGTCCCTTTTTATACTTCTAACACGTGGCTCATGTCGCGCCACGTGTCCCTCTTGTTCCGATTCGTTTTCTTCCCGAAACAATTTATTTCGTTCTGATTCAAGTTCAAATTATCTTATACGAACTTTCTTTAAATTATTACCCAACTTTCAAAATTTTTTAAAAAATCTCGTTTTTAGGTTTCTGGCTTTATCCATAAGCGTGAAAATTCTGGTACATCTCATGTCTATAACGAAATTTGTTTGGGGAAGCTAGATTTGAGGCAAATCAACTTGGTGATATCCAGTTTCATCATTTGAATCTACCAAAAATTTCATTTTGCAACACCGTATATTGTAGCAATTTATCGTCTTACCATTTTTCAAAAAACTTCAATTTTACTGTGGGTTTGTGGCCCCAAATCCAGGGATCATTGACCACTTGGTCTGACACACGAAAAACTGTGTGTCTCATATCATGAGACTAAATGCGTGAGTAAAAATGGCCGCGGGCTGTCATCAATACTGCTTCAAAAATACATCAACTATATTACATAGTTTAAGAGTTGATACACATCGCTCTTAATACTGAGTATATATTAAGATTTGGAAATTTTTAATCGTGTTATCTGAAAGTATCTACCAAGCCACATGTCAGAGCTTTCTTCTCAGTGGCCTCTAATGGCGTCGTCTTCCTGAACACTCCACTTTGCTGAAATAATTATCCCTCGACAAGGTGAAGACAGTACCCACAGTAGTGATAATTTCACATGGAGTTACTCCAGCCTAAGTGCACATGTAATGTGACTAAACACACTCAATGATACGCTTGATCCTAGCGAATATCTACATGTTACTTGATCCCGTGTCTAGAGTCCTCATGAGCTCCCTCACACATGCCTAAGCAAAATGTGTGAAAAATACGGTTTTCAAAACAAAAGGTTTTTGTTCTCGAAAATATACTACCGAGTTTTGGTAAAATCTATTGGACAACCCTCCGAGGCGAATTTGTTGGATAACTCTCCGAAACAATTCATGATCTCTGACGTGGATTGTGGACAATCTCTCTGACCAGTTATCCACCCCAGGAAAAATCATCATTACTACAAATTGCCTAATGGGTTCTCCTTATTTGTTTCATGTCATGCCTCCACACCACTATTATTCATAGGTTGCCACAGTTATATGGAATCATTCTTTGTTTCAAACAATTCATACTAATATATTTTACATGCATATATTAATAAAAATTAACTCACATACATCATATTTATTCAATTCATATGATAACATCAAAATTAGCTCACATAGGCTAATAAACAATTCAAGCAATTCATTTGAATCACCCGAGCAACACGAAAATGCACACGAATCACATAGAAAAATAAAACCACTAGGCTCAACTTAGCATTTCACGGCCACACTAGGGATTTTCTTTACTCAGTTCAAATATTTTGAGACCCAGAAAGCAAACCATCAGGGCTCAACCAAATCCCATCCATTAAAATGGCTCTTAGCCAAAAGAATAAACCAAGTAGGAGATGACATATACCTGTGGAGTTGTCAAAACTCCACGAGTGAGTATCCACGCGCAACCCTTACGTAGATCAACTTTACTTCTTGGCCCGACGAGGCAAGCGGTCCGGCCAAGGAAATCTAGAGGATTTCACTTTCTCTCTCTAACTAGTTCTATTACCCTTCATGCGTTTCAACGAAAATGGGAGAAGATGAGATTATCTTTTTGTCTTTGTTTTAATCTTTTCACCAGTTCCATCATATCCCTTTAATTTGACTTAAAGGGCCTTTTTGACACATGGCTCAATCTAAGCCATTTATCTCTTTTTTCTCACTAATCATGCAACATGTGTCACAAGTAGTAGGTGACTTTTGTCACATTACATGTCTCTCACTTGTTGTCATCGGCTTTTGGGCACTCAGTGCCTCGAAAGGCGTGAAATTTAGGTGTATCAGGTCGTGAGGTGTGCGTGGTAAGCTAGATTCGAGGCGATTCAGCCCAGTGAAGTGGATTTCGTCTGATATCAGAAAATTTCAGTTACGGCCCAAAAATTACCATTTACCTTTTTCGAAAATTAGAATTTTCCCGGGTTTTACATTCTCCCCTCTTTAAAAATTTCATCCCAAGATTCTACACATACGTCAACCACGTGCATCGTAACCCTACAGCAATTCCTGCTTTGTGTACAAGCAGCGGCCTTGCAAGGTCAAAATCACTGACAACGATGGGCCTCTGACCAAATCCATGTCGAGGCAGCCTCAAACCCGATATGTCCATCACTCAGAGATTTTCGCAAGGCAAAACCATTGAGATCTATGACTCACAATCCCGACCTATCAGGTCAGCCCTCACCCTAGATCTTAGGGAAGAACATCCACACACTTGAAGCTACTCCTAGAGGCCTCAACCCTCTAAACTGAACCTATCACCTGGTGCATTTAATAAACACTTGTGCATCAAAAAAAATCTGAGGTATAAAGCGTACCACTGCGTATCGGTGATCTGCATGCTCGACTTTGTGAGTACCGCAGGACCTGCGCCTCCTGGGGGACAGTCTAAGTCTCATATGCCCCGGGGTTAAGCGTGTGGTAACGCGTCATCTTGAAGCTGACCGGACTCTGCTGAATACGTGCTCGACCTCGGCACATTATACGGCTGACCTGTGACCCGCCCGAAGTACTAAGTGCTGGTGCGACACCATGGGACTGATACTAGTTCCTCTGACCCATACTAGGGTGTGGGCTCATTGTATCTACTCTGTCCCGCAGCTAGCGGGATTGTGCTGTCCCCAGGCCTGGGATCCTTGCCTGCGAGGCGATCCACTCCTCATATGTCAAGACTATTGGCGGTGGAAGCATACCATCACATCTGCCTATTTGTACAACCTGGCTCGTCCACTAACGATTGCAGGATGAGGTGTCCCCATAACCTTAAGTTCACGCCTCCATGGGCGACCATAGAAAGTGTCAGGGCCAACCGTGAAATAACATATCATACTGCCACCCTTGACTAAATGCCCCAAATCCCTGACCATAGTCACGATAACTATGGCTATCACTTAGATACATCTTGAAACATAAGTCTTATTGCTTTTCCGGGTTGGAAGAAGATGGATCTTCCTTCCTCTTACTTTTAACACTTATATCTTGGATGCATAAATTGTGTCATCTACTCCTCCCTCTATGACCAATGGAGGATGATGTGTAGCCATTTGGAGTCGTTTGACACCTTACTGCTCCCACTATTGCACATGCATGTGTGACAATTTGCAATCCTGCGGCCTCAACAAGGCCTCTTGGTCAAATACCGGTGGTGCGGAGCCATTACCTCGTGGGCTGACCTCGTCCTCTCCATAACCTATTAATCTACACATGTCGAATGGCAAAGTTAAGTTTTAATGAAGTGTCTACAAGGTGTAAACCACATTACAGGATACTATTCACATAGAAAATTTCCTTACTATGTCAAATGCATCCATAGGTAATGCAAGACAATGAATTCCTATATATTAAATCATCGCAACAAAATTTTATTTTATTTTATTTCATTTTATCTGCTTATTTTATTTTTTTTATTTTTTATTTTTATTTGAAGACCGGCTAGAGCGGTGTTCATGAGCGATTAATCATGAATAGTAGTCAAGCGGTGACTCAAGCGGTGGCCGGTTCGCCCGAGTTGGGTGCGTATTGACACCCACCCCGGCCAGACCCGCGCTGCTAAAGCGCCTTGCACCGGGCCCCGCGAAACCCCACGGCGTCGTGTCGTGGCCCCGCCGGCACCGTGTCTCGGGGCTGCTTGCCATGTCGTCGGGCGTTGTAGCGTCGTGTCGTAGCTGTGAAGCCCCGGACAAATCCGAATTTCTGAAAATAGGTAAAATGGTAATTTCGGTCAAAATCCTGGATTTTTTTCTAGATCTCGGATAACGACGCGAGACATACCGTTGAGTTCGTCTAGCGAAATCTAAGTACATAGTCTAATTTCGTCAAATTCCAAGACAATCGGGATTTGCACGTATTTCGAGGAAATTGGACAAATTAGCAAATGACAAGTGGCATAAAGTCCCACACCACATGGATACATGCGGAGTAGGCTCGTGTCTAGAGAAAGTGGTCTTGCATGAGGGTAAATGTTAGTGGATGCTGGAGTGTCTTGGATAGGCTTTGCATAGGAATTTAGTGGGATGAAAGTGGGCATAGATGGCATCAGGATGTTATGTCATGAGGAGAGAAAGAAGAGTGTTCTACACCTAGATAAGTATTCTCCACCAACGACAAGTGGTTTTAGGGGAAAGAGAGGAGAGAAAAAGGAAAAGGAAAATAAAAAAATACTTGAAGGAAGAGAACCGGCAGTTCTACGATTAACAAGAGAGGAGTTGCGGTACATGAATGGATACGCCCGAGAGTAGGAGTTCTCTCTAATCTGGTTGTCTTCATTTTGAGCCATGGCAGCAGCTGAGGTGTAGCCCTGGTGATGGGTAGGTTCCACGAGCAGTTCGATAAAGCTGTTGTTGGTGGGGGCCAGGTTTACGGAATCCCGTGTTGGTGTAGTTTCGAACTCTGGGTTAAGGCTGATTTCTTTCAGCGTCGTGAATCTAATGGCCAGTGATCTTGTTGTGTGTTATTACTTGTTTGATAACATGCAGATTGTATGAATATTGATGTTGATATACTCATGCTTGATATATTAACATGATGAGATGAAGCATGAATATAAGCTTTGTGCATGTAGTTTTTCGGTATGCATGTAACGCGAGATATTATCGCATTGACATTATCATCGCAGGCACGGGTACATCGGCATCTGTCGGGTGTGAGTGCATGAATAAAATAGGTACTCGGAGGGTTGTCAATAAATTATTGGAGGGTTGTCAATAAATTATATCGGAGTTTGTCAATGAACTCTATGAAGGGTTGAGAATGATAAAGGGTTCTCGGAGATGGTCAGTGGTTTGATACTTGGAGGAAATTCGTCTAGTGGATTTAAAAACAAAAGCTTTTGTTTTGGCTTGATTCTCATGCATGAAAATTGCGTGTGTGTGAGAGTCGGTGAGGACTAGAGACGGGCATGTGGACATATTCATATGGAGATATGCATATTTTATATGAATGTGTGTAGCCAGATAAGATTTGTGGATTATGTCATTTGCATGTGCATGGGTGAGGAAGTAGCCTTGTGGGAGACTTTCTCTACTAGGCACCAAGCTCACCTCGTCGTAGGAAAAACATTTGAGTCTTTGGAAAAATTTTACAAGAGAAAGGCCCTTCATGAGGCCTTAGTTGAAGAAGGTCAAGGATAGGCTTGTTTTGTGTATTTTGTAAAAGTACAGGCGAGAGACCAGATTTTTGTATATCTTGGGCATTATCCAGTTTCTGTAAATGTAGTGTGAGATCAATTGTAATTAAACTCAGTTCACTTGTTTAATACAATTTTGTAAAGGTTTTCTCTTACCTTTGTTATTTTTAGTCGGACATTAAGATTGATTTTTCATTGGTCAGCAAAGGAATTTGGCCCTATGGCCCTTTAGTATATCATAGCCTCGTCAATGATCTTGATTTGGGCTTTCGAATCATCCAAATCGGACCTCTATAGCCCAAGTTATGACATTTTTACTTGGAAGGGTCTAAGAGGGCGAGGTGTATGGTCGAGTTCAACTGAGAGAGTGAGCTGTGTGGCTGAGCTCTTTTGGTTGAGCTCTCTTAGGATGAGCTGACCTCTTCTAGCTGAGCTCTCCTCGGATGAGCTGACCTCTGCAGGCCAAGCTCACTTGGGATGAGCTGTGTGTGGCCGAGCTCACTAGTGATGAGCTGCGTGGGAGTAGCGTTCTGTTTTGAAGCCTATGAGACGTCTAGTCTTTGAGACTGAATTTCGGTTAAGGAAAAGTGAGAATTTGGACTAGCATCATTGATAGAAATTGTAACCCTATCAGTAAGCTTGATGTAGGCTTTGAATCCCACCGTCAGTTCTCTACATAGCCCAGTTATGGCCTTTTTACTCGGAAAGTGAGAGGATGGCAGGACGAGGCTCATCTGGCCGGAGCCCCAAACCTCTTTGGTCAAGCCCAAAGCTCTCACGCGCAGGCTGCATGGGCTCTTCTGCATGAGCTGCATGAGATCTGCTGCATGAGCTGCGCTAGACTCTCATGCCAGGCTACCATGAGCTCTTTTATGAATTGCATGAGCTCTTGCATGGTACACCTTGAGCTCTTGCATGAGGCCCCACATGAGCTCTCCTGCATGAGGCACATAGGCTCTCACGCGCAGGCTGCATGGGGCTCTTACCATGAGAGCTGCATGAGCTCTTACGCCAGGCTCGCAGGCTCTGCTGCATGAGCTCTTCACGCAGGCTGCGGGTGACCTCTTGTGCTGAGCTCTTGCGCGGCCCAGGCTCTTAGGCCGAGCTCAGCGGGGGAGGCAGGCTCGGCTGTGCCAACCCGGACGATCATAACTCGTCAGAGTCCGTTTCCTCAACAGCGTTAAGTAGACTCTGCAGAGCCCTTTGATCTAGAATCCATCTATATATGGCTCATTTATAATCCCAGGCTCCTGGCTTGTATTCAGAAAGCGAAAGACAGTAGGTGCCTGTATCCAGTTTCTGTCAGTTGCTGCTCATATGAAGCGCCAACCGGATGACCATGCTTCCTCGTCGAAGTCCGTTTCAGGTGTTCTAAGACTCTATGGAAAGCTCCTTGAGTCTAGAATCTGACTACATGCCTGTGGATGGCATTTAGTGCTCAATATAGCCGAGCCGACCTCTTCTGGCCGAGCTAACATCCTTTGGCCGAGCTGACCTCGTCTAGGGAATGAGTTTGGCAATGCCAACTTCGGATGACCATAACTTCCTCGTCCGAAGTCCGTTTTGCACGTTCTTGGACTCTATGGAAAGATCTCTGAGTCTAGAATCTAACCATATGCCTGAGGATGGCATTTTGGATTTCTCACATAATTCTGAAAAATTTATCCATTTGCACTAGAATTGCACTAATTACCTAGAATCTTGAATGAGATGGATTGTTATGTGTCATTGCTTAATAATTGAGTGACCTTGCGTGAATATCGTGAATGAGGCTGTTAAATAGCTTATTGAAGGTTACTTGTGAAGAAAAAAAAAAGACCCCGAGATATAGAATTTATCCACAGTAGCTCAAGTCCTTGATACAAAAATTGTATCGCGTGAAATATCTTCTTGTGGCCGTGTCGCGAGTTCATTAACCGTGTCGCGTACGCATTAAGCCAGTATGCGTGTGCGCCGCGTTGCCGTGTCGCAGCGCGTATCGCGCCCCCTATCCTGATACAAAATTTTGTATGGCTGACACTCGATGTAGCCAGGTTGCTGCCCAGCGTAAGCTCACCCGCATGCAAGCGGTTGTGCCGTGGCCTTGGCCCAGTACGTGTCGTGGCCTTATTTGCTGGTATTCGTGTCCTTTGTGCCTTGCTGTATCATGATACAATCTATTGTGCCGTGGCCCAAACTAGAAAATGGGCGTGGCCATCCGATCTCCCTTGTGCAGAATTTTCCTCTTTGTCCTACTCCTGCAAGTCACAAAAAAAAAAAAAAAAAAAAAAAATATATATATATATATATATATATATATATATATATATATATATATATATATATATATATATATATATATATATATATATATATATATATTATTAATTTTTTCACATCTTCCAGTAGAACCAAAAATATTTATTATAATTTATTTTTTTCTACAGCATTCACCTGCTTCATGGAAACCTCGGAAGAAAAAAATTTCCTCAACATTATTTTTTTCTATGTGCTATTCATCAAGCATTCAAGCACACAACCACACATCAATCATCAAAATGCACAATGGATGCATGATCTAACCCATTTCCCATCGAGCCCTAGGTATTCGTATACCTAAGCTCGATACTAGGCTGTAGCGCCCCGAATCCGGGAGTCCCGGGTTGACCACTATCAACTGTAGAAAACCTGTGTCTCATATCCCATGAGACTCATACATGATAAAAATGGCCACTTTGGCCATACATCAATACTCACAAAAAATCAACTATATTACCATAGTTCAAGAGTTTATACATCACTCTTAATACAAACATATATTAAGATTTGAAATTTTAATACATGTTATACAAAAGTATCTACCAAAGCCACATGTTGGCTTTCTTCTCAAAAGCGACCTCTAATGAGCATCGTCTTCCTGAACACTCCACATTACGAAACCGTGATCCTCGATAGGGTGAGTAATGCCCAGTAGTGATAATTTCTACATGAGTTTACTCCACCTAAATTACTTTTAATATAATGGCAACTAAACACCTCAAGCAGAAATACATGATCCTACTTAAATGTCTATATGCACCCCGATCCAGTATCTGAGTCCTCAGAGCTCCTCACACATCTAAGCGGAGAAATGTAGGAAAATCTGATTTCAAAACAAAGGTTTTTGTTTTCGAACCTATCGATTCGATCAAAATCTATTAGACTGACCCTGCGAGGCCCGAATTTGTTGGATAAATCTCCGAAACAATTCATGGGCTCCTCCAACGTGAATTGTTGGACAATCTCCCAACCTAATTCTCTGGAAAATCTTTCATTTGAAATTCTTTTCACAACCATTTTCCTCTTTCCTTTTCTTTCATGTCATGCACTCACACCTATTATTCTAGGTTGCCCCGGTGCATATGGAATGCATTATTTCATTTCTAAACAATTCATGCTAATATATTTTACATGCATATATTAACAAAAATTAACTCACATACATCATGTTATTCAATTAACAATACTTGTGAAATTAGCGCTCATTAGATTTAATAAACAGATTCAACATTCATTTTAGAATCACCCAACCGCAAAAATCACACACAATCCACATGAATAGCAAAACCTAGGCTCAGCCTTTGTTCCACGCGGCCACACTAGATTTCTTCACTCGGTCAAATATTTTGAGACTGAAACAGTCATCAGATCTCGACAAGTTTCATCCATTGAATGGTTCTTGGCAAAGAATAAACCAAGTAGGAGAGACACCTACCTCTTGGGTTGTCGAGCTCCACGAATCGATGTCCACGAGTGGCCCTTACGGTGTAGATCCAGCTTTTCTTGGCGACCAGGCAGAGGTCGAAATGAAGTCGGAGGGAAGTTGCACTTTCTCTCTCTAACTATTCTTCCCATTCCACTTTGCACTTTTCCATTTAAAATGGGAGAAGATGAAGTTATCTTTTGTCTTTATTTTAATCTTTTCACTTAATTTCATCCTTGTCCCTTTAATTTGACTTAAAGGGTCTTTTTGACACATGGCTCAATCTAAGCCATTTATCTTTATCCTCTCACCTAATCATGCAACATGTATCACGTAGGTACATGTAGTGGTGACTTTTATCACATCACATGTCTCTCACGGCTATCATCGGCTGACACGGTCTTATCGAAGGCGTGAAAGTGATGTCTCGAAATTCGTGGTAGCGCTAGATTCCTTGAGGCGATTCCAGCGGTGAAGTCGCTACGTCCGCACGAGATCTAGAAAGTGCAGTTTTATTCGAATTACCATTTTACCCTTTTTCAGAAAATTAGAATTTTCTCGGGTTTTATAGTTTTACAATATCATTTGGTTGACACATTTCAATCTTGTATATTAACTTCTTGAATGTTGTGGTTGGTATCAACTTTATGAACCGATCTACAAGATTATCACTTGAGAATATTATTGGTTGGTGATTTGGCTTTGTATGGATTTGAAAGATAGCCTGCATCTGCATATCCGAGTAATTGTAGCTTTGACTCATTTGAGTAAAATAGACTCATAACAAGTTCCACAGAAATAACGTAGTACATGTTTGATGTCATTCCAATATCTTTGAGTTGGAGCGGAACTATACCTGGCTAATAAAATGACAAAAAAAAAAAAAATCGATACCTAAACGAGTACAATTAGCAAGATACATAAGTGCACTGATAGCATTAAGATATGATACTTTAGAACCAAGTAAAATTTCACCCTTTTCACAATAATGAAATAGGTCTTTTTCCACATCAAGTGGTTAGACAACCATTGGGGAGCTTAATGGATGGGCCTTATCCATATTAAAACCTTTCGAAGTTTTCTTAATATATGTTGATTCATGAACAAACACTCCAATTGGAAAATGCTCGATATGCAATTCGAGATAATGTTTTTGTTTTTCCAAGATCTTTCATTTCAAATTCATTCTTCAAATATTTTTTCAGTTTCTATGAGTTCTTCTAGATTTCCAACAAGGTTTAAATTATCAACATATACAGTAATAATCGCAAATCTGGTTTGTGATTTATTAATAAAAAAGGCATGAGCATATAGGGTTGTTCACATACGTTTCCTTTAATAAATACACACTAAATCAATTATACTACATGTGTATGGATTGCTTCAATCCATATGAAGATCACTATAACTCGATTGAGTACATGCTACGAGGTTTTGTAGTATTTGCTTCAGGAAATTTAAATCCTTCAGGGATTTTCATGCAAATATTATTATTTATGTATACATATACATATGTTCTGACAACATTCGTGAGACACACATCCAGTCCTTCAAATACTGCTTGGGCGCTTTTGTACAAATACTCATTTATACCCAGCAAGCTTTATACTTTCTGACATTTGGACTACATGTCCAAAAATTTCTCATTTTATTAATGAGTGTAATTATACTTGGATAACTTTTTTTCATTTTGGCTAATCATTTCGTTTTCGACATTCTTCCACATTTTGTGGTTTAGAATCTTCATCATTTTGTATGATGTTTAGGACCACTTGGAAAGCAAGAAGATTGTTGACAATAACATTATTTCAATTCCATTTATCTCCCTTGTACACATAACTAATTGAGATCTCAATTTTTTACATATATGTATTCAAGGGCTTTTTGTGCATTTCTTACCTCTTTTGGGGTTCCTTGTTTATTATATATCTCTACAAGAGTTTGTTTCTCATCATGTGCCTCCAATGGGGCCTTTTGTTTCATATGTGCCTCTATAGGGCCTTTTATTTATTATGTACCTCTATAAGGGCTAGTTGTTCATCATGCGCCTCTACTAGTGCCTTTTATTTATTATGTACCTCTATAAGGGCTTTTTGTTTAGTTTTTTTTTTCTTTTTTTAGAATCTTGTTTATTATTTACTCTGTAGTAGGAGCTTCTTGTTTACTATGTGCCTCTATAGGGGCTTCGCATATATATATCCCTCTACAAGGGCCTTCTCTTATACTATATGCCTCTACAAAGGTTTCTTGTTGGGTCTGCATCATATCAGATTGCATAGTAAAAAAACTTAAACTTTGATTGAGAGATCCAGCCCAAAGGATCCCTTGGTTCATCAAAATCGAAAAACATATTCCTATACTCAAAGGAAAGAGAGAATTTATTACCTTTGTAGTTTTTCTAGCCTCGGCTGGTGTAGGTGATGATCCAGTGGCGTAGGATAAGCGTAAAACGAGTGCTCAAGTGCAATACCTCCAATGGTGATCCACACGAAAAAGGTTGAAGAAGACCTCCAAGAGATGACTTGATTCAAGGTTTCGGTGTTAGACAAACCTAGAATCAAAGAAGGAGACGTTTAAGAGAGAGAACACCTTGAGAAAAACGTTTCTCTCTATATCAAAACATGTGTGTGATGGCTAGGGTTATGATATGAAGCTTATATATCAGTCCCTTTCCATCCAAAAAGACAAAGATACCCCTCATTAAAGAGGGGTGTCTAGCCATGTGACTTTAAGCCCATTAGAGCTTGCTCTTTGTGGGCTTATAGCCCACATACAAGCCTAATGACTCATGGATCCATCCATATGGCCCAAAATTCATCAATCCGAATTATCAGAATTTAAGCTCTCTATCATTTTGAATCCAATCCAAACCATTTTCCTTCAGGATTCAAATGAGACCAAATTACTTCTTCTACACTTCTTCTAAGTGTGTGACCCATTAGGTTTCTAGTGATATTGGCCACTTGAATTAACCGTTTGATTCGAGCAAGTTATGAGTAGTATCTAGCAACACATTATGACCCCCAATTAATAGGAGAGTCAAGGTTTTGACTGCGAACCTTTTTGTATGAAATATATTATGCAATACTATCTTTTCACTCCATACTATACGGCTTAGTTCATTACCGGACTATGTCTCTCCTGCTGGATGAATTAACAGTGTGACTTTATCTTATCTTTGAGATCCATTACTCACAAAGTATGCCACTAAAGACTCTCTTCATGGCATTATAACTCTAGCTAGATATTCTGAGTAATGATCTCTACAATTGGCCTAGGGTAAATCCTCCTTCTATTAGGAGTGGTGAATCCTTTATTGCTTTCTCTATTACGCGAATACAGCGATACCTGATAATCACCTAAACAACCTCTCTTGAGGTAACAAGGATTGAAGTCAAAGTATGGAATCAATATCTAAGATACCATTGGGCACCTCAAATCTAAGGATACTTACACCATTCCTATGATGAGACTATCACTAATGTTTGAATAGATAATCCATATGATTGCGTCATAGCGGGTCTACGATGAACTTAGCTACTCTTATTAATTAAGTATCCACCTATCTACTCTAATCATCTGTAGATCTTCCTTTATGGACTATCTTGATCGAATCAAGGAATTTCGTGTAGCTAATCTATCCGGATTGACAATGCAGTCTTGTTGATCCTATGACTAGGATCATTTAGATACTAACATAATTACACATGATAGGAATCTCATTATTATGATCTCCATCATGATTTCCTTAATGCTATATCATGGACTTCCTTAATTGCTTTAAGATTTCTATTAATTCATTCATATATATTAAATGAATATCAAAGTAATGAAGATGTGTTTATATAAATAATGCGTACAATAGGTGCTAAAGGTGATGGCCTTTAGAGAACTTCTCTAACACTTCTCCTTTACTATGTGCCTATATAGAGGATTCTCATTTATTATGTGCCTCTTTAGGGACTGTATTATGTATTTATTGTACTACATGGGGCCTTTTATCTTATTTGTTATTTTTTTAGAATTTGCTGAAAAGTTTTGTATGTTCTCCTGGAGTTATGTCTTGATGATTGGTCTCTCATGTGCCAGTATGTACTAAAATTCATTTTTAATTTCCTACAAAGACGTCAATCTATGCTAGAATATTTAAAAATCCATATATGTGGCCTCGTTATTTTTTTTATTAATTAATGCATTTGGTAAATGGTTTGCTAGTTTTTGAAGATGAATGATCTTTTGAACTTCTAGTTCACATTGGTTTAGATGATGATCAAGATGTGATCATAGAAGCATTCCAAGTAATTTATTGTCATTCTTCAAGAATCAACTTTTCTTTCCTAAATGGATAAAGCCAACAAGTAGCACATGAGTGTTTAGTAGGCAAAAGAATCTCCTAGTTCTTTAAGGGGTGCTTGTGTGAGTGTTTTATGATTTGACGTATTATTGGAGACCTAAATTAACCTAGTGATTGCTGGCCAAATTTCTAACACAACAACAATAGATTTGTTAAGTTCCCCAGTAGCTGCATCAAAAACTTATTGTAATCTAAGTTGTTACTCTTCTTATTTAGCTATTACTTTACAGCAGTGCATTTCTTTATGAGTGCAGTCGACAAGTAGTAAAGTGGGTTTTAAGTCAAATATCGTACCCCATGAGTCAATAGAAATTTCAAAATTAAGTACACTCAAACTACTCAAGGATATCACTATTTGAACTCATATTTTTCTCAATATTGTAAAAGTGACTATTAACGAGTAAAGATATTTAATCTTTTAAAATAAGATTGTCAGTTTTATAACTAGAAGTTTCTACGATTTGAAGTAAAACATTGGAAAGGAATTAACAATGTGAAATATTAAGCTAACACTTTGTTCATAAAAACAAATTTTATAGGTTTAAACTGTAGACTTGTCCAAGGGTATGTTAGTACGGTCTTGACTAAAACCTTTAAACACCATACATTTCATAATTTAGACTACCATGTTCCAAAACCAAGACAACATGTGTCTAAAAAGCTACTTTTAGGATCCAATTCCCTTTAAGACTTGGATGACTTCCAAAACCATGACACTTCAACCAATTCTTAGGACTGAAGTTAAATTGATCCCAAAACTGGGTAACACATGCTCTCTTCAACATATTCAATTCATCACTTTGCAAATTAACCAATACATTCATTTCTATAGACAAAAACGAAATTTTTGATTAAAATGAGACAAACTCTTAAAATATTAATTTCATGTACCAAGGGATCACTATTCCTAGCCTCAAGAACACACCTCAACTGTCACTAGAGAGGATCCTAGATATTAGGTGTTGGAACAGTTCCTTTAGTTTGGTTCATGGACCACGATCCACGGCGACCCGCGACTGCTATTAATGGAAAAAGTGAGTTGATTTTTCGAGCTTTGAAAATTCATCCCCGTTAGAGAAAGGTTTTGTTTGGTTGCCACTTGCCTTTATTTTTATTTATTATAGGGAAATCAAGTAAGAAAAACCCTCATTGACTCAGTCGGGGCTTGGAGTCCTGGCCCAGATTTCTAGGTTCGAGGATCAAGTTACCTATTAGAAAGGTCCTCATGCGAGGTAGCACCCCTCTAGGCCCGGAACTCGGTCTCTACAAATGGTCGTTACATGGGAGCATGGGTCAAAGATCGATCGATCGCTCGAGTGCATGAGATAACGAATACACCAACCTACCGTTATCTAACATGCATAAGGGCCTAAACTAAACAATACAATGGGTGTGTACCTATGGTCCCTAGCAAAGCGCTGCATAAGAGGTCAGTTAACAAGCTCAAATGCACCACAAATATCAAAGTCCAAGAACCATGTAGGCTATAAATGCAAATCTAGCCAGAAGCACGTACTGTGGTCACTGGCCATGCTTGTAGATATGGTTAGTTAATAAGCTTACAAACACCTTTTGGCATGCATCTATGATCAAACAAGCAAGAGTTCGGTATTTCAAAATGGAAGTGAATGGAAAATGAGGATTCGGATGTTTGTTTCTTTCCACGCTCTCGAATATTATTTATTTGCCCACCCACGATCACTGATTCCTGATCAAACTCCACTAACCCCAGTGTCTAACTCAGCGGGTCCCCTCTAATTAAAGTTGAAGCAGCTTTGAACCCAAATATGGCCATATATGCAAAAGGGCAAATGAGCTTGAGCCTCGAGGATTCGAGCTTGAAAGTGCTAAAATATGAAATTTGCCCATGGAGCATCACCCATCTTTTAACCAGTTAGACCGGTTCTCAGCAGTCCAACGATTGAGACAAATTCTCAAATTTCACCAAAATATTCTTTAATGAATAAAGAATCTAAAACAAACGATGCATGATTCTAAGCCCGGATGAGTGAGAACCAACTAAAACAAGCCAAGATGCCCTAACTGCTATCCTTGGGAAAAAAAAAACCTAATGAACTAGCTAATCTAGTTCCCCAACCAGCTGAGCAGTTAAGAAAAAATCTTAAATTTTTTTAGAAAATTCCTCAAAGAGTAAGGAACCTAAAAAAAAAAAGCAATGGTGTATGATTAGGCTCGGATGAGTGAGAACCGATCGAACAAGCGAAAGTGCCACTGGCTAACATTTCACGAAGAAACAAAACCTAATGAACCGGTTGATTCGGTTCCCCAACCTATTGATCTAGTTGAGAAAAGTTCTCAAAATTTTTCAGAACATTCTTTATAGAGTAAGGAATCCAACAAAACAAACGGTGTACAATTCCAACCTGAATGAGTAAGAATTGACCCAAACAATTCCTAATGCCCTAACTGTTGTTCTTGAAAATATAACCTAATGAACTGGCTGATCCGGTTTCGTAACCAGTTGAGCGAGTTGAGAACGGTTCTCAAAATTTTTCAGAACATTCCTTATAAAGTAAGGAATCCAACAGAACAAACGGGAGAAGCACACAACGTTCATACCTGTAGGATTCACAACTACTCCCCCTTTGTCTTCCTTATATTCTGCCTCTAAAACTTGGTATCCACTTCCTCAAAACTTTAGGAAATCCCCCTTCAAAATGAGAGAGAGCACTCCCACCCGGATCTGGAGAATCCTTCCTCATTTTCTTTTTCCACATTTTCCTCCTCCTCCTTTTTTTCCTCTCTTCCCTTCCTTTTTACGGTTTTTTTGCTTATATTTTTTTGTTATTAACATCTGAGCTTACTCCATTTTGCACACCTTTAGTCCCGAGAACTCCCCCAATCAGTCTCGGAATTCCCTAGGTCCATAAACACTCATCTATTCACGAGGTCAAAAGCTAGCCTCTTTTATCCCTTTTCTTAACCACCAAGAATCCAAATTGACTCAAGGTGGGTTCTGAAGTAACCAGCAAAGTAGCTAGTGGAGCCCCGAGCCATCACTATAACTGATGGAGCTTATGGAGGCGAACCAAGTAGGATTTGGGCTCAAAATCAATTACTCCTATAGTTGCTTTGTGATCCGAAACTAAACTAGTTTCTAACTTGATCGAACTGCTAAGAAAAAATTTGAAAATTTTACAAAATGTTCCTTGAAGAGTAAGGAATCTAAAAAAAGAAATGTTGCATGATTTCAATTTCGAATAAGGGAGATATGACCAAAACTAAACTTAGGTGCTTTCGATTTTAGACACCTTTCAGATAATGAACTGGCAAATCCATTAGGCTAAATGAGCGGTTCCCCAGCCGTCTGATCCGATTGATAAAAATTCTCTAATTTTATGAGAGGAATTCTTGATAGTAGGAAATCCGACAAAAGAAAGAATTTATGATTTCGAGTTACGATGAGGAGATATGATGAAACAAGCCTAAGTGCTCGAATTGACATACTCCAATAAACTCCATTAGTTAAAACCTCTCAGAGTCCACTTGCTTCCTATGGCATGATACCCAATAACTAAATGAAAAAGCCATGATGACATTTCCGAAGTGAACTATACGCACTCGATGGACACCTTTAGAAGCCCACCGAGGCTCGGAGGCCCTGACCTAAGCCTAAAGGGCCCTAATGGTGCTATATAGGAAACGATGGGTGGGTAAGCACCCATAGGATAAATGCAAGTGTTGAGGACAAAATTGAGGTCTACAAATATGCCCCTCTTGTTAGAGTGAATAGGCATTTGAATTGTGGAGCGATGCCTGTGATGCTGATGAAATGAACTTAGTAGAAGAACCCGGATGACCAGCAATTTGTCCTTACCTAGTACGAGGCTAAACGGGCCCGAGTCTACATGACTAAAGGACTAAGAGAAACCCAAGCACAATGCCTGGGAAGATGAGTGATTCAGACACAATGCCAATGAAGATAGGAGAAAGCCGAACGCGATGCCGAAAAAGATAAGTGATGCTCGGACATGATGCCGAGGAAGATGAGGAAAATCCGGACACGATGCCGAGGAAGATGAGGAAAATCCGGACATGATGCCGGAAAAGATAATGAAAGCCACACTTGATTTACGGAAGAATGAAGGTTCTGGGATGAGATCAGGAAGATGGGATCATGATTCGATGAAGACATTCAGGTGGAACATTGCAGAAGATAAAACGATAACGAACATAGTATGGGGAAGATGGGAAGGAATAAGCGGGTGACGCGGAAGGACAATGGAAGCAGATTCTGATGCAGAAGATGAGATATTGTTTGAATGCAAATGGGACGGAGTCAAAGTCGGAAGGAGGACAGGAAATCAGAGTGCTCTGATGATAAGTGATGGTGGTGTAAGAAAAGATAAAGGATGCTCGGACACGATGCCGAAAATGAAATCTGGGCTAATCTTGGAGAACCGAAATAAAAGTCAGATCCGACGTACGATGCGAAGAACCCGAAACAAAGGAAAGTTGGTCGGGCCGATCTTTGGGAACCTGGAATAAAAAGGGATCGAATCCTAGCACGATGCTGGAGAACTTGAAAAAAAATTGAAGGGATCGAATCCGGGCACGATTCTGGAAAACCCGAAATAAAAAAAAAGGGGATTGAATCCAGGTGCGATGCCGGAGAACTCGAAACAAAACGAAGGGATCAAATCTAGGCGCGATGCCTGAGAACCCGAAACAAAATGAAAGGGATCGAATTCGGGCGTGATGCCGGAGAACCTGAAACAAAAGGAAGGGATCAAATTTGAGCGCAATGCCAGAGAACCCGAAATAAAAGGAATGGATCGAATCTGGGCGCAATGCTAGAGAACCCGAATCAAAACAAAGGGATTGAATCTGGGCATGATGCCCGAAAACTCGAAACAAAGCAAGAGGGATTGAGATTAGCCACGATGCGGAGGGCAGAATCAAAAGCGAAGGGGATCGGTCGAGCGCGTCACGGAGAACCAAACAAGAAGGGATGAGCTTGTGAAGGGGTGCAAAGGGCTATGCACCGGTCCCCAAGGCATGATACCATGTCGAAACCCATACTACACATAAAGTCAAAGTCACAAAGCTTGAAGATTACAAACATTTCATTCCTAAGGAAAAGCCCTCCTCTTTAATCTGTAACATCAATATCCATGACAAGTGATAGAAGTCTTTGTATGTACATTTGGAGCTCAAATATCTCAATGAAAACCCTGAAATACATCACTGAAAACCTAATCGTCTACGTGAGCAAACAGGACAATGAATGGGGGAATGCTTGATGTACACATCTTTAGGTTGTAGTACAGTTCTCAATTAAATCCGTCGGCTCGGCGCTCTGTATAAAGAAACAGCGAAATAAATCTACGGGAGTTTACTCAAACTCTTATGCCTAAAACGTCTTTAGGTGAAACAGAATGCCTGTGTAAATGTGTAAAAGCCAAACCCAGCATGAAAGGATGGGGGTATGCCCTGGTGTGAACATGTCAAAGCATCAAGCTAAGGTGCCATGAACGGTCCCAACTCTTTTATCATACATGTACGATCATGGACTGGGGCAAACCTTAAGCCCAGATGGAAAGAATGATATGTGAGACCTCGATGTCCCCCAAGAGTGAGGGGCACATCGACATTCCATTACTCAATCGATAGACAAAACATATCCATATAAAATGTAAGATCAAACCTGAGGATCTCATGGCGCTCGAGGTGGTCTTCTGACTCGATGTAAAGGTGAATGAAATGATAGGAAACAAGGCCCCGAATACGATTGATAATGCAGAGCCCTATATGCATGATATCAAATGTCGATCATGTAGACAAGCGACCTAAACCAACACATAAAATGAACAATACCAAGCAACAAGTGATGTACACACACCCAAAAGACCACGTCGTTCATGAGTAGAGGCAATGATCGTGAGATAGAAGAAAATGAAAGGGATGTAGAAAAAGTAGAAACAAGGTGGATCTGATGTAGCAATAGTGATGATAGCGAACCACTCATCTAAGAGGATGCAAATCGATGCATCAGCCAGGCTGCTCCCTCTCAGGTCAAATCTCGAATAACATACTCATTTTCAGAGTAATTACAAACTTGCCTCAGAGTCACCAATCAATCTCTAAGGACTTTCTCAGGAAATTTAGGTCGCCTTTTGAAACTTTTCTGGTCTAGACCCTTTTTTTTTTTTTTTTAAGATGCACAGATCATCTTCCTCTAATAGGCTTGAATATGATTTGCTACCCTCGATCTCCTCTCATCCAAAGTGGTGATCATAGTAGGACTGAGTCCGGCTGGGGCCTCGGATATCTCTTGCTAAAGTACCACTCTCGAGATCCATCTGATCTCAACTAGTAGCCCATACCATACCATACACCAGAGAATATGGGGTAACTCCAGTAGATGTACTAAAAGATGTACGATAAGCCCACAATGCGAAAGGGAGCTTCTCCAACCAATCCCGAAAAGTCTTAGCCATCTTTCTCAAAATCCTCTTGATATTCTTATTTGCGGCCTCAACTGCCCCATTAGTCTATGGCCTGTATGCAGACGATCTATGATGCTGAATGCCATACTCCTAAATCAACGTGTCCACCTAGCCCCTGAAAGAATGCACCCCTCTATCAGAAATCGGCTCATGAGGGACCCCATATAGGTAGATAATGTGTGATCTGATGAATTTGGCCACCCTAGCCGTTGTTAATCTAGCATAAGAAGCAGCTTCCATCCACTTGGTGAAATAGACAATGGTGACTAAAATGTACTCATGCCCATTGGAAGACTTGGGCATGATCTTCCTAATAATATCAATACCCCACACTGAAAATGTCCAAGGGGATGTGAGTGCATGCAACTCAGAAGGTGGCACGTGTATCAAGTCTCCATGCATCTAACACTCTGGACATCTCTGTACAAACTGGCAACAATCTCTCTCCATGGTCAACCAAAAGAAGCCAGTCCTCATGATTTTACGGGTTAGCATATGACCTCCCATGTGTGGGCCATAGACTCCTGCATGAACCTCTCTCATCACTTGATCTATAGAGGCACGGTCTAGACATAATAATAACATGCCATTAGGTGATCTCCTAGACAGTGTATCCCCACAAACAACAAATCTAGTAGCCAAATGTCTCAATGCTCTCTTATCCTTAGCCGAGGCTAACTCTGGAAGTAAGTATTGCATGTGAGAGCAGTAAATAACCATTAGTACCAAGGTAGCTCGTCTTGGTCATCAATATCTCAATCAAACAACGATGGTTGGTGCATACCTACTCTCACGATCAACAATGGCGCACAATCCATCTACAGTCTAAATTCTGAGCCAAAAGTGGCTAGCGCGTGATATTGATTTATCTACTCTTTGGGCAGATGTATATATCTCAACTCATCAAACCTATCAACCAACAAATCCAATTAGGCATGGTAGGGCTTCATCTTCTCATCTCGAGTCCTCCAAATACCCTGAGTCTGTTGAATAACCAAATTGGAATCCCCGTAGATCTCTAACTTTCTAACTCTAAGATTAAGTGTAGTCTCTAGGCCTGTAATGCAAGCCTCATACTCAAAAATATTATTCATCCAGCTAGATGATGATGGAGAATGTCAATGGACCCCAGTCTGAATATGATCACCTTAATTGATATCAATAGGATACTTATGCCAAACCATGGCTGATTGGCAACACCATTAAAGTATAACCACCATCCTGCAATCTTTAGTCACGAAACAAATGCTCATCGGAAATCAGCGTCGATGATGCATGCGTGGATACGGGCAAAGCTAAATGATATGCAACAGCCTTCCCTTTATTGATTTAAGCTGCTGTGACATCTTTGAATACTAAACTCTGCATCAGCGGTATTAACAATCCTCATGAGCCCTCACCGGACGGAGGCAGGCCTATCAAGCGAATACCTCGATAGATCGATGTGAGACCAAAAGTATGGAATACTCACATCACATAATGTCTCGATCTCTGAAGTGGCCCAAACCAATGCCAAACAGAGGCGCTTAATCATAATGTATTTGCACTCATACTCTAGCATCCTCTTACTCAGATAATAGATGTCTCGCTCCTTCCCTAGATCATCGAGCTAAGCTAGCATCCATCCTAAGGCCATATGCAGAAGCGACAAATTCATAAGCAAGGCGCCTGGTATAGGAGAGCCTTTAAAAGCGGAGAGAAAGGGAGACCTCTTAATCTTCTCAAAAGCACGCTGTCAATCATCATTCAAGCTGTAAAATTTGGTTCTTCCTCGAGAGATGGAAGATAGACTCCACATATATGCATCGGTTCCCAAATGATAAACGGCTAATATATTGTAATCTACCTAGAAAGCCTCTGATTTTTCTCTCAGTCCTCAGGGCAGGCATGTCAAGTATGGCTCTGATCTTTTCAGGATCAACCTCTATACCTCACTCACTAACAATGTGTCCCAACAATTTCCCAGAAGTTACCCCAAAGGTGCACTTCTTGCGGTTTAACCTCAACCCAGAATGCACAGTCCTCTCGAAGAACCTCTGTAAAAAAATTTTGCTAAGTGACCTTTTATACATATCTCGGGACTTCAACATCATATCATCCCTTATACCTTGACATCTCTGTGCATCATGTCATGGAACGGAGTAAGTAAGCGACTCTCGATAAGTGGCTCTGCATTCTTCATGCTCTTTGAAATATCATGTCGTTTTACCGACATGTTTAGGGTATTTGTAGACATAATTTAGATTTTTAAATGGTCGTGCAAGCGTAGAAACTAAGAAACCAAAGTTTGTACAAGATACAATGGTAAATTTTTAATTTGTTGAAATAGGATACAAAAGTCATAATATAAAAGGTGATATGCTATTATAGAAATAGAAAAAGTTGTGGTGCAAATAGAAGGGGATTTGAGGACCAAAGTGCAATAAAAGAAAAACTTAAGTCAAAAGAATGTATTTTTGTGGCCAAACAAGGCCTTATGAAATGAGACCTAATTAGACCAATTTTGGTCTCTCATTTGGGGCATTTTGGAGGTTCATACGTGAAGGAGAGAAAAGAAGAGAAGAAGAAGAAGAAGAAGAAGAGAAAAGGCATGGAACTAGGATTTTGTATGGAACTATTTGTGTATGGACTCTTGGACCCTTGAGTATGAAATCTATGTTTGGATGCTATGATTTTGTATGGATATAAGTTTGTCCAATTTCTAGGGTCTAGCTAGGAATTCATCATAATCCTAGATTTGTTGAAAGTTAGGTTGGTAAAACCCTATTTTGTATAAGATGAGTATGGATTGTATGGATTCTTGGTTTATGGTGTTTGGAGACATGTTTGGGTGTTAGGAAGCTAACCTAACTTACAAGTATTTGAGTTTAGGTTTGGAATAACCCAAATTAATCTCTATGCTTGGTTTTAGTTAGGTTAGAACCCACTGAGAAGTTGTTCTTGGTAATGTTTATGGATTATTTTGGGTTTTCGAGTTGGATTTCTGGAAAAATGGACCAAATGAGCAAAAAATATGGGCAAGCTATCGGGGTCCTACGCTGCGGCGTAGAGACCCACACAGCGGTGAAGGCCCACACCGTGGCATGGCCGAATGGGAGGCTGGTCAAGCCTCGAGTTCATATGACGAAGCCCTCTTTACAGTCCATGATATGAAAAATGTTGTGTTTTGTTTTGTTACTTGTTATTAAGTTATTCAAGGACTTTCTATTGGACTAATGAGGGGATCCTATAAGTGTATGAAGGGTCCATTCATGTTTGAAGCGTAAGAAAGGGTATAAAGTACCTGCTTGTCGAGTGGGTGAATGTGGAGCAGGCCTATAAACGCCTTGATGAATAGTAAGTTCCTCGAACACATAATTGTAGGAATGCCTAGGGCCGGATGTTAGATGACCGCGGCACTTCACATTCGTGGCGGGCATGTTTATAATCGATGCCCGGCACTCACGCTGGTATTACGACCCTTACATTCGTAGGCGGGCGCGTTCTAATCGGTCGCCCGACACTCCGGCTAATGTTATGGAACTTATTACGCTTGGCGAGGCCGCGTTAGATCAATGCTTGATACTCACGCTTTGTGCTGCGGCACAGTTAGTGCCAAAAAGTGCTATTTTGGACCTATATTTAGATGGGTTTGAGTGCTTTTGCGCACTAATCATGTCATTATGCCAATTGTGTTCAAGTCTTCTTAGTTTCATATCAGTTTAGAGATTCTTTTTTATGATTATTTTGGGTTTTGAAGTACTTGCAGTTGATATGGGGTGCATGTTTGAATCATGAATTGAACTGGTATCAAACATCGTCTTACAAAAATCAAAGAAGTGAGGCAAATGAAGAAAAATCAATGCGATGGGGATAGGAAGTAGACGGTGAAGAATCGGCAATTAAGGGAATTTGCACTAAGATTAAAAAATTTCTGCGGGATTGCGAAAAATTGCGACCTTAAGCGAAAATTTACTTAATCTTAGCAGTGCAATTTTAAGCTAGACCCAAAATTTTAGCTATACTATTATAGTGAGAATTTCACGTTTTCCATTACTCACGAGAATTTGGCTAAACTGCGAATTTAGCCTGGCTAGTGAAATTGCCCAGAGCCTAGCGAAATTCTGATTTCGCTATCTCTTGACCGATTAGCTCGCAGAAAGGTACCATTAGCCTAACTTCAATTCGCTATCTAAGCGAGGTGATATGCCTTAAGCGGGAATTCCTTTGCCTTGTCACACTTTTGTAATTAATGCAAGTAGACTTAATTTTGAGTATATTACTCCGCCCAGCCTAAATTTAGCCAAATTGTTAGGCTTTATGGTATTTTCATACATTGGGTAGCTAAGCCCCATCCATTTTGTAACTAAGTAACAAATTGGGGAAGCAATTTTGGCAAGTTTTATTTTTGTAAATATCTTTAGTAGCTTTAGTTAGGGTTTGGTGTTTCTCTCTTCTCTCTCCTCTTTCCACTTGTTTCTTGGCTGCGAACACCCCTCTTGGGGATGACAACTCAAGAGAGATGTAGCTAAGCCTCTTTTCTTTGAAAGAGGAAGGAAGCTAAGCTTGAGTGGTGGGAGCATATACGGGTTGTCCTCTTGTATTAGAGATTTGAATCACCCCATGTTTATGACCCTATCTTCTCAAACTAGGGTTGAATATCATTTGTATCATTAATTTGGCCAATACTTACCATGCTTTGGGATCACAGGTGTCTTGTTGCTAGATGCAACATGGTTTTAGATGGTCTTCTGAACCTTTGAGGCGTATTTGAATGTTAGGTTTCAAACAAATAAAGTATAGATGCATGTTTCTGTGTTGACTCAAATAGGAGTGGTTTCTAGGGTTGGTTTTGCTAGTTAAACATAGATCAGGTTGTGGCTTGGGCCCATGGTTCCTTGTCATATAGAGATAAACAGAGGACACTTGTTTGCCCTAAGTTACCAAGTTAGTGACCTAAATCTTAGTTAACTTTTCACATCACTTTGGTTTTACAATTTCTCAGCGAGTTAAACTACTTCCTTTGTTTTGAAGCAAAATCGAAAAGTCCCGAATAAAAGCCTTACAGCACACACTTATACAAATCATTCCTAGGATGAAAACCCATCCGAGTGTTAGGCCTAGACCGCTATACGTGGTAACGACTACGACGGTAGGAGAACTTAGGTATATAAATTTTGTTGATTCGACTCGACTCTTGTAGCACGAATCAACTCGATCTTATGCTTTGTACCTTTGGGTACTTGATATTGTGTTTATTAATCTAATCCATTTTCTTATTCTTGAGTACAGGTAATCCAACAGTTATATGATAAGAGTTTAAATGAAGGTTAAAGAATAAGCTCTGTAGTAACACATGGGTATACATTGCAAGTATAAGATGCGTAGTACCTCACAGGTACTTACATCTGATATAAAAGCTACATAACTCTGAGAAATGCGAATAAGTATAAATCTGTATAAGTGCAGTATATATGCAAAGTTTGTTATATGAATTCATGATGAATCCTGATATATGTTTACTGAAAAAGAGTATAAATGCATGTGTATATGTATAAGTTATATGTTCGCACTAAGCGTAAAGCTTAGCACGGGTTTTTAATCCGTGTAGGTACAAAGGATGACGTTCGCGATCTTCCGCATACTATTGGGCCAGCACACTTGTAGGAGGTTCACCACATGGGTTAAGTGCTACGAATATGTGAATGTAAAATGTCACAGGTTTTTTGTATATATGTATATGTAAAAATGGGACTTTGGACTATATGTATTGATCACATGCAGAAACACCACTACGATTGGTAGTTTATTTTGTATATGTTATTGTGATTCGAATTATAAGACTTGGGGCCGCCGTGTAAAGAAAAAGCAACAAAGAGTCAGTACAATCTCACACCACCTTCGTCAGCTAGCGGAATCGATGTGTTCTTCAACCGAATGGCATAACCCGGTAGAAGTAAGTACCCACTTTCATTATTAGAGTCTTCTCCATATCCTCTTGGAGCCATCATAATCGATTATACGGAAAATCCATCCATGAAGGATAACATCGAATGTCTTGCGATGCTGTCAACCAACATATCAATGTGTGGGAGGGGAAAATCATCCTTAGAGCTGGCTTTGTTCAGATCACGAAAGTCTACACAAACTCTAACCTTGCCAAATCTTTTTGGGAACAAGGACGACATTAGCGAACCACTCAAGATACATAACCACTGACAAGAAGCCAATACTAATAAGTTGCTTCTGAATTTCTTCCTTAACCTGCAAACTCCATCGAGGGTGTAGTCTCCTCAATTTCTGCTTGATTGGCCTAGCATGTGGTAGAATGGGTAGGTGATGCTAAACTATATAGGAGTCAAGGCCCGTCATTTCCTCATATGACCATGCAAATACATCCAAGTATGACCTGAGTAGGTCAATCAATCTACTTCTCTCATCAGAAGATAGGGGAGAGCCAATCCTAATCTCCCTAAGCTGATCCGGTGTCTCAAAATCTATCAACTCTATGTTACCAATAATGGGTGTAACTTTCATGTCCTCTGTATCATAACCACACTCTAACTGGCCACCCAGTGGGTCATCTGTGTCTCCTTTATCATCATCATATATATGTGTTATAGGTGTTGATGGTGTAATCAAAGGAAAATGCTGTGACACAGGCAAATACTCAAAAATACTCATGCCATTATTACCAACGGAAATATCATTAAAGCGGGTGATAACCTGGACATAGTGTCAAAAGAAAAAGGTGGGTCCACAGAGTCGGACGGAGTCCCTCAACAAAAACAGTATTATGAATAATATCAATAGCGACAAGTCCATCATCATCATCTATCTCTAGCATAGAAATCCCAAACATATCAAAAGCAGTGGCGGGGGCTGGGTGGGATTTGCGTCCGAGAATGTGTGGTCTGGAGTCATGTCCATTGCATTAGCATAGGCATCATAAAGTTTTACATCCTCAAAATCAATTGTAGAAACTCTAAACATGTCAAAATCAGAATGGGGGTCATGTGGGGTTGCATCGAGGATACGACCTATACCAATCATGTCCATCTCGTCTATGTAAGTATCAGGAAGAGTCACTCTATTAGTATCATCCCCCAAATCCATAGGTAGGTCATAGTCAAGGACCTTCTCGGGAAAACACATAGAGAACACAGCTCAACCCGATGATGGGGGTGCAACTATCATGGCACCAAGTGCCTCAGTAGTCTCAGAACTAAAACACATCTATCTCAAGGCCTACTAGATGCCTTAGATCCCATTTTTCTCTAAAGCATGATCAGTACCCCCTATGCGAGGTGCATGCTCTGATCCTCTAATAAAGTAGTCAGCTAAGCTGAAGGTATCTGATGGAGGGATGTCGAATGGAACCCATATAGGCGAGCCCTTACATCCTGAGCCTTGGTAGCTCCATGCATATAAGGCATGCCTCTCATCATACTAAGTACCAAAGTGTTGTTGTGCTGATCGAAAGACATAGGTCTCTTCTGTCATCTTCTAAACTGACAACCTTAACCTCATCGAAAGTAAACCCGGTCAAATGTAGGTCATCCTCATTGTGGCTAATATGTAACACAGGCTCGGAAAAAGTAACAACATCTCTATCAAACTGTATCGTGATAATGCAACCCTCGTGTATGAACTTCAACTTCTGATGAAGGGAAGATGGTATAGCACCGCCTCGTAGATCGAGAAGCGACAGAAAGCGAGGTTGGGATAGTGAGATCACTTAAAACTTGAAATAGTATGGAGTATCTAACTGGCTCAATCATGACATGTGTACTAAGTGTGCCCATAACTATCCTTTGAGTCCCATCATAAGCTTTGACAGTTTGTAAAGAAGGCCTAAAATTAGTTGGCGAAAATCTAAGTGCAATGGAAGTAAGTAATGGATAGACGTTCATGGCGGAGCCATTATCCAATAGGACAGACGGCACCCAATGGCATGAACAAGCAACATCAATGAATAAGGGTCAAACGTCTGACCCTTGAAGTGGTAAATCATCATCCGAGCTATGATGCATGTGGCATCGGTTGTCGAAGTGAATAAGCCCCTCGGGGGTGGTAAAGCGTGTCGACTGATCGACTAAGTGCTACGTCAATGCATCTTTATGAGTAATGGATGAGGCCAATAGGATCCAAATGGATATATAAGCATGTGTAATTGCTGGCGAAAGGCGTAAGTCTCATCATCCTCTCTACGAACATCCCCTACGGCGATGTGTTGGCAAATGGCACATCAGATTGGAGAGAATTTGAGCTCTCCCTCCGCCATTATGTGATTTGAACATCCCCCATGAATAGTATTTATACTCAGCCCGGGGAATGGCACAGAATGAAGGGGTGTCATGCCGGTGGAACATCTTCTGCCAATATCTGGTGAAATTGAATTAAATGCGAGACCTCATCTCGGGATAAGTCTAAATGGCACAAGGGATCTCTAATTTAAGAGATTATTATCGACTAAAATCACGAATACATGTATAAATTGATCGGTTGTAGAGCCCCTCCATTCCATCCTATCATGAATATCCTGGAGTCTCAGAAAACTCAACCGAATGTACACACCCTTTAGTGGGTGGAGGTACGACTCTAGCGTCGTGAGTGGGGCTAGGTTTGTAGTCATTGCGAGGGTGTCCCAGTCAACGAACCACGATCGATCAAGTCTTAAATGGCGTGTCTTAGCATCGCCTGTTTATGCAATATCATGGCACCTTTCTGTGATGGTAGGCATAGTGAAGATACGTCTCGGATCACGGTGGTGGGATGTGGTGGTGGCTTTGGGTGGTAGTGGGCTTGATCAAACCCCCTTGACCAATCCCCTACGGGAAGTAACAAACAGTGGCATCTGGTAGTGTCAAAGCTGTAGCTAGGCCTCGATGGAGGTGGTGATTTATATTGTTGATGGTACTATATAGGTGGCCTCTGAGGTACCTATGTAGCATATACTAGCTGTGGTGGTGGATGTAGATAAAGTGGTACCAATCGGCTTATGGGAACAATTGATTGCATCTTGATCCTATTATACCATTTGGTAAGGAATGTCTGTGGAAATTTGTTTGTAGGTGATGTAGCGTGAAAACTTGTGACTCGATGTACCCGATAGCACCCGATATATGATGATGCGGGGCGGAGCCCGAGCTAGCCTGCCTTTGAATATGGAGGGGAAGGAATCGCCCCATAATCCTCTAGCTATGCCTTCCTCGATGCCATGGGGAGCTGAACCAATGATCGAGTACGTATGTGGGGCTTTATGAGATGCCTAAAAAATCGGGGCTGAAGATTGCTCATAATCATGCTGATCTGATCGCGCTTTGAGGGTCTATCTATAATCTGTGCTATCTTCTCCCTCCAGCGGGAGATAAATGAAGTGACTGACTCATTCGGCCTCTGCCTGAGGGCCTCCAACTCCCTCCAAGATACGTCTACTATAGTATTAAAAGAATACTATTTAATAATCAGCCCATGTCCTATGTCTTGAAGGGTCCAATGAGGAAAACCAATGCTGAGCGGCACCACCCAGTGACAAAGGGAATAGCATAATCATCTATACGCGTCATCGATCTATGCACTTTATATGACACTATGTCTGACAAGAAGTGAATAAGGGCGCAAATACAGTGTCTCTCGATGTCGACATCTTGGGACCATTGTGAGCTTCTGCTAGAGTTATCATCTCGAGTCGACCTATAACTCCATCGAAACATCGGGGCGATCCTCTGCTCGATCCTGATAATACGGGCACAGGTGTCATTAATAACTTTTGTGCGGGGGCTATAAAGAGATGTGGTGTGGTCTTAGTCTGGCCAGAGTGCTTGTTCTGAAATGCTCCGACCAAATGGGGCTGATTGACCAAGTGGTGGTCGTGGAAGTGGAACCGTATAGTCTTGCAATACAGTGGGACCAAAAGGTGGTGGTGGTGGTGGTGGAGGTGCAGTAGAGTCATGCGGAGTGCTCCCTGAAATTAGCAATGGTTGGGCCTAATGCCCATCAATCCTCTATCCTAATCCCAATATGGCATCCCAAAGAGATTCCATGGTATCGATCATCTCAACCAAATGGTCAAAAGTAGCATACTAAGGGTCCATATCTCTATGATCTGATATATGCTCTAACTGACTGTGTGAATCTGATCCTTTAACAAGTCCACCTTCGATTCGGATCCAAGCTTGGGAACCTAGGTTGGTCTCAATCAACAATCCTTCAAAAGGAAAAGGGTATGTCAGTCCCCGTGACTATCAATCCTGAAATCAAACTAGTAATGTATGACTAAAATCCTTCGAGAGAATGAACTGACATGTGATGTCAATATCTAAACTGATATATGGCTTCCTGTGAAGCAGGTGCGAAATGGATCGACCTTAGGAGTAATGTAACTCAGGCGACAACGAGAAAAGGTGAGTCCTAAAGCTGAATGATTGTACCCCGGGCGGGATCACGTAACCTAAGATCTAACAGCCAATCAAAAAAATGACATATTGGCCATGCACATCCATGAAATCCAGCTCAGGGTTATACAGGTCTTCATTGCTCGGATATCCGACATCTCCATAGTGCTTCTAAACATCAATATAGGCCCTATGCTAGACCCTACTCCAAACTCCTAGCTTGGTCAAAGGCAAACAATTGGCAATGACTCCCAAGAAACTCAAGTAATCTATGAGGAATAGTCGACCAAGACTAGTGATTTGGAAAAAAGGGGATACAAGCACGCCAGCGAAACCTGGTCGTCAGCGGTCATGCGAGAGAGAGAGTAGCCATGCAGCAAATAGTCATGCGCAACGAGCAAGCCTACCATAGAATTTACACACAATCTAACCATCTATGCCAATCAGAAACATATAGCTAGGTACCAATCAACCATGAGTAAGCATCTTGATTAGTCTTTCCCAATCTTCATTTTGAGCCACCCCATGTCGAGATAGGTTTTGAGTGCTTTTTGCGCACTAATCATGTCAATAATGCCAATTAAAGTGTTCAGGTCTTCTTAGTATCACTTATGTCGTTTAGAGGTTATTTTTGGTTGTTTTGCAGGTTTTTGCATACTTTGAGAGTTCAATATCGAGATATGTGCTGAACCATGAAGATGAACTCATTTGCTCGACCTTGAGTATCATGAAAATTCAATGGAAGGAATGAAAATGAAGTGAAAAATGATGCGATGGGGATGCGGTGTGCGGCCCAGTGAAGAATATCTGAGCCAGGAATTTCGCTAAGTTGCGAAAATTTAGCTGGGATTCTTTCGAAAATTCATAATCCTAATGAAATTGAGAAATTCAGCTAGGCTTGATTTATGTGCTAACGTTTCTTGTGAAATTACACGCTTTGGCTCTCTCTTAAAAATTTAGCTAAGCATTTAGCGAAATTTATTACCAACTAAGCGAAATTGCGGTGCCTAAGCGAAATTCTCACGATCGCTATCTCTGTGCAATTCGCTACCTAAGCGAAATTTTAAGCTAACTAGTGAAATTTTATTCCCTAGAAATTACACTAAGCGAAATCTCTTGCATTATTAAATCCCTTTTGGTATTAATGCAACCCAGGCCTCATTTTGGTATATTACTTCCTTGTCCTTATTTTAGCGAAAATGTTAGGCTTTCTTGTATTTCATACATTGGGTGGTCTATATAAACCCTATAGTTTTTGTAACAAAGGCAAGGCGAAGCAATCTTTGACACAATTTTTCATTTTATGTAAATATCTTAGACTTTAGTTAGGGTTTAGTTCTCTCTCTTCTTTCCCTTATTTTCTAGGCTACCCAGACAACCCTCTTAGGGGATGACAACTCAAGAGATGCTTAGCTAAGCCCTTTTCTTTGAAGAGGAAGGTAGTAGCTTGGTTGTGGGGCGGTTGCAGGTGTCTTCTTGTGTTAAATCTTTCACAGTCTTGTATTTATGGCTCTATCTTCTCGAACTAGGGTTGAATATCATTTAATGTTATTACTTTGTGATACTTCTGTGCTTTAGGATACGAGTGCATACTTATTGCTAGATGTCTTGTGGTCTTTAGATAACTACAAGCCATTGAAATGATGTTGAATGTGGGGTTTCAAACTAAAAGAGTTTGTAGATGCATGTTACGTGTTATTTCAATAGGAGTGATTACAGGAGTTAGGTTTGCTAGTTAAACAAAGATCAGGTTATGGCTTGGACTATAGGTTGCTTGTCATAATCACGAGAGATAAAGCAGGGGACACTTGTTTTATGTTATCAAGTTAGTGACCTAAATCTTCAAGTTACCTTTCACACTTCACTTTCAGTTTTTGATTAATGGTTTTCAAACTACTCACCTTTGTTTTTGAAACAAATCGAAAATCAAACTAAAAGCCTCGCCATTTTGACAACGTCTGAGTCATTCATAGGATGAAAACCCATCCCCGTGTTCGACCCTAGACCACTATACTGCAGTAGCTTGACTACGGCAGTAGGAGGAACATAGGAAACAAATTTTGTTGATTAAAGCTCACCTACCAGTAGCACAGATCACATCTTTAGAATCAGCGGTGAACCGCGAAACCTGAAGCAGACCATGAGGTGCCATGCGAATACGACCAAGTAAATGATCATTAGTCATTTGTGTAGCCTAAGAGTCTACTGGTTAATGAACCATGTGCTCCAATATACCCAATTCAAGTTCAAGCTTGACCCTCTTATGAAACCAGAGATTCTGGGCTCGATCCCCAATGGAGTGACTAATTTGTGGACCCTACCCGATTCATGGGACGGCGCGACTTGCCATTAATGGAAAAAAAGTGAGTTGATTTTTAAGCTTTGAAAAATTCGTCCCTAGTGAGGAACAGTTTTGTTTGGAGTCGCCACTTACTTTTTATTTTTATTTATTATAAGAAAATCAAGTAAGAACAAAAACCCCCTCATTGACTCCAGTCAGGAAAAAGCGGTTCACGAAAACTAGATTTCTAGGTTCGGGGATCAGGTTATCTATTGGGAAGGTACCTCATGCAAGGTAGCACCCCTCTAGGCCCGGAACTCGGTCTCTACAAATGAATTGGGTACATGGGAGCATAAGGGTCAAAGATGATTGATGCTCATTTAAGCGGATGACCGAATCACGCAGCCTACTTAGTATCTAACATGCATAAATACTCGACCAAACAAAACAATGGGTGCGTACCTGGTCCTGTGGCGTTGCATAAGAGGTGGATCAACAAGCACTTAAATGCCTGCATAAATATCAAAATTTGAGCTTCGTATGCGCATATAAATGCAAATGCAAAGCCTGACACGTACCTATGCTCCTGGCCATCTTATTTGTAGATATGGTTAGTTAATAAACACAAACACCTGACGTGCATCCATGATCAGTAACGAAGTTCGTGTTCGAATGGAAGTGAATGGAAAATGAGGATTCATATGTTTGTTTCTTTCCACGCTCTCCAAATGACTGTTACTAACCATAATCACCAATTCCGCAGTCAAACTCACCTAACCACAAGTGTCTAACAAGGCGGGTCCACACTCTAATTCAAGTTAGGCTTAGATCTAGACCTCAAATATGGCCCACAAATGCAAAAGGGCAAACATGCTTAAGCCTCAAGGGATTTGAGCTTGAAAAGTGTTAAAATAGGGGGGCTGCCCATAAGCTGTCCTACACAACCAATTGAACTGGTTCTCAACTAGTCCAACCGATTAAGGAAAATTCTCAAATTTCACTAGAATATTTTATAATGAATAATGAATCTAAAAAAACAAACGATGCATGATTCTAAGCTCGAATGACTGAGAACCGACTGAAACAAGCCAAGATACCCTAACTGCTATCCCTGGAAAAAAAAAACCTAATGAATTGGCTTATCTAGTTCCCCAACCGGCTGATCCAGTTAAGAACAAATCTCAAATTTTTTTAGAAAATTCTTCACAGAGTAAGGAACCCAAAAAAATGAAATGGTGTATGATTCTGACTCTGGATGAGTGAGAACCGATCCAAACAAGGCAAAGTGTCCTAACTGTTGTTCCTAAAAATATAACCTAATGAATCGGTTGATCCAGTTGAGAAAAGTTCTAAAAAAATTTTAGAACATTCCTTATAGAGTAAAGAATCCAAAAAAATAAACTGTGTACAATTCTGACTCCGAATGATTGAGAACTAACCTAAACAATTCCTAATGCCTTAACTCCTGTTCTTGAAAACAGAACCTAATGAACCGGATGATCCAGTTTCCCAACTAGTTGAGACGGTTGAGAAAAGTTTTCAAAATTTGTCAAAACATTTATTACAGTGTAAGGAATCCAACAAAATAAACAGTGTACAATTCCGCTCAGGAAGGAGTAAAGACTACCTAAACAATGCCTAGTGCCTTAAAGCTAGAGGCTGCGACATCAAAGGCAAGGCAAGCGCAAAAGAAATGGGAGAAGCACACAACGTTCCTTTATAGGATTCCACGGCTACTCGCCGTCAGCTAACCTACATAAAACTTGGTATCCACTCCCTTAAAACTTTAGGAAATCCCCATTCAAAATGAGAGAGAGCACTCCCACCCGGATCTGGAGAATCCTTCCTCCTTTTCTTTTTCCTCCTTTTTTCTCCTCCTTTTTTTTTTCCTCTCTCCCCTTCCTTTTTACGTTTTTTTTTTTTGCTTATCTTTTTTTTTAATTAACATCTGAGCTTACACCATTTTGCACACCTTCAGTACTAGGAACTTCCCCAATCAGTCTCGGACTTACCTAGCTCCATAAACAATCCTCTATTCACGAGGTCAAAAGTTGGCCACATTTATCCCTTTACTTAACCACCAATAATCCAAATGGACTCAAGGTGAGTTGCTAGCAACCCACAAAATGGCCCACAACTGGGCCCAAACCATGCCTAGGACTGATCTGGAGCTTATAGGCCCGAACCAAGTAGGAATTGGGCTCCAAAATCACCAAAATTTGTGCTCCATACAAGCTGGCACAATGATCCGGCTGAACCGGTTCCTAACTAGTCGAGCTGGTTGAGAAAAAATTTGAAAATTTTATAGAGTATTCCCTGAAGAGCAAGGAATCCAACAAAATAAACGGTGCATGATTTCGAGTTCGAATGACGGAGATATGCCCAAAACAAGCTTGGGTGCTCCGAATTTGAACCTACTCGAATAATGAACTTCAACTAAAATTCATTGAACTGGCTGAGCCAGTTCCCAACCGGTTGATTCGGTTGATAAAAAATTCTTAAATTTTTTTAGAGAATTCTTCAATGAGTAGGGAATCCAACAAAAGAAACGGTGCATGATTTTGAGTTCGGATGAGGAGATGATGGAAACAAAGCCCAGAGTGCTCGAGTGACATACTCGATAAACTCAGGTGAGTTAAAACCTCGGGGGTCCCGCATGCTTCACATGGCATGATCGTCGCTAAGAAGCGTGATTCTGACCGAAAGTGAAATACATTACATCTTCGATGGACCACACTCTGAAACCCGCTAAGGCTCGGAGACCAACTAAGCCTAAAAGGGCCCTAATGGTGCTTTATGAGAACGATGGGTGAGTGTGACACCCATAGGATAAATGCAAGTGTTGAGGGACAAAATTGAGGGTCTACATAATGGAATTAATATATCAAGAAAAATAAAAATAAACACCTGAACTAATTATGTCAATTCAAAATTCAACACCACCACCCACATTAAAGCTTTGCAACCATAAGAATCACATCACCAATCCCTTCCCATAAAGGATTTAGCTTGCCATAACTGGATTGCATATAACAATGACAAGTTGTTTAAACAAGTCCATTATGATCATAATCAAGAAAATGAGGAAGAAGAATTCAAACAATGTTTTCTGCTTCACTACAAGTTCAAACAGTGAATGGAGCTTGATTTTCAATAATCTTTCCTCCAAAACTCAGTTCAGATAAACTATTCTAATGAAAAATGAAAAATAACCAAAAATAAAGAAAGAAATAAGAAAACTATTTACAAAACTCTATACTCTACTTTTCTGCTTCTAACTTGCTCTCTGCTCTAACTCTCACTCTGCATTCCATTCTTCCTATTTTTATGCGCCCTATCTCTTTCTATTTATAGTCCAATCATTGTTGGGTCGTAATTCGAGGCAGACTTTGTGGACTTTAATGCAAGCCTATAAGTTGATTTGTTGCAACAAGAGTTACAATATCGCGACATTGTTGCACCTCATATGTGTCTTCATCATTGTCGTGAGGTTGTCGCGACACTCCACTGATGATTTGCCTTTGATACTTAATTTAAATTGTCGTGACATTGTCTTCTGAACTTGTGTCATCAATGTTTATCGTGACAATGTCCTCTTGATGTGCAACTGTGTCTCTGGAATAATTTTCACGACATAAATAAATTTTTCACTACACAATGAGTCACTAGCCGATCTTCAAAGATGTCTTGCACTGTCGTGACATTTATGCTTGACATTCCTTTTGGATGAATGTCGTGACAAGATTTTGAATGTCGCAACAATATTCTGCTGTTTTTCCATGGACTCTTCTCTTTAGTTGTCGCAACATAAGTTGCAATGTCGCGACTTATCTTTTGTCATATGCCTTCAGTTATGTCACAACATGTGTTCTTGATTCCTGCAAAACAATAATTATGGTGAAGATTCCATAATTTTGCAATAAAATAATCATTAAGGCCTCAATTATGCATGCAAAAATGGAATTAAAGCTATATGAGTTTCACACTCATCAAACTCCCCCAAACTTAAAAGTTTTGGTTGTCCTCGAGCAAAGAAAAGAATCCTTGCTTGTCCTCAAGCAATTTAGCTAGACTTTAAGGCCATTTTTCTTTCAATCATCCTTTTTAAATAAATTAGCACTTGAATTCAATGAAATGTCAATTGTGATATGAATTCTAAAAAAACCTCAATTCTAGAATAAAGAAGATTTTCAATTAAGTTCACCTAACAAATAGATAATTCATGAAGTGTAAATAGCTCAGTTCTTGATCCCTAATTTGTGAATGTGTGTTGGCCTTACCTCCTTAACAAATTAGCAAGTTAGTTAATCTTCTGAGATACTATGTAGAAGAATGGAAGTCTCCTCAAATTGACTTAGGTCTTATAGGCTTGTTGGTCATATTATTCTCCACTAATGTAGGCATAACACCACCTTTAGGATCAAATAGGTCTTTTGAGCATAATGTCTGGTTTAGAATTGAGTGAGTAGTGGACATTTAAGGCTCAAGTTTGCAATGCACAAACACTCAACATTTTTCCATTCACATATAATTTCTCCAATTTGGTATAAGCAAACTCAACGCCCCCAAACTTGTTTTGGTGCATCAATTGGCATACTCTCCATTGTGGCATTTCTTTTTACCACTTTCAGACTTTGAATTCAGTTCCTGATACTAGAAGCTCTTCTCTTTTCATTTTTGTACAAGGTTTTGGGAATGATGCAATGTTTTGTCTTCTTAAGCTTTCTACCACCCTTAGCGAGCTTTGGGTTAGTAACTCCCATAGCAGTTGGCATTAGGGTACTAGGTGTTGAAGCACCATTAAGAACTTAAATGCTCAAGGGAGGAAGGCTAAAAGACATAACACATTCCCCCTTGATACTTTTGTAATTTTACAGCTTCTCATTTTTTTTTTCTGTTGTGCACATCTATTGGTGAAATTTTTCTTCCTTTCTTCATCTCAATTAGTCATCCTTTTCCAACCCCTTTTCTTATCCTTCTTCACATTACAAATTGTACTCCCCAAACTTATCCCATTTTCCATTTCTTATGCATTCACATTACAACTTAGGCAAACTCAGGGTTCTTTACTGAAGGATTACATTTAAGGGAGGCTTGAGGTTTTTCACTTGGCTTTTGATGATAGATTGGAATTTAGCTCAAAAAAGGAATTAGGGTATATGCATATGCATATCACCAAGGTAGGTTTGAAAGGCACAAACTTTCCAAGGATGACCTAAATGATTTCTTATTGGTTGTGTTGCCAATAATTTCACCTTGAATAATAATCTAACAAGTTCTAAGACCCTTGAAGACTAAAACTATGATGTATCTCATAAGATGTTCCTAACTCAAGCACAATCAATTGCAAAGGTATTAGTGACCATGTGCATGTATTCATGGCTCATTAGAACTAAAATGTTCAAACAAAATAGAATGATCAGCTTTATTATTTGTTTAAATCTTCATGAGTCTAGAATTTCAACCTAATTATCATTGACATAACAACTTTCAATTTCCTTGAGCTTAGTCTGCCCCTATATCGATAAAGAATTCTTTTTTGTGTTATTCAGATTGTTTGGGTTTTTTTTTTTTTTTACAAGAAACTGTGCTATAAGATAATTCAGAAGCTCAATGTGTTTAAACAATTTACTTTTAGTTCAGAAATTTTAGCACAAATAACTCACAAACATTCAATTCCACCAAACAATTCAAAGTCAAGACTATGCAGAACAAGAAATTAAATTCAAGATGACATAATTTCAGCAAAAGCAATTCATTCATATGCAAGGAAGATTTTACAGAGGGGAGATTACAATTATGATTGGAAATACAAGAGATATTCATTTTCTTTGATTTTTCTTTTGTTCTGGTTGAGGGCTTGTGGGCTCCTGAGACACTAGGGGTCCTACGAAAGCATGCTCATAAGGAGGTTGAATGACATAAGGGATGTAGTCAGAGATGGTGATTTTTGGGGCTGCTATTTTTTTCTTGCATGAAACTGTTGCCATAGCCCAGTCTATCATTTTTACATTTCCTTTTATCAACTCACCCTTCCTTACAACTATTGATTCTATAGTTTTCCCCATGTTAATTTGTTCATAGTACATAGATTTCAGGTAGTGATTGCAGGATTCCAGCATATCTACCCAAAATTTGTCTTTTGAGATCAATGAATCATGCCTTGCTTTGTCTCTTTCTTCCAATACCTTTGACACCTCTTCATCTCTCTTGCAATGCCCTTTCCAATATGCTTGATCTCTCTGCTTTAATGCAAGCCTCCACATGTGATGTCTTCTTTTTATTTCTTCCCTCCATTCTAAATCTCTCTACTTGATTGCCTCATCCATAAAGAGATCTATTTTCCATATTTCTTCTTCGAAATACTAGTCTCTTTTCTCCAATTGGGCCTTCAATAGGATTTCTCCCTCCAACATTCCTTGCTCCAGTCTTTTCATTATTTCCAATAGTTCTGCATTGCTACCTTGCTGATTTAAGCTCTCGGCTTAGTCTTTTTGATGAGCTGCAGCTTCTGGGTACATCACCCAATCTAGGCTTGTACTTCTTTCCCTTTCATTCCTTTTCTGCTCTTCTCTCATCACCAAAGCTTGATTACTGGGTTCTCTAATGTTCATTTCAACTTCTTTGTCTCCTCCTTCTTCCTCAACTTCATTCAACTTTTTCTTGCCCTGACTTGCTAGATTCTTGATGATTGTAGTGAGTATGAGGGGAGAGACTGGAGGGCATTTCTACTCTTCATCTTTGTTAAAGGTGACTCCTCCCTTTAAGCATAAATGGGTTATGATAGATGGATGGGGTATATGACCCCAGAATTTAGTACTCTGACAGCCTAGGATTGATTTTTCTATTAACTTTCCAAAACTGATCTTATAACCCTTCAAAACAGCATAGAGGAGGATTGCTTCTTCCTGCCCCACAGTGCACACATGCTTTGAAGGCATCAACACTGAACTGAGGAAGTAAAACCAAACCTTGTCTTCCTCAATCAAGTGTTCTCTAGCTATAGAGACATTAGGGTTCTTTTTACTTCCTTTCCATTCCCCTTTTCCACTAGTCAGCACTTCAAGTATTTCCTAGTAATTAGGGTTCTTCTTCAGTCTTTTGAACTTAGGCCCATCACTTATCTTTCCCAATCCACAAAGATGATTTATGGTGTGCCTATCAAAGGAAACCCATTTTCCTCTCATGGACCATTCAAGTTCCTTTAAATCCCGTAGATTCACATAAAACTCTCTCACCATGGCTGCAAGCCCAATATATGCATGCAAATAGAACTCTTTTCAATGACTTCATTAAAGGGTGGGATTATTTCCTCCTTTCCCCTATGAATCCCTTCTTCAATAATGTCTTTTGCATCAATTCAAGAGCGTCATTTGAGAGGAGTCTTCATTAGCACTTCCCTGCTTTCTTCTTCCTCTTCATTTTCCCCTCTTTTCCTTTTTCTTTCCTTTCCAACTTCTTCCTCCTCTTTACCACCATTTTTCTTCTGAGATTCCTCCATAGGAAACTTCTCGACACTCTCAACTATTGTTCCTCTATTTCAACCCTAAAATCTGCCATTATCTCTTCTATATTTGGCACTAACATCTACTACTCAGACATTCTAGACAAATGAGAGATGAAGGATTGAGAAAAGGGAAAGGCTCTAAGGTTCTTTAACGGATAGAAGAATGATGAATTTCAAAATTTGACTTCCAAACGTTTTAGTTGTCATGACAAGAATCTTTATGTCGTGACATATAATTGAGCTTTCAAGGTTGAAAGTATGTCGTGACATAATTTTTGTGTCGCGACATTACCTTTGATGTCACAATGTAAAAGTGATCTTATCAGGACTGAAATAATGTCATGACATAAATTTTTCTATTGCGATAAATAATCTTTACACTATGGGACAAGCCAAAATGTTGAGATGTCGTGACATTAATAAAATATGTCAACATGATTTATGTTCTCATCAACTCTAACAATTCAATATGCTGAACAATTCTCATCAAACTTTCAAGCAAGGCAACATGCATCATTTCATATCAAACGACTCAATACAATCATGCTATGAACACAAATTAATTATGATTCAAACATCCAATTCAAGCATGGTCATTTAAACTCAGTATTTTCAATTTCAGCAAAATCTAACTATTGTATAATAAAGAAAATAAAACACACCAAAAGAAATAAAAGAAAAACACTAAAAACAAGATAATTGAAGCTGCTGGAAATGTTTAAAAACAGAAGAATAACTCCCCCAAACTTAAAACATGCATTGCCCTCAATTTATGAGATATGTAAGTTAAGAACAGAGGATTCCCCTAGATGATCAATTATGATCATTTAGTTTGGGTTGAGGTGGTTCTTGATGAACTCCCATATATAAGATTAAGCTTCAATGTCCTGAAAAATAAACAATAAAAATAAAATTAAAAAAAAAAAATCAAAATGCTACACTAACTTAACTAAAAACAAACTAAAATAATAAAGATAAAATTTCAATTTTTTGCTTAGGTTGCCTCACAAGAAGCTGCTCTGTTTAGTGTCCTTAGCTAGACATAGCAACTTTAAAAAAGATTTTTCAGCAATAAACTTCCTTCAAAACTCCTAGTCACTAGATTGCTCTTCATTCATTGCTCCTCCCATGTAATGCTTCAATCTTTGACCATTCACCTTAAATTCATTCCCTGAATTTGTCTTTAATGTGATTGCTCCAAATGGTGTGACCGAAATGACTGTATAAGGACTACTCCATCTTGATTTCAATTTTCCTGGGAAGAGCCTAAGTCTTGCTCTTCATTCAAAACTCCTAGTCACTAGATTGCTCTTCATTCATTGCTCATCCCATGTAATGCTTCAATCTTTGACCATTCACCTTAAATTCATTCCCTGAATTTGTCTTTAATGTGGCCCACTCCAGTGCGTGAGATATTGTATAAGGGCTTCTCCGTCTTGATTCCAGTTTTCTGGGAAGAGCTAAGTCTTGAGTGTAAAAGTATAGTGATTCTCCATATAAACTCTTTTCTCAAAATTTTATGATCATGCCATCTTTTAGTTTTGTCTTTGTAAATTCTGGCATTTTCATAAGCTTCATTCCTTAACTCTTCTAACTCATTCATTTGGTGTAGTATTTCTTCTTTTGCAGCTTAGCAATCAAAGTTCAGTTTCTTAATTGCCCACATAGTTTTGTGCTCCAATTTAACAAATAAATGAAAAGCCTTTCCAAAAACAATAACGTATGGTGACATACTAATAGGAGCTTTGTATGCAGTTCTATAAGCCCATAATGCATCCTCTAGCTTCAAGGACTAATCCTTCCTACAGATATTCATTATCTTCTCCAGTATGTTCTTTATCTCTTTGTTGAACACTTTAGCTTGTCTATTTAACTGAGGATGATAAGCCAAACCCATAGCATGTCTCACCCCATACCTGCTCATGAGCTTTGAAAATAACTTATTGGCAAAATGACATCCCTCATCACTGGTAATTGTTCTTGGAGCTCCATACCTTTTCAGTATGTTCCTTTGGACAAACCCCACAAATGTAATTGCATCATTCCTTGGACAAGCAACAACTTCTACCCACTTAGATCCATAATCCACAGCCAGGATAATGTATAGGTTCCCAAAAGATAGTGGAAATGGCCCCATGAAATCTATTCCCTAGACATCAAAAATCTACACAACCAAGATTGCTTGAAGAGACATTTCATTACGTTTGTTGATATTGCCCATTCTTTGACATTTGTCACACAACTTGACCCATTCAAAATTGTCTCTAAACAATGTTGGCCAGTAGAAACCCGATTTGAGGATCTTTTGAGCTATCCTTTGTCCTGCAAAATGACCTCCATACTATGCCAAGTGACATTTTTTTAGAATTTCAACTTATTCATTTTCAAGTACACACCTTCTGATAATTTGTTCTACACCTCTCCTAAATAGAAATTGGTCATCCCATATGTAAAATCTAGCTCCATGCCTCAACTTCTTTTTTAGATGATATGTCAATTCTTATAGTACAATACCACAAGCTAGATAATTAACCAAATCAGCATACTAAGGTAGCTGGATTTTTACCTGAAATAATTGCTCATCAAGAAAACTGTCTTCAATTTCAAGCTCCTTTTTATCATCAATTGTTCTTTCCATTCTAGATAAATGGTCTGCAATCACATGGTCACTTCCCTTCTTATTTTTTATTTCTATATCAACCTCTTGCAGCAACAAAACCCATCTAATCAATCTAGGCTTAGCATCTTTCTTTGCCATTAAATATTTAATTGTTGCATGATCTGTATGCACAATAACATGAGACCCTAAGATGTATGATCTGAATTGTTGCATGGTCTGCAATCACATTGTCACTTCCCTTCTTATCTTTTATTTCTATATCAAACTCTTACAGCAACAAAACCTATCTAATCAATCTAGGCTTAGCATCTTTCTTTGCCATTAAATATTTAATTGTTGCATCATCTGTATGCACAATAACATGAGACCCTAAGATGTATGATCTGAATTTTTCACAAGCAAAGACCTAGCATCTCCTTCTGTGTGGTTGAATAATTCTCTTGAGCTTCATTGAAAGTTTTTCTTGAATAGTAGATGGCCTTGAAGGTTGTTTCAAATCTCTACCCCAATACTGCTCCCATGGCAAAGTCACTAGCATCACACATGATTTCAAAGTTTTTTTTTCCAATCTAGTGTTGTTATGACAGGAGTTATTTCAAGTTTAGCCCTTATCTCCTCAAAGGCAGTTCTGCATGTCTCATTAAAGTCAAACTTTGTGTCTTTTTCTAGCAACCTGCATAATGGTCTAGCTATCTTGGAAAAATCTTGAATAAATCTTCTATAGAAACCAACATGTCCAAGAAAGCTTCTGATTTCTTTCAATGGGGTAGGTGGAACCAAAGTTTTAATTATAGAGATTTTTGCTTGATCAACCTCAAGCCCTGCAGCATAAATTTTATGCCTTAATTCTATTCCTTCCTTCACCATGAAATGGCATTTTTCCCAATTCAAAGCTAGGTTCTTCTCTTTACATCTCTGGAGAACCACTACTAGATTCTGTAGGCACTCTTCATAGCTGGAACCAAAAACTAAAAAACCATCCATGAATATTTCCATTACCTCCTCGACCAAATCTGAGAATATGGACATCATGTATCTTTGGAATGTAGCTAGAGCATTACACAATCCAATTGGCATCCTTCTAAAAGAAAAGGTGCCATAAGGACATGTAAAAGTGGTTTTCTCTTGATCTTCAAGAGCTATAGCTATCTAGTTATAACTAGAATACCCATCCACAAAACAATAGTGAGGGTGGCCTACCAATCTATCCAGCATTTGGTCAATGAATGGTAAAGGATAGTGTTCCTTTCTAGTGGCAATGTTTAAATTCATGTAGTCTATACATACTCTCCACCCTGTCACAATTCTTATGGGTATCAATTCATTCTTCTCATTTCTGATTATTGTGAAACCGCCCTTTTTGGGTACTACATGAATTGGGCTTACCCAAGGACTATCTAAAATGGCATAAATGAAGCCTGCATTGAGCCATTTGAGGACTTCCTTCCTCATACTGGGTTTAGCCTTCTTTGGTGTTCATTAGAGGGTTTGCATTCTCCTCCATAGAATTTTGTGTACAAATTAGTAGGTTGATCCTTTCAAATCCTCATTATGACTAGCTATAAAGCTTCTTTGTAATTTTTGAGAGTCTCTACTACTTTCTTCTCTTTTTCTAAAATCAAGTCAGCTGCTATGGTTATTGATTTAGATTTTTCCTCTCCCAAGAATGCATATTTTAAGTGCTTAGGCAATTCTTTCAAGATTAGCCCTTCGAATCTCTTCTCTATTTCTTGCACTTTCATTTCACTGCTTTTTACATCTTCTTCATTTTCCTCACTCAGGTTCAACATAGTTTCAATCGGTTAAGCACTTGCATTCAGCTTTTCCCCATCTAGGTTCTCCTTGTAGAGTGAATTGAGCATGCATTCTTCAAGTGGATCTTGATTCATACATTCAAAAATCATTTCTTCTTTATCAAGAATTACATCTTCCACTCTCATGCAATGAGCTTCTTGAGTGGGGTTGTTTGGACTTTGGTTGAGTTGGATTATTACTTCTTCTTGACCCTCATAGTGGGTTCTCCTTTCTTCACATCAATTACTGTTGCACCTGTGGCTAAAAATGGCCTACCAAGAAGAAATGGCACTTTCTTGTCTTCCTCCATATCAATTACCACAAAATCCACTAGGAAAATTATCTTTCCACTTTAATGATGCATCTTGAATGCCCATACAGTTGGGTCATTGATCTATCTGCCATTTGTAGTGATAGTGTTGTGGGAGTTAACTCCCCCAAACTTAATCTTTTCACCAATGACAAAGGCATCAGATTTTTGCTAGCACCAGAATCACAAAGTGCTTTTCCAAATTCATGATTTCCAATTGTGCAGGGTATAGTAAAGCTGCTAGGATCTTGCATTTTCTATGGTAAGTTCTTCTAGATAATTGCACTACAGTTTGTAGATAAGCTTACTATCCCATTTTCATCCAATTTCCTCTTTTTTCTGATTATTTCCTTCATGAATTTAGCATAGTGTGGCATTTGAGCCAATGCCTCAGCAAAATGGATGTTTATCTCCAGTTTTCTGAACGTGTTCAGAAATTTAGCAAATTGTTCATCCAGTTTTGTCTTTTTCAATCTTTGAGAAAAGGGTATTGGAGGATGATAAAGTCTGACTTCCTCCTCTCTTTTTCTTTTTTTCTTTTTTTTGTCTCTTCAGTTTGCACTTCAATTTTCCCTTTTAGCTGCTAACTTTCATATGTTAATTATGTTCTATCTTGTCTCTTCTCATTGCATGCTTGGTTCTAATTTTCACTTTCAGCTTCACTATCAGTTTTCCTTTTCTCAACTTCTTTTCTGACTTGCAACTCTTTACCACTCCTTAGTAGTCTTTTGGGTTTTTCTTTGTATCACTAGGGAAGGAATCCCCGAATAGGTTTTGAAAAGTTTGGGCCAACTGCCCCATTTGAGCTTCCAGGTTCTTCAAAGAAGCATTTGTGTTTTCTTGAAAAGCATTTGTGTTTGCCTGAAAGACACCAAGTTTAGCAAACTTTTGTTCATGCAAGTTTAGTATCCTTTTGTTTTACCATAAAATTCAGCATTAATTCTTCAAAGAATGGTTGTCTTCTCTGCCCTTGATTTTCTGTTCTTGAATTTCCTTGTCCTTGGAATCTAGATGGAATGTAATTTTGTTGATAGTTCTGAGTTGGTCTTTGACCTTGATGATTTCCACCTCAATAGAAAAGTTCATGGTTTCTAAAGAAATTTGGTGTGTAGTGGGTTGGTAAGTTGTTGTTTGGTTTGAAGTTGTAACTTCTATTCCCATTCAGGTATTGGACTTCTTCCACTTGGTATGCACCTTCTTGAGCTAGTCCTTGGTCAACAACTCTATTCTACTCAACACCATTTACAATCCCCACGTCATTAACTGAATGACTTCTTTTCTCCTGATTGTTCATTCTAGTCATGATGGAATTTAGCTTTGCCTCAATAATTGTCATTTTGTTCAGTTCTATCACACCTCTTATTCTATATTTGTTGTTGCTCCCTAAAGCTTCATATGGAGCTATGTAATTGCTCTTTGCTAGCTCCTCAATGGGCTGAGTTGCTTCTTCAGCATTCTTTCTTCTGAATGTACCTCCAGAGGCTGCATCTACTATTCCTTTTGAGGAGTAGTTCATCGCATGGTAAAAAATATCCATTTGTGTCATTTGTTCAATTCCATGAATAGGACATCTCATTAGTAGTTGTTTAAATCTCTCCCAAGCACTATATAATGATTCATCTTCCCTTTGTTTGAAGGCAATGAATTCTCCTCTCCTCTCAGAAGTTAGAGCGGGAGGAAAGAATCCACTGAGATAAGCCTCCTCCGATTCTTCCCATTTTCTCACTGAACCATAGGGTAAGGATTCAAACTAGCTGGCAACAATGTCTCTCAAAGAGAAAGGGAATAATTGTAGCTTGATCACATCAGGATTGACACCATTCATTTTAACTGTATTGGCCATCCTTAGAAATCTTCCCAAATGTTCATTAGGATCCTCACTTGGATGCCCTGTGAACTGATTTTGTTGCACCACAGTGATGAGGGCAGGTTTCAGCTCAAAATTGTTGGCCTCAATTCGTGGTTGCCTAATATTGTTGAGTATTCCACTCTGATCACTGGCCTCCAGAAATCTTCCATGGTTCTCTACCTTTGTTGAGGTCCCCCTGCTGCTACTACAGGAATGTTCTGATTAACATCTCTCTACTCAGCCATAGTTGCTTTCTCAGCTTCTCTCACCTTCTTTAGATTCCTTAATATTTTTCTATCCCAGTGTCTAGTGGAAATAGTGAAGCTTCTTTGTATTGTCTATGCATATAATGAGTACTTCAAATGATAACACATTGAAACCACAATAAGATCACTGTGTAGAGTTGATCACAATTTAAGTTGGAGAGATATTTTAATTACTCTAAACAAATATGTTTAAATTAGCATTTTTCTTTTTGGTTGGAATATTAGTCTATGAATTTCTTGCTTCAATCCCCAACAATGGCGCCAAAAAATTGATTGTTGGCCAAATTTCTAACACTGCAACTAGAGATTTGTTGAGTTCCCCATCAGCTGCATCAAAAACTTGTTGCCAGTCGAGTTGTTACTCTTGCTTATTTTAAAGCGCTATTTAAGCATAACGAGTATACTACCCAGTGCACGGGTCGACAATGATAAAATAGATTTTTAAGTCGAGATATCATTACAAGGATCAATAAGAAATTTCATAAATTAAGTACTCAAACTACTCAAGGATATCACTATTTGAACTCAAATTTCTCAATATTGTAAACTGACTATTTAACAGAGTAAAGATATTTTAATGCTAGATTTTAACAACTAGTAGTTTCTCTTATTTGAGTAAACACTAGAAAGGAATTGACAATGTGACTATTAGGTTGCACTTTGTTTATAAAAACAAATTTTTTGTGGGTTGAAACCTGAACTTGTCTTAGAGTATGTTAGTACAGTCTTGGCTAAAACCTTCAAACACCATACATTTCACAATTTAGACTACCATGTTCCAAAACCAGGACAACATGTGTCTAAAAAGCTACTTTTAGGATCTTATTCCCTTTAAGACTTGAATGACTTCCAAAACCATGACACTTCAACCAATTCTTAGGACTGAAGTTAGCTTGCTCTCAAAACCAGGGTAACACAAGCCCTCTTCAACATATTCAATCCATCACTCTACAATTAACCAATACATTCATTTCTATTAACAAAAACGAAATATTTTGATTAAAATGAGACATGCTCTTAAAATATTAATTTCATGTACCAAGGGATCAATATTCCTAGCCTCAGGAACACACCTCAGTTGTCATTAGAGAGGATCTTGGATATCAGGTGTTGGAACAGTTCCTTTAGTTTGGTTCATGGAATTAATATATCAAGCAAAAGAAAAATAAACACCTAACCTAATTATGTCAATTCAAAATTCAACACAACAACCCACATTAAAGCTTTGCAAACATAATAATCACATCACCAATCCCTTTCCATTAGGGATTTAGCTTGCCATCACTGACATAACAATGACAAGTTGTTTAAACAAGTCCATTATGAACATATTCAAGAAAATGAGGAAGAAGAATTCAAATAATGTTTTATACTTTACTACAAGTTTAGATAGTGAATGGAGCTTGGTTTTCAATAATCTTTCCTCTAAAACTCAATTCAGATCAACTATTCTAATGAAAAATCAAAAAATCAAAAAGAAAAAAAGAAATAAGAAAACTATTTACAAAACTCTATACTCTACTTTTCTGCTTCTAACTTGCTCTCCACTCTAACTCTCACTCTGCATTCCGTTCTTCCTATTTTTATGTGTCCTATCTCTTTCTATTTATAGTCCAATCATTGTTAGGCCGTAATTCGAGGTAGACTTTGTGGACTTTAATGGAAGCCCATAGGATGATTTATCACGATAAGAGTTACAATGTCGCGACATTGTTACACCTCATATGTGTCTTCAGCATTGTCGTGAGGTTGTCACGACACTCCACTAATGATTTACCTTTGATATTGAATTTAAATTGTCGCGACATTATGTTGATTGTTGCGACATTATCTTCTGAACTTGTGTCTTCAATGTCTGTCATGACAATGTCTTCTTAATGTGCAACTGTGTCTTTGGAATAATTGTCACAACATAAATAAATTTGTCGCGACACAATAAGTCACTGGCCGATCTTCAAAGATGTCTTGACATTGTCGTGGCATTTCTGCTTGAAATTCATTTTGGATGAATGTCGCGACAAGATTTTGAATGTCGTGACAATATTCTGCCGTTTTTCCAAGGACTCTTCTCTTTTTTTATCGCGACATAAATTGCAATGTCGTGACTTATCTTTAGTCATCTACCTTCAGTTATGTCGCAACATGTGTTGAGATGTTGCGACATTGTTTGCTTCATGCTTTAGTTTTTTCAACACCTTTTCTTGCTCTTTTTGCTTCCTTTGATCTTGATTCCTGCAAAACAGTCATTTTGGTGAAGATTCATAATTTTGCAATAAAATAAGCATTAAGGACTTAATTATGCATTCAAAAATGGACTTAAAGCTATAGGAGTTTCACATTTAGCACCTAGCATGTATTTCCAAAGAATAAAGGTTATTGAAATTTTTGTTCACAACAACATATGACTTAATAGGTTTTATGTTTGCTCATCTAAAGCCTTCTGTTAAATTTGAAGTACTAGAGATGATACTTACTTTGGCACTTGTTAGTGTCAAATTTAAAAATATTTTCTCTCAAAGGGTGGTGTGAGTGGTTGCACAATCAACAAGACTTATATGACCACCATTAATCTTGAAACTTAATAACACATAAATTTAGATAAAGACAAATATAAATGACAAGATGATATTCTTATTAACTCAAAAAAAAATGCATAAAATTATTCAATATTGATATTTTCATCATTTATCAAATAGTTGAAATTTTCACTATGACCTCCAAAAGAAAAATCTACATCATAATAACATATGTCTATCCCATCGTTATCTATAAAATTCAGCTCTACCTTTTTTTTATTGAAGTTTGGTAAAGGCTTATCAAATGTTTAGGCATACAATAGATATGCAACTGATGTCCTTCCATACAATATCTATAGTAATTATTCTTATGATTCTTGGAAGGTTTATCCCATATACACTTTCAATTTTGCCTCAATAGTAATCCACTTCTGGTGGTGAGGTTTTTCCTTTTTCAAGGATTTGAGGGATTATCAAGATAGTATCAAGATTTTTTTCCCATGATTGTGACCATGACCAATCCTCATCTATGTCCATGAATTTGGGATGATACTACATTCGCTTTAGGGAATCAATTCAAACCCAATCGGACTAGATTGATGACTTTTTATCAAAATTTCAATGGTTTATTTAGCATCAAGGATCCAAGATAGACGATTCCTTTTCCCAATGTCAAATGTCACGAACTCAATTTTTTTTAGATTTGACATTTGGGACAAACTTAAAGTATATGGAAAATGATGAGAATCAATAATGCAAAGTCAGCACACGGGGCTTCTAAGGTCAGAAGCAAGCTCCAAAAATATGCTGAGAAAGAAAAGTTAGTAAGACGCTGACGCACTCAATATGCTAATTCAAATTCTAGAAGAATCTAAACGTATTTGGGATGTTTTCTAGATCATATTGTATGGCTTGCATGTCAAGTTATTTACTTTCCTTTTAGTTTATTTATTTTCCTTAGTTTATTTTTATTTAGATTTGTTTTTCTTGTTTTAGGTGTGATTTAGGTTAAAGACACAAGTAGACATTTTTGCTTTCTATTTCATTTCAGGTGAGTTTGTAGCCTATATAAAGACAAAGCTTATAAATGCATTCATGTTTAAGAATATGAATTAAAATTGTGAGAGTTTTCTCTTCTTTAGTTTTCCAAAGAACTTCTGAACTTATCGGATTTTTCTATGGCGTTCATCCTATCGACTTATCAATCAACCCTTCCATAGTTGATTGTGGTATCTTCATTTCATCGACTTATCAATCAACCTTTCCACAATTGATTGTAACGTCTTCATTCCATCGACTTATCAATCAACCTTTCCATACTGATTTGCGACTTTCATTCCATCAACTATCAATCACCCTTCCATGGGCCGACATGGTTCACTATCTTCGAATTTATCAATCAACCTTCCATACTGGACGCGACGCCTTCATCCCATTCAATTTATCAATCAACCCCACATACTGATCGCGCTCTATCCCATCGATTTATCAATCAATCATTCCATAATTGATTATAACGTCTTCACTTTTTCCCTTCAAACTTAATTGTAGAACCCTTTGAGATAGTATCTTGTTGTGAGTGGCGTCGGTCTACTGTGACCTTGCATCAATCAAGTATATGATAAATTGGTAAAAATAATAAAGATTTTGACTAGTAACCAAAATCAAATAATTTTCTTTTAAATATATAATAAAATCAAAAGTAATATAAAAACATAAAATTTAAATAACCTTGAGATCATAGAATTGCCTTTAAAGCAGATTAATTCATGTTGATAATGTGTTATAAACCAAAGAAATCTGGAAAGAGAACAAGAGAATATAATTTTATTCCCTTTACTTCAATGTACCAAATACAAATAGAAGAAGACTAATGTCAATGTTTAAGGCAACTAGTATTTGCTTTACAAAAGTGGCCAACATTCTTTTTATAAATTGGTTATCATTCACATCTTTCCTTATAACACATGCATCACATTTAGATCTTCTTTTACATCTATTCATTTTGCATTACAAAATTGTAATATTCTATTTTGTTCTTTGCATAGGTACCATCAAGCCAAACATGATTGGCCCGTCACTCTTAGTCTTAGTAAATGTGGAATCTGGATTTCCCGTGGACGCACATGACTAGGGGTGGACTTACAATGTACCTAGGAAAGGCAAATGCTCCCCCTAAAATTTTTTCAAAAAAATGTTTTTAATAGAAATTGATCTCTTGATTTTTAGGTTATAAACAAATTACTTAATCATTATGCTACAATACCCCCGACTATGTTTTCTGGGGCCAATACTACACGTGGCTCATGCTCTAATTGAATTTTCACCCAATGCGGATGTATTCGGATACCTTAGCTCGTAGACTACAAATTCTTAGTTAGCTACTATTCATTTCGCTGCTACTGCTATGCTGACGCTATGTACACCTGTTTACATCTACATCAGGGCTCAACAATTATATTCCCCGTCAACATCCAGGAGACACCTGTTTACATATATCGTCCGACGTCAGGGCTGAACCATTATATTCCCCGTCAACAACATCTAGGAGACCCCATCACTCAGTTTCCTCTAAAGCCCACAATGTCATTAAAAAGCTCAAGAGTGATGTCCCAAAACATTTTTTTCTAAATCAAATAAAAATCAAATTTTCTAAAGTAATATATTTTTCAAAATAATCATCAAATATTGTATTGGATTTGAAAATTAACCTTAAAATTATATTCACTAATTGCGATTTAAAAATTAACCTTAAAACTACCACCGATGAATGTGATTCTAAAAATTAACCTTAAAACTTGTCATTTTCAAAACTAGTTTAATAATTATTTTGAAACATATATTACTTTGAAAAAACCATTTTAAAAAATATTAGTTTAGGACATCACTCTAAGCTCAGTAAGCTAGATCTGGTTCTCAAAAAATGCTAAGAAAAATAAAGGAAAAAAAGAATATAAATGAAAAGTAAAACGAAAAAAAAAAAAAAAAAGAAGAGTTAAAGATCACATATTATTTTTATTTATTTCTTTAAATAAATCTTATTTATTGCTTCAAATAAATATTATTTATTTTAATTCATCAATATATAAAAATTAAATAATTTAAGAATTTGCAAGTTTTTACGAGATTTTATTTATATTTGATTTTTTATTACACAATTAAACAGTAAAAAATTATTTTCTTTAGCATTTTTTTTCTTATTAACATGACCTTAATGTCATGTAACTTCTTTGCATTTGGAATGTCACAAATTGTAGTTTTTTTTTTTTTTTTTTTTTGATAACCAAGGGATGATCATCCGCTACGATCCCCATAATCCCCTTAGACCCCGAGAACCGACCGGGCAAGCTCTCCCAGAGTCTCCTCCGGAGACTCGAACCCGGGACCACCGCCTTGCGAGGCGCCTCAGCCAACCGAGCCTCCCATGGTGAGCCACAAATTGTAATGGTAATGGTACATGTTTTATAATCAATATATTTGGATAATATTAATACATTGAGTCTCAAGTTATTTCAATTAGAAACCATTGATTATACAAAAATTAGAAAATAAATATTTATAATAATATGGAGAGAAAAAAAATGAAAATAAGTGTATACATACTTTTGAAAATGACTAAGATATTTTTTCTAAAAAGACAAAAGACAACCTATTTAGTTCTTTTAATTCATAAAAGATTGTCCAACATATGATTTAGAGTTTGTTTGATAGTAAATCTAAGAATTATATTTTATTTAGAACTTGTTTGATGATAATAAATTTAGAAAGTGTTTTTCATTTAAAAAAATATTTTTGTAAAAAAAAAAAATAGGTGTTTGATCAAATTTAAGAAATATTTTCAAAATTTAAAAAAAAAAATAACTTTAATATTTTTTGAGAAATATTTCATAGTATTTGTTGAGAAATATTTAATAAGTGATTTTCAAACACTTTTGGAGAATAATTAAAAGAAAAAAAAACTTTATACATTGCAAGTTCGACAAAAAAAAAAATTTTTAAATATACTTGGGCCACAGAATAAACTGCCCCCACATGATTCAACCTGCATCTTCTATGCCCTTATACATGTTTTAACGATGAAGGCTCTACCACTTGAGTTAGTTGGGCAAGTTCAACCAAAGTTAAATCACATATAGTTTGCATTTTATTGTATTTTACTATATATGATTATAGAAAATGTTTAGGTATATATATCATACTATAATAAATTTATGAAATCATCTTTCTCTCATATTGTTCTTTCTAGTTACTTTTTTTTAAGCAATGAGGGGTTATTTTTTTATCATTCTTGGTTTGAAATCACACTTTTACATCTCTTTCTACCATTTTCTATTTCAATAAAGTAGTTATTCCAAAATATATATATATATATATATATATATATATATATATATATATATTTATTTATTTATTTATTTATTTTGTTTTTTCGTGTTTTTATTGTTATCTTGTGTGTCATGTGGTTTGTGTCATTTTAATACGATAGATTGATTTTCGTCAACTTGTTGCAACACTTTTTTGTGCTTAGATGATTTAAACAGCAGTTCTGGAGTCTGATTAAGGTAGACATCAAGTCAAATCATGGCTGCCAATACGCTTACAGAATCTGTCAAATCGATTATATGATCATAGAATTATCAACCAAGCAGAGCTTTGAGTTGGTTTATCGTGTTATTAACCTCGATGCTGTACTCATTCCCTGTAGTTCTTAACACCTGATTATATTGCCATTATACGATAATTTTTAATTTGAATCAATAAAATTATTCTCATTTTTAAAAAAAATTTACAAAATCATTTTTGACATATTGTTATTTTCTAATGATCTGAAGTTATATCTACTCTGACTCTAACATTTAAGAATTGGATCGAAAATGAATGATGAAAACCCAAAGTTAATTTATATTGCCATTTATAGTAAAAGTGTTTGATTTGTTAGTAACATTTTTTAAGTAATTTCGTTTAAACTTACTATTATATGTGGTATATGTCCTAGCAAATATAAATCTAGACACTAAAATCTTAGAAATGATAAAGAGAAAAAATCATCATTTTCTTAAAAAAAAAAAAAAAAAAGATCTAAATATGATAATAAAGGCAATTCAAGAGAGACTTTATTGGAGCCACATTTCTCTTTTTTTTTTTCTTTTTTTTTTCTTTTCTTCACATGTCCCGTACTTTTCACTGTCTTCTTCTCCGTTTGTTCCTCTCCTCCGACGTGAAAGCAAGTCTTGTCCTTTTTTTTTTCCTCTCTTCTTAGACTTTGAAGTTTGGAAAAAAAATCTTTTGTGAAGACTCTTTGAAACATATTTGTTTTTTGAAAAGTAATGGGTGGAATTATGTTAAGTTGTACAATTGCACCAATAAAAAAGAAAATATAACCTAAGTTGTTGTATCACCTTGAAATATACTAATCCTATTAAATTAATAATATTACACTAGTAAGGAGGGAAATATAAGCTAAGTTGCTCATATAACTTTGAAATGCACTAACCCCATTAAATTGATAAAAAAATATACTCCAATAATAAATTTTCATTAAACCCAAAATTACCCTTTTATTTGTTGACCAACTCACCTAAGGCCACATAGGAAATAATGATTCCCTTTTTTACATGATGCTCACTTAAAACAAAATAATAATAATGACAATTATTATTATTATTATTATTTTTAATAAATTTGTATAAAGATCAATAAATTTGTAATTATTTCATTATCAAATTATAATGGAAATGGAAATTTTTTTATCATCAAAAAAATTTTTTAATACCAATTTAAATTCTTAGTGACAATAAAATATTTTTAACACTAATAAATTATTGTCACTAAGAATGATTGTTCACTAATAAATTTTATTTTTTTATTATAAATTTATTTTATATTTCTCCGTCGTGCGCATATGGGAGAAAGGTTTTTTTTTTTTTTCTTGTAAGTGATCATCACATGGAAGAAATGGACTAACCCTTTCCTATGTGGGCTTGGGTGGGTCTCACTTGTCAATAGATAAAAGAGCAATTTTGGGTTTAACATAAAGTTACTATCGAAGTGCATGTTTTTATTAACTTCACAAGGATAGTACAATTCAAGGTGATATGAGCAACTTGGGTTCTATTTTTCTTCTTATTGGTGCAATAGTGCACCTTAACATAATTCCTCCAAAGTAATTATGAGAGGAAAAATATTATGGATAACGATCTCTTTTATTGATGTCGTCCTTGGAATGGACTGGCTAATGACACATCGGGTTGTCATTGATTATGATCGTAAGAGGGTTACTGCCTACACACCAGGTGGTAGTTGCTTTATATTTCAGGGGGATAAGCATGATGTTTTACCCCATATCATGTACAATTCTAGATGGCACAGACAGTTGCCGGGTTGGCTGGCAAGTCATACCCTAGAGGACGAGTCGAGACAGGAGTTGGGTCTACATCGAGTAGTTTGCAAGTATAAAGATGTTTTTCCCGAGAACCTGTTGGGATTACCTCCACACAAGGCTGTAGACTTCGTATCAAGTTACACCCTGGTACATCGCCCATTTCTATGACTCCGCATAGAATGGCACCTACTAAGTTGTAGGAACTCAAAGTCCAATTGCAAGAATTGTTGGATAGGGGTTTCATTAGACCGAGCACTTCACCTTAGGTCACTCCGGTTCTATTTACCAAGAAAAAAGACAAGACCTTTCTAGCTTTTACATAGACATCGCATTCAATAGGTTGCCATCAAGAATAGGTACCCTCAGGTCGAGAGGATCGATGATTTATTTGATCAATCGAGAAGGCGGTCTACTAAGATGTATCTCCGCACCGATTATCACGCTTAAGAGTTAGGGGAAGCGTACATCCCTAGGAAAGCCGCGAACATGATATGAGCATTTCAGTTCACAATGATGCTATTGAAGTCGACGAATGCTCAAAGGGCATTCATGGATCTCATGCATGTGGCATTCCAACCCTATTTAGATCGGTTTGTCAGGGTCTTCGCCGACGACATCCCGATTCATTGATATAGTGAATGAAATGGATGACATTCACTGATAATTCTTGTTCTTAATTCTTTTCGATTTCAGTTATAAGAAATTAATGACACTCAATGAATTTAGACATTAATGACATTCATGAATAATTTATTTTTAATTTAAAGTTTGGGAAGCCAAAAAGGCTCTCGCATCCTGAAGGTCTAGTCTCTCCTTTATATAAAGGTTGCCTGGGTATTTCAAAAAATATCACCAAAAGGAGATTATCGAAGTCTCGGTTTTTCCTTCCTTCGCCCTTTTCGTGATATAGTGCAAACATCATCAGCCACAAGTGGCTTACAAAGTGCTTTTGTCGCACCATTGACACCCGCTTTATCCTCGAGATGTACGCCTAATCCTCAAGCACCAAAGGAGAAGGCGAATTTGTCTTAAGGAAATTGTGAATTTCACAAGACTTGGTTGTTTCTCCAACTTGGTTTGATTCTCCTCTTTCCTTATTGTTTTAATTTATTTTGGTTTTGCAGAATAACCATTATTTTGCAGCATTATGTTTATGATGCTTGGAATGTCCAAACATTTGGTTTCTGTTTTCCCAGGTTTCTACAACAAGTAGATATTTTGGTTTTATTTACTCTTTCTAACAATTTTCTAACAATCTTAAGACAAATTTTTAACCTACAAGAAGGGTGATCGTTTGATGCGAAGGAAAAAAAAAGGGAAATTCATTGTTGGTGTTTGGTTTGGTTGTAAAGAAAAAAATTTATTTTTAAGTTTTTTGGCTGATTCTGTTTTCTGAAAGAAAAATTTTTTGGTTGTATTTGTTTTCTAAATAGAAAAAAGGGATCTTGTTTTCAGAAAGGAAAAAAAAAAGATTTCTTTTGTTTTAAGAATTCGCTTCGTTTCGAGAAATTTCGCTTTTCCGAAAGGAAAAAGGATTCTTTTTCTGAAAGGAAAAAAAAGATTTCTTTTGTTTTAAGAATTCTGTTTTCGGAAAAAATAAAAAAATAAAAAGGATTCTATTTTCTGAAAGGAGGAAAAAAAAAAGGTTTCTTTTGTTTTAAGAATTTTATTTTTCTGTTCTGAGAAAGAAAAAAATATCTCTACAAAACCAAACAAACAAGTGGTCCGTTGGTTTACTTAAACTAAAATCCTAGTACATAAAAATGAGGAAGGGTTTGAACTCCTAGACCAAGCATTCAAATGGGGAATGCTCAACCACAAAGCTCATGCTTTGTTGTGATATTTCTTACGAGGAATATATGATAGTTAAAAGTCTTAAAGTTAAAACCCTATTCTCACTTTTAGAGCTCAGGCACCTTTCAGGTCTCAGGAATTTGAAACTACAAAACAGAAGATCTGGCTTCAAGAAGGTCGAAATTAAGGGGATCAAGCCAGGACCCCTCCAATCTTTCCCGAACCAATATTCTGTCTAAGGAGGCTAGTTGTTTGGCTCGGGTTTTTACTCCACTAGTCGTTCCTCATAATACCTTGTTACGTGTTAAATCCAATTATTCTGCGAATTGGTTTGGGAATAGAAATTGATCAATTTTCTATAATTTTGCAGAGAAATGGACATTGATTTGTATTAATTATGGTTCCCATCAGACTCGTCAAGTGGCAACCCCACCAGGACACAAGCACCGTTGATGCCTACTACTATGTCTGCCTATCTCCTGCCTCAATTGAGAAAACCGCAGAAATTCCAAAGGACTTAATTTCAAAAGGTGGCAGCAAAGATGCCGGCTCTATTTCGACCACCTTGAATCTTAAGTAGATTCTCACGAAAAAGAAACCTCGGGCTCAAAGAAGATGAGCGCGATATCCAAGTCATCAATGCTGTGGATGCTTGGAAACATTCTGACTTTCTGTGCAGGAACTACGTCATGAATGCTTTAACTGATTCTCTATACAATGTGTATACAGATAAGAAAACAGCCAAGGAGCTATGGGAATCACTAGACCGGAAATATAAAACTGAGGATGCCGGGGCCAAAAAGTTCGTTGTGGGCCGATTCCTCGATTATAAAATGGTAGATTCCAAGACTGTGGTCAGTCAAGTCCAAGAACTTCAAGTAATCCTCCATGAGATTCATGTCGAGGGAATGATGTTGAGCGAAACTTTTCAAGTGGCAACACTGAGAAACTCCGCTCCTCGCTTGAAAGACTTCAAAACTACCCCAACATAAGAGAAAGCGGAGATGAGCATCGAAGATCTAGTTATTCGACTTCGCATCGAAGAAGACAATAAAGGATCTGAGAGGAAAATGGCACATAATCCCAATGAGGCAAAGGCCAACTTTGTGGAACATGGTCAAGGTTCCAAGTTCAAAAAAAGGCAACAACAAAGGAAAAGGCACTAAGCTGGGACCAAAAGGGGGAGTGTTCAAGAAGAAAAAGTTCATCGGGAAATGCTTCAACTGTGGGAAGCAAGGTCACAAATCTTCCGATTGCGTACTCGAAGAAAACAAACTTAAGGAAGCCAATGGTTGACGACTTCCAAGGATGTGTCTCGAAATCGACCTCACCGCAGCTGGGATTTCCTAAGGTGAACTCGTGGGATCAAATCCTAAGGAATGGTGGATCGATACTAGTGCTACACGCCATGTATGCTCGGATAAGAAGATGTTTTCCACCTTTGAACCAATTGAGACTGGGGAAAAGGTGTTCATGGGCAACTCGCCACATCGGATATCAAAGGACAAGGCAAGGTGGTCTTGAAGATGACTTCGGGAAAGAGTCGACTTAACAACGTGGTTATATGTGTCTCCGAAATCCAAGTAAGAACTTGGTGTCCGTTCTTTGTCGAATAGTCATGGATTTCTTATTGGTGTTTGAGTCCGATAAATTTGTTTTATCAAAGAGAGGAACAAGGCCTAAAGGGTATATGATGGCTGATGTGGAAGCTTAATGTAATGACTATCATTAAGTCAGAAATGAATAAAGCTAGTTCTTCTGCTTATATTCTTGAGTCATCTAATCTATGGCAAGGTAGATTAGGACATGTTAATTATGATACATTGCGTAAATTAATTAACTTAAATCATATACCAACTTTCCAAATTGATGCAAAGCACCAGTGTGAAACTTGTGTTGAGGCAAAACTAACCAGGTCATCTTTTCAAAGTATTGAAAGACAATAATCGAACTTAATTTAATTCATAAGATATATGTGATTTGAAGTCAGACAAATAAGAGGTGGTAATAAATATTTTATTACCTTTGTGGATGATAGTACCAAGTATTGTTATGTGTACTTACTTAAAAGTGGTACAGGCGATAGAGAAATTTGTTCTCTACAAAACGGTTGAGAATCAACTCAATAGGAAAAAATTAAAATGCCGAAGTGATCGGAGGTGGAGAGGTATGACACTATTTATTGATCTTGTGCCAATGAGGATTATACATGAAACTACAGCACCTTTATTCTCCACAATCTAATGGAGTGGCTGAAAGGAAAAACTGACTCTAAAAGAAACGATGAATGCAATGTCGATGTTATGGTCTACCACAAACACGCTGGGAGAAGCCATTTTATCTCGCACTACTTAAATAAGGTACCTAAAAGAGTGCGTTAAAAGACTCCATATGAGTTATGAAGGAATGAAGCCATCCTACAAATACTTCGCAGTGTGGGGATGTCCGGTCAAAGTGGCGCCTCCACCCAAAAAGGTGAGAATAGACTCCAAAACTATTGATTACATCTTCATCAAGTTATACATAACAGTCGCTTATCGATTTCCTTGTTTATGAGTCTAATATCCCTGATTCACCGTAAATTAATGGAATCGAGGAATGCATCATTCTTTCGAGAATGTGTTTCCATACCATCCAAGGAAAAGCTTAGTTCATCAAAACGAGTGTCGAGACTATTCATGAAAATAGTCGATGTAGATACCGGATGGAGATGTAGAACCCAAGCGCAAAGTAGGTAAAGGGCAAGGATGTAAAAATCATTTGGTCCAAGACACATACATGCTCAAGGGAACCTCAAACCTATAAAGAGGCAAAGGAACTCTACGAGAGTCTCATGTGGAAAGAGGCAATTAAAAGAAATTGATTCCATATCGCATAACCATACTGGGAATTAGTAGATCTTCCATCGGGTTGTAAACCCTAAGTTCCAAGTGGATTTTTAAGAGGAAACGGAAAGTAGACTGACACGTATTAAATACAAGGCAAGACTTGTGATCAAAGGCTTTAGGCAAACTGAGGGTCTGGATTATTTTGACACGTATTCTCCTGTGACGAGAATAAACTCCATAAAGATGGTGCTTGCAATTGCTGCACTAAAGGATCTTGAGGTACATCAAATGGATGTCAAGACAACCTTCTTAAATGGAGATTTGAATGAAGAAATCTACATGAAGCAACCTGAGGGGTTTTCTGCTTTGGGACAAGAAATGAAAGTCTGTAGATTGGTGAAATCCTTGTATGGATTAAAATAAGCACCAAAACAATGGCATGAGAAATTTGACAACGTTATGTTGTCACATGGATTCAAAATCAATGAATGTGACAAGTGTGTCTATGTCAAAGATGCATTTAACATGGCATGTTTGTAATGTGATGACATGTCGATTGCTCAGAGTGATGATAAGATGATTACATCTACCAAGAACATGTTGAATTCAAGATTCATGAAAGATTATGGGACTTTGCTTTTGATGTTATTTTCGGGAATAAAAATCAAAAGAACATCAGATGGACTCGCATAAGTCACCACATCTGAGTGTTGACAATATTCTCGAAATTTGATATGATAATTCGTATACCGTAACACCTGTGAGATGTAACCTACACTTTTCCAAGAATAAAGGAGAGAGGCCGCTTCAAGCAGAATACTCTAGGTGATAGGAGTTCAATGTACCTAATGAGTTGTACAAGACTGCACATACCATGCGCTTAATAAACCGAGCAGTACACGAGCAACCTTTCGGAGCTATGCATCGGGCAAGGAATAATGAGAGTATTGAAATACTCTCACGATTCACTTAGAATATGAGCTGCACTCACACAAGATATCCCGCTAACAGACTTGAAGGATACAGTTGATGCTAATTGGATATCTAATAATAAAGACTCAAAATCCCATATGGTTATGTTCCTTACACCGAGGTGCAACGGTGATCAAGGAAATCCTCAAACGTATGTTATCGCGATCCACAATGGAATCTGAGTTTATAGCACTAGACAAATGTGGGGAAGAGGCGTAATGGCTGCTACACCACTCCTGTGAGGACTCCAAGGTGGCCAAAGCCGTTGCCTCCAATATTTGATACATCAGGATACCAATCGCTATCAGAGCACAAAAACAAGATGTATAATGGTAAGTCTAAACATATCCGCCGTGAGACACAATACCATCGAACAACAACTTCAACTCGGGTTATCTCTATAGATTATGTAAAATCTAAGGATAACATTGGCGATCCGCTTAACCAAAGGGTTAAATGTGAGTTGGTTGAAAAGTCATCGAAGGGAATGGGACTAAAGCCCGTAAAAGAATAAGTCGATGCAATGGATACCCAACCTAGTTGACTGGAGTTCCCAAGATCTAGGTTCAAAGGGACTACCAAATTGCAAAGACTTTGATACAATCACTGTGGGATATTATCGTGTCTATTCCTATGATGAACAGTGATGCTCATAAGAAGGTTAAGTTATGCTTTTAATGATCTCTAAGCATTGGCGAAGAGTAACATGAGCTACTCTTAATTTACAGAGAGATCACCTATGTAAGAGTGAAGTGGGGTCGCTTTTGCAGGAATTGAATAGTGGCACAATTCCTATTAAACTCTTACAGTCCAAAGTATGTCCATGGCCAAAATGGACACATAAAAGTTAGAACGAATCGTGTTCGAAGACTCCTGCGGTGAGATATGTCATCGTCTACACAAATGGCGTAATAGTTCAAGGACATCGTGGTTCACTGCTTAGCTAGCAGTAAACATATTTTCTGCCAAGGGAAGGTTCAAAGGGTAACACCTACCTCTCCCCATGCAAGTTTCAACCGCTGTTTCTATCACCACGTCTCTGTTTCTCCTTTAGTCAACAATTTTGTTCATATGGGAATTGTCGATATAGTGAGAATGGAGACATTCACCGGAGAGCCTATCTTTCGATTTCGCTTATAAGAAATTAATGACACTCAATGAATGAGATTAATGATATTCATGAATAATTTATTTTTAATTTAAAAGTTTGGGAAGCCAAAAGGTGGGTATCTAAAAGGTCTTAGTCTCTCATTTATATAAAGGTTGTCGGGTATTTCGCGTAAAAAATAATATAAATGTACCAAAAAAGGAGATTATCGAGTCTCGTTTTTCTTCCTTCGCCCTTTGTCTGATAGTGCAAACACATCATCAGTCACGGAGTGGCGACAGCGCTTTTTGTCGACCATTCGGTCTGCTTTATCCCGGGAGACAGATCGCCTAGAATCTCTACACCAACTTTATAGGCTACGATTTTGTCTTAAGGAAATTGTGAATTTCACAAGATTCTGCTTGTTTCTCCAACTCAGTTTTATTTCCCTCTTTCCTTATTGTTTTAATTTATTTTGGTTTAGCACAACCATTATTTTCGCAAAGATTATGTTTATGATGTCGAACGTCCAAACATTTGGTTTCGTTTCTGTGCTTCTACAACAAGTAGATATTTTCGTTTTATTTATTCTTTCTAACAATTTTCTAACAATCTTAATTTTTTTTCTTTCAGAAAAACAGAATCAGCCAAAAAACTTAAAAATAAATTTTTTTTCTTTACAACCAAACCAAACACCAACAATGAATTTCCCTTTTTTTTCCTTCGCATCCAAACCAATCACCAACTTCTTGTGGAGTTAAAACTTTGTCTTAAGATTGTTATTTTTTTTCTGAAATACCCCGACAACCTTTATATAAAGGAGAGACTAGACCTTTTGGAATGCCAAGCCTTTTGGCTTCCCAAACTTTTAGAATTCCGAAATAAATTATTCATGAATGTCATTAACTTTATCTACATTGAGTGTCATTAATTTCTTATAACTGAAATCCAAAGAATTAAGAATAAAGAATTATCCAGTGAATGTCATCCATTTCATTCACTATATCCAACAATTTCTACTCCAAATCCGACGAGGAGCATGAGGATCATTTGAGGATTGATCTCCAGTAATTAGTGCACTTAGTGCAATGATCAACTTTTCAAAAATTATGTGGGCACCAAATTCCATCCACAGGCATATGGTTAGATTCTATACTTAGAGATCTTTCCATAGAGTCCAAGAACATGCAAAACAAACTTTGGACGAGGAAGTAATGGTCATCCGGTCGGCGCTTGCCGAGCCTATTCCCTAGGACGAGTCTGCTCAATAAAAGAGGTCAGCCTCAGCCTTAAGAGGCCACCGTCATATTTGAGCTCCAAATTCCATCCATTGCAGCATGTGGCTCCATTCTAGACTCAAGAATCTTTCCATAGAGCTAAGAACACCTGAAACGAACTTCGAACGAGGAAGTTATGGTCATCCGAAGTTGGTACTTCACATGAGCAACGACTGACATGTAGAACCGATAGGTACCTTTTGTATTTCATCTCTTTCGAATACAATATGAGCTCAGATTGTATTGATCCATATATGGATGGATTCTAGACTCAAAGGGCTTTCCATAGAGTCTACTTAACCAAGAAAATCCTGACCCTGGACGAGAAAGTTATGGTCGTCCGGTTGGCACAGCCAGCTCATTCCTTGTCGAGCTTCAAATGTAAGAGGTCACTCAAGGAGGTCAACTCGCCTCACGCTCATCCTCGCCGAGCTGGCGCTCACACACCATCCCCTCACTGAGCTCGCCACACACAACCTCATCTCACTCGAGCTCCCGCCTGCAAGAGGTCAACTCATCCCAAGAGAGCTTGGTCAAAAGAGGTCCGCTCTACTTCAAGAGGTCAGCTCGGCCGGAAGGGGTCAGCTCTACCCCAAGAGGTCACCAGCCGAAGAGCCTCCGCCTTGCCCAAAGAGGCGCCGGCCGTATGAGTCACACACCTTATCCCCTCCTCGACCTTCCGGCAAAAAAGGTCATAAATTAGGCTGTAGAGGTCCGATTTGGGTGATTCGAAAGCCTAATGTCAAGTTCTCAGGTAGAGCTACAATTTCCTTGAAGGATGCTAGTTCAAATTCTCACTTTTTCCCATCCGAAAATCAACCTCAAGAACTGATCATCACATAGGGTCAAATAAGTACTCATTCCCCACAAATATCACGAGTGAGCTCGGCCACACACAGCTCATCCCACCTGAGCCTGGCCAGAAGAGGTCAACTCATCCCAAGAGAGCTGGGCCAGAAGAGGTCAGCTCTACCCCAAGAGGTCAGCTCGGCCAGAAGAGCTCGGCCGCGCAACTCACCCTCCGGGGACCGAAGCCTCCGACTAAAAGCGTCCATATCTTAGGGTCGTAGACCCGATTGGGTGATTCAAAAGCCTACATCAAGCTTACTGATGTAATACACATACCAGACACATGACAGGCCAAATTTCCTTTACTTCCCCGCCAACAAAATCAGTCTTAAATTTTGGCTAATATATAAGATCAAATAGAGCGACTCCTATGGTCTCGCACGCAAACCCAACATCCTCACAAGGCAAGATATTATCCCCTACCAAATTGTAATAAACATATAATCTGAGCTTAATTACTAATTTATTTACATCACAAGTACAAAATTTTGACAATGGGTCGCTTTAAAACCGGGTTTTCTACCCAAATTTTGATAAAGAACACAATAAGCCATCTTAGATCTTCCTCTCAACTAAGACCTCATGAAGTGCCTTCTTCGTGTACCCTCCCACCTGAAAATATTTTTCCCACAACAAAGCTGAGCTATGCCCAAAAAGATAAAGTCTCCTACAAGGGCTACTCCCCACCTAACTGCACATGCAATGACGTAATCAATAAAATCATTCACACACATTCATATAAAATATGTATATCTCTATATGAATGTCTATGTCATGCCTAGTTTTCACTGACTCTCTCATACCTGCAATTTACCATGTATGAAAACTAGTTTCAAAACAAAAGCTTTTTGTTTTTGAAACCCACTAACAACCCCGATAGCGCATAACCTCGAATATTTTACACACTCGACAACCTCCGAATAGTAAACCACTAGACAATCCTCCGAGTATCTAACCATTAGACCATCTCTAAGAACCCCATATTGGACAACCCTCTGATAGGGCTCATTGGACAAACCTCCAATATAATTTATCGACAACCCCTCCGAATCACTATTACCGGACAACCTCCGAATACGATTTTATTCATGCACTCACACCCAATTCACGCGATGACCTCGTGCACATGCAATGATAATGTCACTGCATAATATCTCATGTTACATGCATGATGGGAACTACATTCAACACTCATAATACATGCTTCATAATTAAGCATCATGTTACATAATAAACATACATATATTAACATCATTTTTACACAATCTCAGATGTTATTCAAACAAGCAATAACACACACAAAACTCTGATTTCAATCTCTCCAAACTCGTAAAACAAAGATGCATAGTACACAACCAAGATCATCCTACTCAGATCCCAAACTACAAGATAACACCGGGCCTGCAACTCAGATTTCGAAAACTACGCACTAAACCCAGCCCCAACTAATAACGCATTTCTATCGAAATTGTCTTCTTAAACCGCCACTACTCTAAGTTAACTGGTCATGGCCATATTTCTATGGCTCTGTAACAAAGAATAACTGCAGTAGGAGAGAACCTCTACCTCTCGAAGTGCATCCGTCTCACCGCTCGCAACTCCTCTGCTTGTTAATCGAGAACCGGCGGGTTCTCTTCCTTTCCTTGTCTTTCTTCTTTCTTTCTTTTCTTTTTCTTTTCCCTTTTTTCTCTCCTCTTCCCTCGAACAAATTTTCTTGTGGAGAATACTGATCTAGGTGTGTAACACCTCTTCCTTCTCTCCTCATGACACATAGCATTCCACATGTCATTCATGCCCACTTTCCCACCACTCATCCTCTCATGCAAGATAGAAGTGTGACACTCGCTTCCACCCAAGTGCTAAGTGTCTCTCTCAAAGCCACATGGCATGCATCTTCATGCCACGTGTCACCCTCTCATTCGTCGTTTGTCTAGAAATACGTGCAATTCCAACCTTCTCGGAATTCGACGAAATTCGACTATGTACTTAGATTTCGCGAGATGAACTCAACGGTATGTCCCATGTCGTCATCCGAGATCTAGAGAAACCCAAGTTTGTAACCCAGGTCTATCATTTCACTTATCCGGTCTCATGTGGTGCACGACGTGGGCCAAGCAATTAAAATTTAAAGATGTGTTAAAAAGGTAAAATGAAGGAAAAAAAAGGGAAAAAATCCGTTTCTTTCTTGTTAGTTCAAACAAGAGATAGAGAGAGAGAGAGAAAAAAAAAGAAAAAAAAAATCTAAACTTCTATTTTCGATCTACGGAGTTCCGTCGGTCGGAATTTGTCGGGCCAAGAACGAAAGTTCATCTACTCGACTAGGGCTACGCATGGGTACCGAAAACATGGGATTTCGCTAAGGATTCAAGTGAGGAGTTTGGGAAATCAAAGGTTTCGGGTTTAGGAAGTGTCCACGGGACTTCCTAGAGTTTCTTATACGCTACAAGAGGTAGAGATTCTTCCTCCTTTGGTTTATTTCCCATTCTAGGGGTTGTTTGGTTAAGTTTTAATACCCTAAGGGGCTGTTTGGCCGTTTTTTCCTTAAGGGGCTGTTTGGCAAATTAATGGGTTATGGGAATAGTGCCCTGTTTTGACCCTATATGATGTCCAGTTTTTGGGGCTGATTTTCGATTAGAAAAAGGGATAATTTGGACTAGTATCCTTCAAGAAAATTGTAGCCCTATCTGAGAAATTCATGTTAGGCTTGAATCACCTTAAATTGACATCATAGCCCAAGTTATGGTCCGTTTTCTCCGATCGCCATAGGCCGCCTTGCTTGCCGAACCTAATTGGCCCAAATTTTTTGGGACTGATTTTTGGTTGGGAAAAAGTTAGAATTTGGACTAGAATCCTTTAAGGAAATCATATATTTATCTAAAAACTTGATGTTAGGCATTTGAATCACCAAAATCGAACCTCTATAACTCAAGTTATGATCCATTTTCCGAGACTGCTACAGCTAGGTCTGTTTAATGATTTGTGTCCAAATTTTTGCCATAATTGGTATATGATTGTAGTATATCATTGCTTGAATTGAGTGATATACTTGGTTGAAATTGTGTGGAAGTCAAACTGTGTGTTCTAATGGTTTTGCTTGTGATGTGTTTGTGTATGAACAAGGCCATTACATGGCTTGGTTATAGGCTATTTGTGGACATGGTGTCACAATTAAGCCTAGAGTATAATGTAAGTCATTGCTTGATTGGTGATGACTTGAGATGTCAATATATGTGTATAATATTGACATGAATTATGTGGGTTTATTTGGAAATTATATGTTAATCGATATGATCATTCAAATGATGCATGGTATTATGCATGGTTTAAAATGTCCATATAGCACCATCATATATATGGCATGTAGGCATGGAATGGTATAATTGCATTTCATATGCACGGGACATCACATTAAATTGGCGCATGTACATGGTCATAATCATTCATCATTCGGTGAGTGCAGAGCTCCTAGATTGACTACATCCAACGGAGTCTCACGGGTACATTTCATGGCTTTGAATAAAGCGATTTATCAAAGACTGTCCAATGCTTTTGAATAAAATTGTTTATCGGAGATTATCCAATGGCTTTGAATAAAGCGGTTTATTGAAGACTGTCCAATGCTTTTGATTAAAGCGGTTTATTAGAGACTGTCCAATGCTTTTGAATAAAGCTGTTTATCAGATATCGTCCAATGCTTTTGAATAAAGCTGTTTATCGGAGATTGTCCAATGGTTTTGAATAAAGTGTTTTATCGGAGACTATCCAATGCTTTTGATTAAAGCGTTTTATCGAAGACTGTCCAATGCTTTTGAATAAAGTTGTTTATCGGAGATTATCTAATGCTTTTGAATAAAGTTGTTTATCGGAGATTGTCCAATGGCTTTGAATAAAGCGTTTTATCGGAGACTGTCCAATTATTTAAAATAAAGTTGTTTATCGAAGATTTTCCAATGGCTTTGAATAAGCGTTTTATCGAAGACTGTCCAATGCTTTTGATTAAAGTGGTTTATCGAAAACTGTCCAATAAGCTACAAGTTGCTTATCTAGACTGTCCAATGCTTTTGAATAAAGCTGTTTATCGGAGATTGTCCAATGGCTTTGAATAAAGTGTTTTATCTGAGACTGTACAATGCTTTTGATTAAAATGGTTTATCGGAGACTGTCCAATGCTTTTAAATAAAGCTGTTTATCGAAGATTGTCCAATGGCTTTGAATAAAGCAGTTTATCGGAGGATGTCCAATGAGTTTAAAAACAAAAACACACGGAACTTGGTAAAAACAAGTTGATATTGGAAATTGTCCAATGAATTTTGATTTATAAAACAAAAAGCTTTTGTGTTGGAAAAATGGTCATTAATGGAACATAAATGACGATTTTCACACTTAGCATATGCATGTGTGAGGGAGTCGGTGAGGACTGACAGGGACAAAGAGTCACATTCTCATCCATGGCATGTAGACATTTCAAAGAGGAATGTGTATGTTTACTGAATGTGTCAAATGGCATTGCATGTGCACTTAGCGGGAGTGTACTTCATAGGAATTATTCTCTCGGGCATTGCTCACCCGCCGTGATCCCCTTCGTATAGGAGGTAGAGACGACGCCACCTGAGGTCGTGGTTATGAAGAGTTTCAGGCTAGTGGCTTGTAATTAATTTTTTGTAAAGAAGCTTGGAACAAAAGAAGTCTTTAGCTTGTATTTTGTGCAAAAAGAATTGTAAAAAAATACTTTGGAACAACCTTGTTCTAATTTGTAATATTTGTAAGAGTGTTGTAATTAAACTCGAGGACTATGGTAATTAGTCCCAGATATCAGAAGCACCCCCGAGCCCTAGCTTCCACCCACCAATGATCCCCTAACCGAAACCCGTGACGCCGGTCATTATCAATCAAATACATTTCATTAAAATAAATGTTTTCGTTATCAAATCTTTGCGGAAGCGATTTCAATTTAGGGCAAGCCCATAAACATTTACAAATTCAATGCAATTCTTTTACAAAGGCCCATTAACATTACATTTATACAAAAGTACAATTTCTATAAAGGCATATCAAGCCTTTTCAAAATGATTTACAAAATAGATGTTTAGAGTTCAAATTGTTTTTACAAAATATTAATGTTAAAAAAAATGGTGAGGATGCATGTGACTTTGTTATTACCCGTGAACCTTTCCTCGAATTCACTCTGCTTCTCGGACCTTGGGTCCACTTTCAATCACTGCTTATCACTCGGTACCTACACATTGATAAAACAATACGCTAAGCATTTTCATGCTTAGTGGTTCCTATACACTCTATTTCTCTATTTCAGTTGCTAAATCTACAATTTTAAGTTAAACACTTTCAAATATTTTTGGATGATCAATATCAATACAATACATATGCTTATTTCATATTCAATGATTTTTGGTTCATTGATCATCCCAAATATACACTTTCATATGCAATAAATCATTTATAACCAAATCATGCATTTCACAATGCTCTTTTCATTTCAATTTGCAATCATACTTTTCAATACCAATATGTCAACAATCTCAAATCAATTCAGTTATGCCCTTAACGAATTTAACCTATGTTTTCAGATATTGTGATATCTAATCACTCTAACATGGTCCCGCCTACATGTGCTCCAGATAAAACATTTGTTTTATAACACAAGACGGCCCCGCTGGGCCGGCTTAATCGTTATTAAAAAATCAATTAGTGAATATTACCGATACTGCCCCGCCAAGTTGGTGATCGGAGGACATTATCAATACATTTGTTCGTAGTGATCGCTTAATTTGACCTGTATACAAATTAATTTATCCTTTATGCGAATTAAACGGTCAACATTCTATTAAGGGCGTTCAAATCCTTTATAGCAAAATACAATACAATTTGTACATTTGTATAAATGGTTCATTTTCAATAATCATGCAATTTTCATATGCAAACATTTCATAATCATTTGCCTCAAATCAATTAAAACAAATCAATATACTTTCATATTTAGAACAAATATACTAAATCTTGAAACGAGAATATGATATGTAGAACACTAATCTATCTCTTCTCTTTTGCCTTGCCGCCAATCCGCCTTAGGTTAGGTGATCCTCACCAGCCCTAGCAAATCACACACACGTCACATTTAGTGAACTAACACTAATCACACTTAATTCGCTTCGTCGAGGCGAGGAGGTACAGTACATTTTTCACTTAGTTTCATTCTTAATTGAACCCCCATTAATCATTTATTAGGGTCCTTAAACCATCTGCAATGAATACGAGGTGTCTGTAAACAAAATCCAAAATGCCTCAGAATAAGTATTCACGCCGTGAGCGCACCTTTGAGGGTGGAGCTTGCCCTTCGCATCGCGCGTGCTGAGGCAGCTCCCACGCCGCGACGTAGGGCCACGCCGCGCGGGTGCCCTACGCGACGTAGTCCGAAATTCAGCTTCTAGTTTTTCCTTTTTTTTGCTTTTTTCTCCAAAAATCACTCAAAAACTCAAATGAAACTCTAGAAATCACTCCCAAAGGCATTCTAAAGTCATCCTAAACGAACCATGAGCAAAACCCATGGATGGATTAGGGTTTTTCTAACCCAAACATCATTTAAAGAAATCTAGGGTTAGTGTAATACCTTGAAATCACTTTTGAATCTTCTTCACCCAAGATGTTTGATCATTTAGAAGCAATGAATGGGAAGAAATCACACTAAGATCACTTCTTCTTGAAAAACCCTAGCTTTCTCCTCTTCCTTGCCTCCAAAAACGTTTTTCCATAATGGCTTTCCAAGACCAAATGTGGTCTTTAAGTCACTCATTTCTCCTAAGGCCATGTTTGGCACATCAAAAATCCATTTTTGGATTTAAGTTGCCTCAATTTACCTTATAGCACATATATCACTTCTATTTGCACTTAAGCATATAAACATTTTCTCAATTGACCCTTAGGTCCTCATTTTACAAAATTCCAAATTTGCCCTTTATCACTTGGGTTTATTTCTGGGTTCAATCAATTTCCCATTTTAGCATATAATATTTAATCATATGCTCACATATTCATTTCACTTTTCACAATTTAACAATTTATCAGTTTTTCCCGAAAAACCTAAGTTTGACTCAATTCATACCCGGAATATATAATAAAATTATTATAAAAATTATAGGTATTTTTTTAAGCATATATTCTATATAGGATGGAGCGGGTCAGCTTTAGGTCACTTTCACTCATAATTGACCCAAAGGAGGTCATCGATTATATTGGGCCATGTTTCCAAGTTTTTTATATAGGTTATATTTTGGGTAGAGCTCCCCATACAAAGGAAACTCGCTCGATTTTCGCAACTGGGTCTCAAAAATGGCGGTGGCAGGGTGGCGGGTTATCCGACATCCACGAGCTTCCGCGGGCTGACTATCAACCCGAATCCCGGCTTGGGGCGCTACAATCGTTGTATGCCAAATTCAAAGAAATGTGAATTTCGGGCCTTATCGAGGTGTGCGAGACTTTAGGTCATGTGGTATCGGCTTGACGCCCCAAAGGAATCTAAAGAAGATTGAGGTGCTTATGAATTTGAGAGGATCAAGTCGCCTCAGATAATGCAGCTGATTGCTGTGGTATAACAAGAGGTTCATTGAGAACTTCTCCCGACTAGCTGCACCTATGACGAAATTGACCCGGAAAGAGGTCAAGTTTGAGTGGAATGACTTGTGTAAGAGGGCATTCCAGGAATTGAAAATGAGGCTTACTTCAGCTTCTATTCATATAGTCCCAGAGAGGGGACAGAGGTACACGGTGTATTGTGATGCCTCAAAGGACAGACTAGGATGTGCTTTGATGCAGTCCAGAAGGGTTGAGGCTTATGGTTCTCGGCAGTTAAAGAATCATGAGCAGAATTACCTTACGCATGATGTGAAGTTGGCAGCCATTGTCTTTGCCTTGAAGATATGGCGCCACTACCTGTATGGTGAGCAGTTCGAGGTATTTTCGGACCACAAAAGTCTAAAACACATCTTTACCTAGCGGGACCTCAATATGAGGCAATGTAGGTGGATAGAGTATCTGGAGGACTATGACTTCACTTTGCATTACCATCCCGGTAAAGCAAATGTGGTGGCTGATGCGGCCAAATCGAAAAGTCAATATGCGTGAGCATCACTAGTATAGATTTCGTGAATGGCAGATATCGAGGCCGTAGTGACGCCTGGAAGTCGCACTGCGTGTGATTAGGCTCAAGGTGTTTTAGGGAGTTTGGTGGTTATGCCTTCCTTATTGAGTAGAGTGATTAAGTCCTAAGGGCAGACACGGGAGACAAATGGGCTTCCATGAGGGACCAAGCACGGTCTGCACAGCGACGGCTGCTTCATTCACACGATATGTCTCAAGATAGGGCAAGATTGTGGTTCCCCGGGTGGCATATTTGAGAGAGGAGATCCTTAGGGAGTTCTATTGCTCTCATTTTGTTGTACATCCAGGTGGCACGAAGATGTACTATGATCTTCATCACCGCATTGTCAGAGTGGAACAAGCGGCTGTCGGGGGATTTTGCTCGCTCTGGTCTCCATGTGTCACAGTAAAAGTTGGAACACTAGAGGTCAGGCGTTACCTGCGCCGGAGGTAGCGGAGTGGAAGTGGGAGCACATCACGATGGATTTTGTGACTCACTTGCCACGGACATCCCGAGGGCATGATGCGGTGTGGGTGATCGTGGACCAGCTCACAAAGTCGACACACTTTTTGGCTATGTGGATGACCTTCACTCTAGAGGAATTCTGTAGGTTATACATACAAGAGATTGTCCGGTTACATGAAGTACTAGTCTATATAGTATCGAACTGGGATTCTAGGTTTACAACTCGTTTTTAGGAGAGCTTCCAGCGAGCCATGGGGTGTTGATAATAAGCACCACTTTTCATCCCTAGACAAATGGTCAGTCAAAGATGACCATCCAGATGTTAGAGGACATGCTACGAGCATGTGTCCTGGATCTTAAGGGTAGCTGGGAATAGCATTTTCCCTTAGTGGAGTTCGCCACAACAATGCTGGTATCGTGGAGAGAGTTATGCATGGTAAATCTAATGAGGCATTATATGGAAGGCCATGTCGATCTTCAATTTGTTAGACGGAGGTGGGAGAAAGGTCCTCCATAGGTCCAAATTGATTAGAGACACCTTTGAGAATGTGGACTTGATACGAAAGTGTCTTCATGGCTTGAGCGACAACAGAATACACCAACAGTACTCCAAGCAAATGACTTAGAATTCTGAGCTGGGAATCATGTCTTCGAAGGTGGTGCCTAAGAGGAGGGTCAATTCAGCAAGTAAGCCACCATAGATTGGTCTTCAGGCTCACAGAAGGTTAGGAACATTTTCTTATTATTACGTTACCGAAGTTTATCTAGTGTTCTTGCTGTAGATTCCACATGTCTTCATGCTCTAAGTACACACCCCTGATCCGACCTACGTGAAGGTATCACGAGCATGTTGTTGATGTAGATGGGACTTTTGAGGAGGGACTAGTATGTATCATGGATAGCCGGGATCAAGTTTCACGACGCAAAACCGTGAGGCTAGTGAAGGTGTGGTGGCAGCATCGAGGAGTGGAGGAGGCAACATGGGAATGTGAGGACACAATGCATGCCACTTATCCTTTCTTATTTGAGGATGAAGGTACATTGTTTAGTCATTTAATAATAAAATGACTGTTGCATATGTTTGCGATAGTGTGTATATGTGTGTGTGCAAATTTCAGGTCAAAATTCTTTTAAGGGGGGAAGAATGTAAAACCCGGGAAAAATCGAATTTTTCTAAAGAAAGACAAAATAGTAATTTGTTGCTACAATACAGGTTGAAAACCTAGAAATCTTCTAGATATCAAATGACGAAATGGAACTCACCACCGGGATCTGGCCACGCGAAATCTGGGCTACTAAGACAAATTCTCGCTGACCTCGAGACGGTGGGATTTTTTCACGATTTTCGGCAAAATGAACCAATGAGTGTGGGTGACACATGGCATGATGCATGCATGCCATATGGATGACACATGGTGTGACACCCTATCCTGGGTCCCTGACAACCCAGCCAACCTATGGATATCTGGTGGTTCAATATTTACACTCATTTGTCTCAATATATCAGACCTATTCCCTCGCATATTTAATTCACAAATATACAAAATATATTATGTATCATTTAATCATCACCATTTATAAATCCTTTTATGTCAAAAAGGTATACATGAACTATATCCCAGGCCTCATCCCATGTGAGTCACCCACCAGACTAGACTGTGATTAAAGGGGGTCCCACGACTGTGGTAAGCAGCTTAGTAGTGATAATCTCTCACAAGGGTTACCCTCAATCCAAAATGCACATGCAATGGCATACGCAAACATCAATCACATTTCATACAATTTATGCAACATTATATGAAATACCCACAATACGATGATAAAAACCTTCATGGCACCCGAGTCCCAACCGACTCTCACAAATACCGGAATGCCAAGTGTGAAAACCGGGCCATCGGTGCTTAACCCAATGATCAACTCATCGACAACCTCCAATCTTTAATTTAATAAATCATGATTTTTCTTTCTGTGGGCCACGGATTTTTAGGTTTTCACCGTCGCACTGCTCCAACATTTTCAATCCATCGTCTGAATCATGTCTAACCGTGAATAACATTTCGGTCTTTCACCCTATGGAGGATCTACCCCAACTTGCTCTGCCCAAAACATGCAATTTATCATTTTGATCAATTTACACTTTTGTGAGTCTCAATCTTGGACTTTGTCCCATTTTCCAAGCTCACGACCCATTCACCAACACCAGTGAATACTCAATATCATGCACCCACACCCGACTCGACGCGATGTGACCGTGTATATGAAATGCATGATGCCAATGATTTTCCTTCATGTTACATGTATATATGAGTACTACATGAAACATTAATACACCATGGATAATTATAATTTTTACATATAATTAACATCCATACAATCCATGTTAATACATCAACAAGCAAATATTAACATGATATTTTCACACACAGCATGTTATTTTTTTTTTTTAACAATAACATACAAAATGGCCTAAATCTCGGACCAATAGAAAACAGGGCACCTCTTAGTCCCTTCCCTGTTCATCACCGAATTATTATGATACCAAAACACACCACAAAACCCGAAGACATTAGTCCCCGATCAAACCAAAGTTTCAACATTGCTCAGATCGGGATCAAAATAATCTCCATAAAAATCCTATCCGGATTGTCCGAAACCAGTCCATAAATTTTAACCCGAACTGTTCGAAAACAGTCCCAAAATTTAGCCCAAACTATTTGAAAACAGTCTAAAAAATTCCTACACTCAGTCTAAAAAATTGGGGACTGAAATTTACGGCCTTTTACGGCCTCTAAGCCAATCTCAAGTCATTAAATGGCCTTCATGCTAGAAATAACATGAGTAGAAAAATTCTGTACCTTGTGGAGTTTGACGAAACTCCAAGATATTGATACCCACGCGTAGCTCTCGCTGTGTGGATTAACTTTGCCTTCAGCCCCAGCCTATGGTCCATTAAGTCAAATGCGAGAAAGCGAAGAAGAAAAATAAAAATAAAAATATCTCTCTCCTACACGCTCTCTCCACGCCCGTCTGTTCGTCCCATTTGACTTTTATAATTTTTTTTTTAGTATTATTATTATTATTATGGATACATGGTTCATATTGCTTCATTCGGATCCATTTCTACCTCGAAACAATTTATTTCTTTTCAATTCACTTTATTTTAAATGAACTTAGCCCAAGCCATTTCCCGACTTTCGAGATTTTCATAAAAATCTCGTCCCTAAAGTCACTGACGGCTTATCACCCAGAAAATCGTAAAATATTCCGCTTGTCTTAGAATTTGACAAAAAATTTCCGAGTCACTAGATTTCGCAAGACAAATTTAACGGTGCAGTTCGATTCGTCATCCGAGATCTAGAGAATTTTCTAGGCTTCCTTGAACCATTCTGGCAATTTATTATTATTATTATCATTTTGCCATTTTTGAAAATTTTTAATTTTCTCGGGTTTTACATTCTTCTCCCCTTAACAAAATTTCATCCCCGAAATTCACACTTACTAGCACACACAAACACATGCATATGCGATGTATTCTAATGCCAAATGTTGAACCCACGCACCTTAGATCTCCAGTGGAAGGATATGTGGCCTGCATCGTGTCATTGTGTTCCCACGTTGCTTCCTCCACTCCTCGATGTTACCACAACACTTTTTACTAACCTCACGGTCTTGCGTCGCGACATCACGACGCTATCTAAGATACATTGGTCCTCCTCGAAGGTCCCATAAATTGTCCTTGATAATCTCTCCTCAAATCCACTACATGGTACGGATGCGAGTATACTTAGAAGCATGGACGTGGAGCCCCCTCATGGACTTTGATAAACTCGATGATAGTGCCAACCGATATGCAACTATGTCCACCCTCTCGAGTACCACGAAGGGCCCAATATACCTCGGCTCTAGCTTCCCTTGCTTGCCGAATCGTGCTCCTCTCTTGAGGCATCATGTTGAAGGCGTACCACCTCAAACTCTAGAGGTTGAATGCATTGGTGTAGCTCTTACTGTGGCTTGGTAAGTGAAGCGCTTTTGTATCAAACACACCTTCTCTAAGGTGTCTCTAATCAAATTCGAATCAGTGATGGAACTCTCTCCCACCTCTGTCCAACAAATTGGGGTTCAACATGGCCTCCTATATAAGGCCTCATAGGGTGCCATCTGTATACTCGCCTGATAACTGTTGTTGTAGGTGAATTCCACTAAGTGCAAGTGCTCTTCCGAGCTACCCTTATGATCCAACACGCATGCTCGCAGCATGTCCTCTCCGACTGACCATATGTCTAAGGATGAAATGTTGTGCTCATCGGCAACTGTGTCCCCATGGCCTTTTGGAAACTCTTCCAAAAGTGTGCCATAAATCTGGTATCTTTGTTCGATACAATAGAGACCAGTACTCCATGTAACCGGACAATCTCACTTCATATGTCGGGGCGATGGCGTAGAAGCATGTCATCGTACTGGGCGGCTCCCCATGCCTAGGGCTCGTGGAGACAGTCTCATCTCTTTCCCCGAACTTGAAGAATGCGATCCTCCTTCTATTCCCATAGGCACTCGCATCCGAATGCCACAGTGCATCACCCATCTCTCTCTCTATAGCGGGTATGCGGACCATAAAGTCCATGTCTTATAGGCGGAGGCCCACAATCTTGCTCCGAATGAACAACTTCGGTCCATTCTCAAATCTCCTGACCTTGGCCATGTTTGTAGCCACATAGTCATCACGAAACATACTGACTTCGATTGAATCGGCGTGCTCCATCAACATCATCGTTCTTGCTTCAACTCTAGGAACTCTTGGGCCTTTGCATGTCTAGCAATGGCCGGAAAATACTTGCTCATAAAGAGCCCATGGAACTCTGTCCAAGTCATTGCCTCCTAAGTCACAGAGGTCTTAATCCACCACACTTTGGGACTTACCCTCTAGTTAGAGCGTGCTTCTTTGATATTGGCGCATCGGGGTAATATCCGCAGCTCGATATATACCGATCGTAGTGGTGGTGCACGTAGCGGATCCTCACTGTGATGGAAGATCGTGCTGACGTGCCTCTGGAGGTTGATGGGTATCGTTGCAGCATAACTTTATGATGTAGCATTGCCAATGCTGACCTCGACAAAACTCTTTGTTAGCAGATCAATTTTCTTTTTCGTGGGCGACCTCTCGATCATAATGACTTTGTCTGCACGGCGCCAAATGGCGGCGTTTCATTAATTTCTTTCAGATACAATAGTAAATGCGCGCCGGATGCAATAAACGTAACCGGCGAACTATTTACGATTCTCGCGAAGTTCGCCGCCAACCATCTTTTATTATTAACGAGATTCAACCGCTGGTTCATTTCATTTTGTTTCGGTTCTCGATTCTAACATCCCAGCGTTTTTGTAAACCGCGCATGCCTGTTTCCGCTGTGCGTTCGCGCATGTGCAGCCATATATGCCATCGCAATTTGTTACACATAATCACGCAATCACAAACATGGAACACATAACCAAACACAACATAAAATACACCATACATGCAGTGATCTAAACCCGTCCCATGAACTCCTAAGTATTAGTGTACCTAAACTCCGATACCAAGTTTTAATGTCAGTATCAAAACCACACTTATGAATAAACCCATTGAGCTCCCAAGGTAATCGTTTACCTTAGCTCACAATACCAAGTGATACCCACATCGGTCCGTTGATAACCCGTCAACGCAAAAACACATGGATATCGGGTGTCCCAATATCACACTCATTTGTCTCAATATATTGAGACCTATTCCTGCATATTTAATTCACAAATATACAAAAATATATGATAGACTATTTAATCAATAGTCCATTTACAGTCCTTTTATACAACAAAGGTATACATGAACTTCTGTCAGGCTCTCATCCCATATGCGGGTCGACCACCTTGCTTTGGACCTGTACACAGTGTGCACGAAAGGGTCCCACGGCAGGGTGAAGCAAAGCCTAGTAGTGATAATCTCCTACAGGGTTACTCCCACCAAATGCACATGCGATGGCATATGTAAACATGATCACATTTCATACAATTTATACGACATTATATGAAATGTTCCATGTATCATGCATGAGATGCAACCCCTTATGCTCTAGCACGAGTCCCAGCAGGCTCCCTCACAATTTGGAATGCCAAGTGTGAAAAACCGGTCATTGGTGTTTCCCAGCAATGACTCAACCCGATGAACCGATCTCACAATCTTTAATTTATCAAATCATGATTTTCTTTTCTTTTGTGGGCCACAAATTTTTGGGGTTTTCACCGCCGAACGCCACACGTCGTTCCAACATTTTCGCAAACTTACATCGCCGGGAATCATGTCTAATCGTGAATAACATTTGGGTCTTTCACCCTAGGGGGGATCTACCCTAACTTGCTCCGCCCAAAACATGTAATTTATCATTTTGATCAATTTACACTTCTGTGAGTCTCAATCTTGGACTTTGTCCCATTTTCAAGCTGGTAATTCCTCCAACACTAGTGAATACTCAATATCGCACCCACGGCTTCGGCGCGATGTGACCGTGCATATGAAATGCACTTGATGTCAATGTTTCCTTCATGTGCGTGTGTATATATGAGTGCTACATGAAACATTAATACACCATGGATAATTATAATTTTTACATATAATTAAAATTCATGCAATCCATGTTAATACATCAACAAGCAACTATTAACATGATATTTTCACACACAGCATGTTATTTTTATTTTTTTCAACAATAACATACAAAATGGCCCAAATCTCGGACCCATAGAAAACAGGGCACCTCTTGGTCCCTTCTCGGTTCATCACCGAATTATTATAATACCAAAACACCACAAAACTTCGAAGACATCGGTCGGGATCAAGTAGCTCTTTGATCAGGGACTGACCAGCAGATCTCGAAAATCCTATTCGGATTATCAGAAACCGGTCATAAATTTTAACTTTGAAGCCCAATAAGAAAGCAGTCCAGAAATTGGCAGTTGTTTAAACTTGATCTCAAAGATTCTAAAAATTCCCTACACTCGATCCAAGTGGGGGTAGAAATTTGCAACATTTTCACGGCCTCTAAGCCAATCTCAAGCCATTAAATGGCCTTTATGATAGAAATAATACAAGTAGAAAAATTCCCTACCTCGTGGAGTTTGACGAAACTCTAAAATTTTGGTACCGTAGCGTAGCCTAGCTACGTGGATCAGCTTCTTGTCGGCCCAGGCTACGCCTACGGGTCTAATTTCCGTGAATCAGAAGAAAGCGAAGAGAAGAAAAATAAAAATAAAAATATCTCTCTCCTACATGCTCTCTCCATGCCCGTCTGTTCGTCCCATTTGACTTTTATAATTTTTTTTTTTTAGTATTATTATTATTTTGGATACATGGTTCATATTGCTTCATTCGGATCCATTTCTGCCTCGAAACAATTTATTTCTTTTCAGTTCACTTTATTTTAAATGAACTTGACCATTCTGGAGCTTAGAGATTTGGTAAAAATCTCGACCTAAAGATCAGCCGGCTTGACTTATCATGAGAAAATCATAAAATATTTCGTTTGTCTCATAATTTGACGAAACTTTTATGGGTCACTAGATTTCCCGAGACTAATTTAATGGTGCAGTCCGTTTCGTCATCCGAGATCTAGAGAATTTTATAGTTTCCCTGAACCATTCTGGCAATTTATTATTATTATCATTTTGCCATTTTTGAAAATTTCTAATTTTCCTGGGTTTTACACATGGCATGATGCATGCATGTCATGTAAATGTGTCCAACCTATAAAAGGGGATCGGTAGAGGAAAAGAGAGAGGGAAGGAGAAGAAAGAAAGAGAAAGGGAAGGAATGAAGAAGAAAGATATGGCTTCTTCCTCACGATTTCCGATGTTTCTACGGTCGAGTTTGTCGAGTAGGAGTTAAAGTCAGGTCTACTCGACGAGGGCTACGCTCCAAGAGGTAGGGATTTTCCTACTTTAGTTTATTGCCTTCCTTTTTGGATAAGTGTTCAAAGGTACGGTTTGGGGATTGTTTTCGTGACTATTTAGGACCGATTTAAGTGTTATCCAAATTGAAGAATCTGGACTAATTGAGGGTTTGGTTAGCCGGGTGCTGGCCAGTGGTGTAGTTCAATTCGAGGCTGTTTCAAACCCGATTTGGGACTACTTTGTGGTTGATTTCATAGCCTGGATGATAGTCTTATGGGTTGTTTCAACCTTGAATTGGGACTGTTTTGTGTGCATCTCTTATGCCACAATTAGTCTTGAGAACCAAGTTATCTTTGTTTGCTTTTGATTGACTTACTTGGTGATAATTGTTGATTGAATGTTGACATATGAACTTTAATATATTGACATGATCTGTTTGAAAGTTATATGCTTTTGATATAACTGTTAATGATACCTGATAAATTATCACATATGGCATGTATTACATATGTGACAGGGAATTGACATGCAATGGCATAATGCATTGCATATGCACTAAGGCATCGCATTCATAGGTGTAAGTACATAGTGCCATCACACACCATCCTTGGTGGTTGATGAGTGGGCTCGATACATTGAACGAAGTTCAGCGGAGTTCTACTGTTCACAGAATATGAAATAGTGTCATCACACACCATTCTTGGTGGTTGATGAGTGGGTTGTGTACCGTTGAATGAAGTTCAGCAAAGTTCCACTATTCGCAGAGCATGAAAACTTGTGTTAGAGTGTAGCACCCCTTTCCGGCTCGACTCTATTGGCGGGTCCGAACCGGATCCGGGATGCTCAGTTACCACTATATCACTTTACCAAAATCATTTATCAAAAATATTCATTTACAAATTCAATGCAATTATTGTACAAAATATTCATTTAACCAAAAATGGCATTTTATGTTGTTTACAACATAATATCCAAAATCGTATTCAGATATAGGTACATAAATAATTTCGGAGTTGAACTCCTTTTGTTTACAAAACAATGTCATGCTCAAAAATGGTGAGGATGCATGTGACAAAGCATACTCTGTGAACATACGAATGACTCTAAGGTCCTCGACCTTGGGTCAAAGCTTTCAATCACTATCAATCTTTTTCGGTACTGCGCATTGATAAAAACAATACGCTAAGCATTTCATGCTTAGTGGTTACATCTGATCCATTGTACATTTGGTTTTGAAGTCAAATCATGCAATTTTACTAAACAATACTTGCAAATCTTTTTGGATGATCAATGTCAATACAATACATATACAATCATTTATGGTTCATTGATCATTCCAAATATACACTTTCATATGCAGTAAATCCTTTATCACCAAATCATGCATTTCACCATGCTCTTTTCATTTCAATTTGCAATCATGCTTTTCAATACCAATATGTCAACAATCTCAAATCAATTCAGTTATGGCCTTAACAAATTTAACCTATGTTTTCGGTATACAGGATATCGGAATCCACCGACGCAGTCGCAGCTGAGTTTGCGGTAAGTGCTCGTATTGTTTATAACCTGAGTTGATCCCGGTTGAGTACGCTAGCGGTTATTAAAAATCAGTGCGTGAACAACATCGATCTTGTCGCGGGCTGCGATCGGTGACAAATCAATACGTTTGTTCGCGATATTGCTAATTGACCCTTATTGGTATATCAATCTATCCTTAATCTGTTCGCGGTTAACATTCTGTAGAGGCGTTGAATCCTTTATAGCAAAATGCAGTACAATATGTACATTTGTATACACAGGTCATTTTCAATACTCAAGCAATTTTCATATACAAAACATTTCACAATCAATTGCCTCAAATCAATTAAAACAAATCAATATGCTTTTCTTATACATTTAGAACAAACATTTCAAATCTAGAAACGAGAATGGAAGAAGATAGAACAAACCAATCTATCTCTTTCTTTTTGCCTTGCCGTCAATCTCAGTCCTAGGTTAGATGATCCTCACCGACCCCTAGCAAATCACACACATCACATTTAGTAAACTAGCACTACTCACACTTAACGAATATCAGCTTTGCCGAGGCGACGAGGTATGGTACGTTTTTTTCACTTAGTTTCTTTCTTATTTGAACCCCCATTAGTCATTTATTAGGGTTCCTAAGCAATCGGCGTGCAAAAACTAGACTTTTGAAAAAAAATTCCAAAATTTGTTCATTGTGAACAATATCTACGTTGCGACATAGCTTTGCTACGTCGTGGCGTACTCGAGGGGTGCCATCAGCCTCGCCTCGTAGGGCATCCACACGGCGGCGTAGGTATGCCGCGATGGGTTCCTATCTGTTGGGGTGTAAGACCCCCTTTTGCCGAATTTTCTCTCTTGCTCTTTTGCAATTTTTCTCCAAAAATCCTCAAAACCCCAAAACAAAACATGGGAATCAGTCCCAATGACATTCTAAAGTCATCCTAAACCAACCATGAGCAAAACCCATGGATAGATTAGGGTTTTCTTGACATCATTTAAAGAAATCACAGGGTTTTGTGTCATGCGACATCGTCCTTTGAAGCCTTAGCTTCCTTCTTCCTCCTTGATCACTTGGAAACCATAAATGGGGATGATCTCCCACCAAAAATCACTTCTTCTTGCAAAACCCTAGCTTTCTCCTCTCACTCTCTTCTCAAAATGTTTTTAGCCAAATGCATAAATGTGCTCTTTTAAGACCACATTTGGTCTTATTTCTCTATTTAAGTGTAAGGCCATGTTTGGCTTACACACAAATTCCATTTCTCATTTTTCTCCTTTTTGGTCTTCATTTCACTTTCATTTATCATTTAATTCACATTAGCATTTAAACATATTTATTATGAGTCCTCATTTTACAAATTTGCCTTTTTTCACTTGGGTTTATTTCTGGGTTCAATCAATTTCTCACTTAGCATATAACATTTAATCATATGCTCATGTATTCATTTCACTTTTCACAATTTAACAATTTATCAGTTTTCCCGGAAAAACCCAAGTTTGGCTCAATTTATACTCTGAATATATAATAAAATTATTATATAAATTCTAAGGTATTTTTGGGGTGTTACACAGAGAGTAGCAAGCAGGGATAGATACCCCATCGAGGCGAGAGACCTGATATTTTTGGTTATACATATGTGTTCAACGATGAAAGCTCGTGAAAGTGTATCAAGGCGTGCGAAGCCTGCGGTGAGACCCCAAAAATTCGTCTACCCACAAAAGACACATGTTTTGTTAATAAAATGATCCTTGGAGGTGAAACATCCCGTGACTTTTGATCTCTAAAAACTTGATTTTGTTTCAAATTGATCATTGGATGAAATTCATCGAAGATGGATGTTATCACACATTGGCTATGCATTGTGTGATAGGAGTCTATGATGACTCGGATTTTTCATGCATTGAGTGAGTCACATCTCATTTCATGGCATGGCATGTAGTATTCCATTAGAATTGCATCATTCTATTGGAAAGTGGATATATATGTGAATGTGTCTAACTAACATTGCATGTGCATTTAAGGGGGTAATAGCCTTTGTAGGAGTCTCTCTACTGGGCATGGCTCACACTTTATGGGAAAACATTTCAAGTGCAAGGTATAATACACCGGTGAACGACTCTCATTCTGGGCCGAGAGGTTGAAGAAAGTCAACCTATGACTGGTATAGTTCTTTTTGTAAAAACTTTGGAAAGAACTAGTTTTGGCATATGCCTGTGTATGTAATAGAGTTTGTAATTAAACTCATAGTAACATGTTTTGAAAATAACATAAAAAGTTTATTGAATGTGGCTAAACGGATCCTGGTAAATGGGATTGGACAGTGTGGTATTGAGACACACAATATCCACAAGTAATTCTGACCCTCGCTTCACAGCTTGGTGTCAGGGCGTAGGTATGTGATTACTTAGGACTTGATGAATGGATCCCAATTAATGGGATTAGACAGCGTGGGTACCGAGATATACGATATCCACGAGTATTTCCATGGGTTGAAGCTTGGTCAACAGACCCCCAGGTTTTGGGGTGTCACAAAAATAATATATATATATCCAAGCACTAAAAAGAACAAAAATAGAAAGCACCTATCCCATGTTAGAAATATTTGAAGAAGATATACGGATCGAAAACATAAATAACAATTCCTTTAAAGCATGAAATATACTAACCTCCTAACGCAACCATTGAATAATCAAATTAGAATTCCTGTGAGACAAAGAATACCATAAAAGTAGTGCCTATGGATGCACTACTCTCAAACCACTCTCTTGTTTATGAAAACCCTAGATCATAAAAAAAAATACAACATACAACTGTTTACTTGCTCTAGGCCTTTTATAGTTTGTGAAAGTCATAATGGGCTTTTAAAGAGAGTTGGTCCTCCAGTCCAATGGGCCAACCAGAGTCTTGTAGAGAGTGTGTGACCAAGGGCCCTACTACAAAATAGTATACAAGCCATTCCCATTAATGGCATAAAATTGGCTCTATAAGTGAGTAATTGATTATGCTAAGTCCACAGCCGGTGTTACCATAACATTTTCTCCATGGAGCTTCATAAGCATCAACACATATAAATATCATACAAAACTCGCTTACTACAGAATCTCCCAAAACAAAATACCATTTCATCTAATTATACATTGCATGATGACAGGGCACAACAACATACTAGACTAGGTAGTAGAGATTCAATCAATAAATCTCCCAAACATGATACCATTTCAACAGAGTATTTTGTATGCCATAAACTCAGTCTAGGTAGTAAAAATTTACCTAACCATGTGCAATCCCTCAACACACAATACAGTTTAATCCGAGCATATCGTTTATCGACAAAATACAACAATATACCCAAACTAGGTAGTAGGGACTCATCATAGCACATGTGGATCAAATACACATATACAAAGACTAAAAGTCTCAAACAAGCCTGTAAATATAAGGAGAAATAATATGTGTAATAAATCATCTCATAAGTAAATAATGATCCATATCCATCAACGTATCAAAAATACTCAAAGAAATAAATAATACTTAACATGGATATTACTACATAATACATAATAAACTCCTACTGACTCATAATAATTTCAACTGCCTAACAATCCCATATGGGAAACATGCTCCTCAAATATGCCTATCAGTAAGGCCTTGGTTAGTGGATCTACCACCATGTTGTAAGTTAGTGTGTGAACAATAGTAATAAGGCCCTCTTCAACTTTCTCCTTTACCACAAAATATTTTACATCAATGTACCTCGCACCTAGGGTACCTTTTAAATTATTAGAGAAAGACACTGCTGCAGTATTGTCATAATACATCATAATAAGCCTCTCAATTGAGTCAACTACTCTCAAATCACAAATAAAATTTCAAATCCAAATTACATGATGAGTAGCCTTATAGCACACCACATGTAATACCCCATCCCCCGCCCTAGCAGACAAGGGGACGCCACGGAATTTAAGGACTTGTTAAGTGATTTTCGAGCATAGGTGGGCCCCATTTTCAAAAACATCATAATAACTAATCTTGTGAACTACCATAGTGGTGTTTAAATTGTCCTTTACATATAATGGAGTCTCATTTACTTGTACTTACACAAGTTCCATTATTACAAAATTTTACATTTACATTTCAAAAACAAATTCATGGACCTACATCAGAAAGACTCCTAATGCTATGTTGGCCTTAGAAAATGCGGAATGTCTCTGACGACCTCTTCAATACCTACATGGTTGAAACACCCGTGCTAAGCTTATAGCTTAGTAGGAAAACAGATAACATATATGACCACATGCAGTGGTCCTTAATTACAATATACATATAACAAAATTCATATATCAGAATATTCATTTCTCCCATAGGAGTTCATAACATAAATCTTGTAACATAAATGTACTAGTAAATTACCCTACGAAACGAGGCAGAGATAATATGCTTATTTAAATTGATTACTTTTGTTTTCATATAATTAATTCCATATATCATCTTATTCAAATACCCATCATATAAGTATTTTCCTGCATAGACCGGTAACAATGAATGAGAGGGACCTGTTTCTGATAGGTACTAGAAGGTATAGTACGATCTTGAGCAGGCGTTGAAACAACGGCGTGCTGCTCGCGTAACAAAAGTGTATTAGCACTATGCGGGAGTGCCGTAGCGAGCAGAAAGTGTCGACACTAAGCTTGAGTGTCGAGCACTAATCAAAGGTGCCTATTCATTCACTATTCGATCTTAGGCAGGCATACAATTATATGTAATACTGAGGTTATTATATTGTTCTTAATCACATTCTTGTATTTATATAACACTAGCAAATAAGGGGCGAGAAAACAAGTTTGCCTAGAAACATGTTCGCCAAGGCAGCGAGTTTAGAGTATTTTACATACAACTTGTATACACCCAAACCCTTTCATTCACATATTAGGATCATCAATTAATCCAATTTCATGCTTATTGTTCAGCTCAATCGTAATCCTAACTAAGAGATGATGGTTTCTAGAATTAACGAAAGAAATGAGAGAAAAATAAGGCTTCAGGTTCTAGGCGTAGGCGACCTTCGCCTAGGCGTAGGGGACCTTCGCCTAGGCAAGAACTTAGGCCAAGGAAGAGTAGCCTTCGCCAAGGAGAGGTAGAAACTAGCAATTTTGGGGCTTCTGGTTCGCCTAGGAAAGCACTCCTTCGCTTAGGCGAAGCTTCTCGCGTAGGCGAAGCTCCTTTCGCCTAGGTAAAGAGCTTCGGGATTGTAAAGTAAAATTTTTCTTGCTCTTTTTTCAAAAATTTTCAGCAAAACAGAACCACATCAAAAACAAACAAACAAAACTCAAAACAACCAAAAACACATATATGGAAGAGTTAGGGTTTCCTAACCCAAACATAGACAAGGAGGGGGTTAAGAGAGTTTCCTAACCAACAAATGGGAGAAGTCCATACCTTGAATTCTTGCACTTCTCAACCAAGCTTCCTTTTCTTCCTTTTTCTTGATCAAGTAGAACTCCAAAGCAATTGAAGAGAAGGCAACTCAAAATTTGGTTCTTCTCTCCCACAACCCGTATGCCCTAAGTCTCACAAAACCAAAATGAGAAACATCTTCTCTCAAATACCCATTTGTTCTTTTAATTTGAAAACAAGTAAAAACTCCGCCTTTGCTATTGAACCTTCTTCTTTACATTTATATGCGCACATCGACTTATCAAAAATTCAACTTTAACATATAATCTTCTTATATGTCATTTGAGTCCTTAATTTGACAATTACCATTTTAACCTTTTTCACACTTAGCACTTAAATTTCTGAAAAATACAAATCTCACTTATATTATACCCTAAACATGTCATAAAACTACTAGGGTATAATTTGGGGTGTTACAACTCTCCCCCCCTTAAAAGAATTTCGTCCTCAAAATTATACCTGAATTGAAGAGTTTAGGGTATTGTGCCCTCATTATTGATTTTGGTTCCCAAGTTGCTTCCTCCATACCATGGTGTTGCTGAAGCACCTTTACTAGAGGGACATGCTTGTTCCACAATTGTTTTACTTCACAATCTAGAATAGCTTTTGGCTCTTCATCAAAAGTGAGTTATGATTACACTTGTATTTCTTGTACTAGAAAAATGTGAGATTCATTAGAATGGTATCTCCGAAGCATCAAGAATGGAACACATTATGTACTTTAGCCAACTCCAGTGGGAAAGCCAAACGATAAGCCACTAGTCCAATTCTGTATAAGATTTCATAAGGTCCGATAAACCTTGGAATTAGTTTTCCTTTCTTTCCAAATTGGAGTATCTTCCTCCACAATGATACTTTCAAGAAAACCTTATCCCCAACTTTGTACTCTATGTCTTTTCTTTTCAAATCTGCGTACGGCTTTTGACCATCACTGGCAGCTTTTAACCTTTGCTGAATGACCCGAACTTTTTCTTCTGTCTCCTTTACTATGTCAGGACTAATGACCTTATGCTCGTTTAGGTCTATCCAACATACAGGGGTTCTACATTTCCTTCCATACAAAGCTTCATAAGGGGCCATACCAATGCTTGACAAATAACTGTTGTTATAGGCAAAGTCCATAAGAGGAATATACCTATCCTAACTTCTAGGAAAATCTAGCACACAACCCCGAAGCATGTCCTCTAACACTTGAATCACTCTTTTCGGATTGTCCATCTGTTTGTGAGATGAAAAGGTAGTACTAAAAATTCAATTAGTACCCTAGGCTGACTGAATTCTTTCCAAAACCTTAACATATTGAGAGCGTGGATCGCGATCGAGACACTATTGATAATTGGAATCCCATGCAATCTCGGAGAAAATCTCATTCACACTCCTGATTCAGCTAAGCTGATCCGTGAATAGTCGGCCCGGTTGTAAGTCGAGCGGAGACTTTGTAAGCCTATTGATAATTACCCAAATTGAATCATGTTTATTTTGGGTGAGAGGAAAACCGGACACAAAATCCATAGTTATGTTGTCCCACTTCCATTGTAGAATTGGAATGGAATTCAATAGACCGAGCGATACTTGATGTTCAGCTTTTACTTGCTGACAAGTCAGACAGTTGGATACATACTCTACAACATCCCTTTTCATCCCTCGCCACCAATAGTACTGTTTCAAATCCTGGTACATCTTGTTACCTCTAGGATGCATGGTAAATATGGTATTGTGGCTTTCATACATCAATTTCTTTTGATTCTAGACATTAAATTTTACATAATCACATATAAAATAAACCTCATGCTATTCTATAGAATAGTTAGACTTGTCTCCATTTCTGACTAATTATACCCTTTGTTGTAACTTGACATTATTTTTCTGAGCACCAATCATCATCTGCCTCAACTCAGGCATAGCTTTTAATTGAGCTAACAAAGCTCCATCATATGCAATTCTCGTTTTTCTACTTAAGGCGTCTGCCACCACATTAGCTTTTTCTAGATGGTAATCAATTATACAATCATAGTCTTTACACACAAGCAATTCTAGCCACCGACGTTTGCCTCAAGTTCCAATTCCTTAAGGTTAACGGATACTTAAGACTCTTATGATGTAAATATTCTACATTTTCACCATATAAATGAATGTCGCCATATTTTGAAGCGAACACTACGTATGGTCTGGATCATGTGTAGGATAATTCTACTCATGCGACTTCAACCGTCTTGAGGCATATGCCACCACTTTTCCATTTTGCATCAATACACATCCTAAACTAATCCTTCAAGCATCACTATACATGGCATATTCTCTACCCAAAGTAGGTTGAGTCAACACTGGTGCTTCAACCAGTATTTTCTTTAATTGATCAATACTTGACTGACATTTGTCATCCCATTCAAACTCCAGCCCTTTCCGGAGTAACTTAGTAAGTGGAGAGGCTATGACAGAGAATCCTTTACCGTCGTCGTGTACCGACTACCTAAAGAAGAAAAGAATTCTCACCCTGCCGCTACATTTCGGTGGTTTCAATTCCACAATCCTTGATATTCCACAGGTCCACTCTAATACCCTCTGCCGGACAATATGGCCCTAGAGGCCAACACTTCCTTAAGCCAAAATCACGCCTTAATTTTGCAAACAGCTGTTTTCTCTCAAGATTTGCAACGCACTATCCTCAGGTTGTTCATGTTCTTGTGCATTCTTATAATACACGAAGATGCATATGAATACCATTACAAAGCGGTCGAATAAGGGTGGGAATACCCTATTTCATTAGAAGAGATCCATGAATGCGGCCGATGCATTAGTCAACCTAAATGGCATTACTAAAAACTCATAATGACCATATCGGGTTCTAAAAGTTGTTTTCAGGACATCAACATCTTTTACTCAAAGTTGATAATATCCCGTTTTGCAAGCCTATCTTTGAAAGACACTCGCTCCTTTCAACTTATCAAAAAGATCTTCTATTCTCGGTAACGAATTTTTATTTTTCATGGTTACCTTATTTAGTTGCCAATAATTAATGCACATCCGGAGAGTGTCATCTTTCTTTTTGACAAACAAAACTGACGCACCATAGGGTGAAACACTAGGTCGGACGAATCCCCTATCCAATAGCTCTTATAGTTGAGTCTTCAACTCTTTTAGTTCAGTTGGAGCCATACGATAAGGTGCCCTAAAAATAGGATCCGTTCCAAGTAAAACTTCAATAGACAGATCTACTTCTCTTTTGGGTGGTAAACCCGGTAATTCCTCGAGAAACACATTAGGAAATTCCTTTATCATAGGAATATCTTCCAAATTTACATGTCCTCTCTTAGAGTCAAGCACCAAAGCCAAAAAGGCTTCACAACCTTTTCTAAGAAAACGCTGGGCTTGCATAGTAGATATTACATTTGACACTGATCCAGATCGTATACCATGTACAATTACCTCTGACAGGTCAAAACATTTAAGCACTACTATTTTCTTATCACAATCAACTATAGCTCGATGTTTGGATAACCAATCAATCCCCAATATCAAGTCAAACTCATGAAAAGGCAAAGAAATCAAATCAACAGAGAACTCTTTATCATGGATCACTAGAGGACAATTCTTATATACTCAGTTGACTCTAACACTTACTATGCAGGGACTAAGCATGCATGTCCTTATCTTCAAAGAGCTCTAATGATGGCAATTTATCACTCAATTATTCAATGCATATATAAGAATGTGTAGAACCTGGATCTACCAAAGCATGCATTTCAATGTCATAGAGAGTGAAATTACCCACGATAACCCCTAGTTCATCCTAATCTTCACGAGCCCTCATAATATAGGCTCAGACTAGGGTTGTAGCAGTAAGGCGATTTATTGTTTCAGATTCAATACTTCTTCAATGCTGCCCTAAACTACCTTGCCTCCCTACCTGATAGAGTCGGTGGAGGTACATTGGATCCTCCCCTACTACTTCCTTGAGGATTTCTAGAACTCCCAGATCCTCGCGAACAGTTCATTGTAAGGTGGTATGTGCATCCACAATGGAAACAACCCCCAGTTACCTGTCTGCAAGTACCAATGTAAAACCCGGGAAAAATCGAATTTTTCTGAAAAATGGAAAACAGCAAATTGTTATAATACTGGTTGAAAGCCTGTAAATTTTATAGATCTCGGATGATGAAATGGACAACACCGTTGGATTCATCTCGCAAAATCTAGTTACCCAGGCGAATTTCGTTAAATTTCGAGATAGTCGGAATTTTACATTTTTCAAGATAACGAGTGTCGGGTGACACATGGCAAGCCATGTGTCAAAATTCCTACAAATTGAATCATGTATAAATGGGATACATAAATGGGAGATGTTCATAGAAGGAGGGGAGGACAGAAAGGAAAGGAGAAGGAAAAAGGAAAGGGAAAGAAAGGAAAGAAATAGAAGAAAAGAAAAGAGAGATAGGGGGAGAAGAAATGGAGAGAGAAAGATGGAGAAAAGGAAATCGGCGTGTTCTTCTCACCGGCGTTCCGACGATCGGAACTCTTAGGACTTCAGTATATTCGACGAGGGCTACGCTCTAAGAGATAGGGATTCTTCTTACTTTGGTTAATTATTTCCACTTTAAGGGGTTGTTTGTAAAATAGGGGAATACTACCTGTTTTGATCCTGTGGACTTGTGACGCCCCAAAACCTGGGGGTCCATTGACCAACCGTCAACCGACTGAAAACTTGTGGATGTTGGGTAACCCGATACCACACTATTGGGTCCCCTTTATTGGGACCCATAATTTAACAAAAATCAAACAGAGTCTCCTTTGTACAGGGAGCTCTACCCAAAAATACAACTTGTACAACAGATAATTGGCCCATCCAGGGCCAAATATCATATCATGATCTCTCCGGGTCCATCTACGAGTAAAAAGGACCACATAGGGTCCATTTATCCATACTCAAACATAATGCACAAGGCTATAATACCATAGTCCTTAAGAGTTTAATTACAATACTTAACACAAAAACATATATCAAAACAATTTGTTCTAATATATTTTACAAAAGTAAGAACCAAAGCCACAACCCGGCTTTCTTCTGATAAGCGACCTCGGTAAACACCGTCTCCTACACACTCCTGTGCACGAAAGGGTCCCATGGCGAGGTGAGCAATGCCTAGTAGAGTAAACTCTATAGGCTACTCCCCTGACTAAGTGCACATGCAATGAGTCATGTCTGCCCATTCCCGATCAAGATTATGCAAACTAAGAATGGAATTACACATGTCATGAATGAGATGCGACTCACCATGTCCCATGTACCAAGTCCTCACCGACTCCATCAAACCCGAGTCCCAACCGACTCCTATTACACAATGCTGAAACCCATGCGTGATAAAATCCATCATTCTTGGATTACATCCAATGATCATTTTAACAAACAAATTTCATTTGTTTTCAAACCAAAAGCTTTTTGGATGTTCACCACAATGATCATTTGTTTTAAAAAAATCCATGTGTCTTTTATGGGTGGCGAATTTTCCGGGCTCCCATCGCAGGCTTTGCAAACCTTCCCACACTTTTACGGGCTTTCATCGATGGATCCATATGTGCAGCCAAAAAGATAACGAAGCTTTCACCCGACACATAATTTCATTTTCCATTTTCAAACCATGCGATTCAATTTGGACGTTGTCACATTTTCCGAGCCGGCACAATCAATACCAAACCTAGTGTTAATTTACAACCATGCAAACCATGGAACTCTATTGGACGTCGTCTAAGGTACCGTGTCTACCACCCATTCACCAAGAATGGTGAATGACAACAACCATGCACACACACCCATTTCATGAGATGTCCCCGTGCATATGAAATGCAATTATGCAATTTCATGCTTATGCCATGTCACACACACACACACACACACACACACACACACACACACACACACACACACACACACACATATATATATATGGATGCTATATGGGCAATTTCATGCCTGCATTACACCCATGCATCATTTGGAAAATTATATCACTCAACATACAATTTCCAATTAAATCAATCAAATCATGTCAACATACTCATACACACATACATACTCTCCACATGTCAATACATTAGGACACATATTGACATCAATCAATTACTACCAAACATGTATTTCAAAAACTCAAAGCAAGGAACTTAACCTCATCTCAGACCCAGATTGTGGACAAATGTAAACATTCTGACAATCCCATAACGAGACCATAGGATAGTTCTGAACTCGGTTCAAAAAAATAGCTCCCTAACAGTCAAAAAATCTAGACACAAACCATTAAACAGCCTAGGTGTGAGGAGGAGAAGGAGGAAGTAGTCTGACGGACCATAACTTGGAGTTATAAGGTCTGATTTGGGTGATTCAAGCCTAACATCAAGTTCTCGGATAATTTCTGAATTTCCTTGAGGATCTTAGTCGAATTCTACTTTGCTCCCGATCAAAAATCAGTCCCAAAAATCTGGACAGTAGGTTTGGCCAAAACAGGGTAGCTTGTGGCAATCCAAGAAAACTGACCATAACTTGGGTTATAGAGGTCCAATTTTGGTGATTCAAAAGCCTAACATCAAGTTCTCAAAAAGGGCAACAAATTCCTTCAAGGATACTAGTCTAAATTCTCCCTTTTTCTAACTGAAAATCAGTCCCAAAAACAGAACATCATATAGCGTCAAAATAGGGCACTATTCCCATAACCCATTATTTTGCCAAACAGCCCCTTAGGGCATTACAACTCAACCAAACAGCCCCTAGAATGGAAAATAAACCAAAGTATGAAGAATCTCTACCTCTTTGTGCGTAGAAGAAACTCTAGGAAGTCCCGTTGACACTTCCTAAACTCAAAACATTTGATTTCCCGAACTCCTTGATTAAATCCTCGAGGAAATCCTATGTTTTCAGTACCCACACGTAGCCCTCGTCGAGTAAATGAACTTTCATTCTTGGCTCGACGAATTCCGACCGATGGAACTCCGTGGATAGAAAAGAGAAGTTTTGATTTTTCCTTTTTCTTTCCTCTCCCTCACGACCAGACTATAGGAAAAGAAAATTATCTTTCTTTTTTTCCTTCGTTTCACCTTTTAACTTATCTTAAGTTTTAAGGTATGGCTCACACGTTCCTCCACGTGTCCTCGACCTGTTCAGGTCCGTTTTTTCCCCGAAATATTTTATGTCATTCTGATTCAAATTCAATTTCTTTTAAATGAACTTTACTTAATTTAATTTTTTTTTCTACTTTCGAGATTTTTCTCAAAAATCCCGTTTTTGGGGTCCACCAAGTACCCAACGCCCCAAAAATCGTAAAAATCCAACTGTCTCGAAATTTAACGAAATTCATCTGAGTAACTAGATTTCGAGAGACAAAACCAACGGTGACGTCCGTTTTGTCATCCGAGATGTAAAAACATTTCCAGGCTTCCCTGAACCATCTCAGCAATTTTTACTATTTTTTCCATTTTTCCCGGGTTTTACAACACTGGCCAATTTTTAGCACTTGTTTTAGCTTAGGAAACATAGGGAATTTGGACTCAAGTCCTTCATAGAAATTTTAGCTGCATCTGTGAACTTGATGTTAGGCTTTTGAATCACCCAAATTAGACCTCTACAGCTCAAGTTATGATTCATTTCCCGAGACTAGTTTTCGGTGCTGATTTCATACTAATTTTGGGACTTAAATTCTAGACTGAGGTATAGGATTGTTCTGTGGCTATGTGGGGCCGGATGTGTGACTTGAGTATGGTATCTTTGTGGCCTAGTTTTGGCTTGGATTTGGACAATCTTGGGGCTGAATCTAGGACTGTTCTATGCTCGGGTTGTGGCATGTTTGTGGCCTGTGATGTTTGTATTTGTGGATTGCTTTGTGAGCATCTCTTATGCCACAATTGGTCTTGAGAACCAAGTTGTCTTTGCTTGCTTTCGATTGACTTACTTGGTGATAATTGTTGATTTAATGTTGATATATGAACTCTAATATATTGACATTGAGATAAACTATTTGGAAATTATATGCTTTTGATATAATTGTCCATGATACATGATAAATTGTCCATATGGCATGCATTACATATGTGACAGGAAATTAACTTGCAATGGAATAATGCATTGCATATGCACTGAGGCATCGCATTCATGGGTGTAAGTGCATAGTGCCATCACACTCCATCCTTGGTGGTTGATGAGTGGGCTCGATACGTTGAACGAAGTTTAGCAGAGTTCCACTATTCGCAAAGCATGAAAATTGTGTCAAGTAGTAGCAAGCAAAGATAGATACCACCTCATCTAAAAGACCCAATATTTTTGGTTATACATATGTGTCCAACGATGAAAGCCCGTGAAAGTGTAGGAAGGCATGCAAAACCTGCGGTGAGACCCTGAAAATTCGCCTACCCACAAAAGACACGTGTTTTGTTAAAATGATCCTTGGAGGTGAAACATCCAGTAAGTTTTGATTTCTAAAAACTTGGTTTTGTTTCAAAGTGATCATTGAATGAAATTCATCGAAGATGAATGTTATCACACGTTGGCTATGCATTGTGTGATGGGAGTTTGTGATGACTCGGGTTTTCATGCATTGAGTGAGTTTCATCTCATTTCATGGCATGGCATGTAATATTCCATTAGAGTTGCATCATTCTATTAGAATGTTGATTTATATGTGAATGTGTCCAAGTGAACATTGCATGTGCATTTAAGGGAGTAATAGCCTCTATAAGAGTCTCTCTACTGGACATGGCTCGCCCTTTATGGGAAAACATTTCAGGTGCAAGATATACACCGATGGACGGCTCTTATTCGGGGCCGAGAGGTTGAAGAAAGCCGACCTGTGACTAGTATAGTTATTTTTGTAAAAACTTTGGAAAGAACTAGTCTTAGCATATGCCTATGTATGTAATAGAGTTTGTGATTAAACTCACGGTAATATGTTTTAAAATAACATACGGATCCCGGTAAATGGGATTAGATAGTATGGTATCGAACACGCGATATCCACAGGTAATTTTGACCCTCGCTTCACAGCTTGATGTTAGGGAGTAGGTATGTGATTACCTAGGATTCGATGAATGGATCCTAATTAATGGGATTAGACAACTTGGGTACCGAGATATAATCTATCCATGGGTATTTCCGCGGGTTGACGGTTGGTTAATGGACCCCCAGGTTTTTGGGGTGTAACAGCTTGGTATCAGAGCCCAAGTTTATGATTACCTAGGAGTTGATGAACATGGGTTTATACCATTGCATTCATTGTGGGCTCTTCATGGAAAAGTATTTATCGGCATGTACTTGACATGCAAACGCTCGAGAGTTCCTAGAATTGAGATAAGGAACAATGACAGTGCTTGACTACGTTGCTAAGTTCATAGAGTAGCCTGTTCTGTTGATGATTATGTGGCCACAAATATGGCCAAGGTGAGAAAATTTGAGGATGGTCTGAAATTGTCCATCCGGGGTAAAATTGAGGGACTTCTCCTGTAAGACCTAGACTCGATGGTCAAGACTGCTATGGCCATTAAGAGGGAGGTGGATGATGCACAGAGCATCCGTGATGTGGGTGTTGTGAAAGATAAGAGGAAGGAGAGTCAACCTTCTTCTTCTAGCTTGGGGAAGAAGCAGAAGACTTCTACTCCGCAAGGGTTCCAGGGACAGGGCCGCGGCTATAAAGGTCAAGGCCAGGGTCGATCATCTCCAAGTGGCATATATTTTAGAGCTTATAACCAACCAGGGCAGGGGCCATGTTACCATTGCCATCAACCTTTACACTTAGGGCGGGATTGTCCTCAGAGGCAAGAATCCCAGAGTTATGGGACACCTTAGTCCCAGTCATCAATGAGACGTACACAGACACAATTTGCTCCTCCTTACCCCACCATGGGCCAAGAAAGACGATATTAGTCGTAGGGCGCTGCACAAGGCCCTACTACTTCGCAATCAGGCCATATGGGCTAGGGCAGGGGTTGAGGTCGAGGCCAGGGCTCACAAGCCGAGACATCAGGGACATAGGGGCATGTCTACGCCATTACACCGCAAACTGAAATTGCAAATCAATAGGTTATTCAGGGTATGTTTATACTCTAGCGCACATTGGCAAGAGTATTGTTTGATTCTAGTGTATCTCATTCCTTTGTTGCTGCATCATGTGTGAAAGAATTGGGCTTAAAGGTCGAAACTATGGAAGAGCCATTACATGTGAATTCTCCCCTAGTAACTAGGGTAAGAATTGATAAGATATGTCAAGACTGTGAGTTAGAGATCTCAAGGATTCTACTCACCATGGACCTTAGGGTCATGGACATGTCAGAGTTTGATGTCATTCTTGGGATAGACTGGCTTACAGCACATCGGGTCGTCATTGATTGTGATCGTAAGAGGGTTACCGCCTACACACCAGGTGTTAGTCGCTTTATATTTCAGGGGAATAAGCATGATGCTTTACCCGAGACAATGTACGATTTTAGATGGCACGGACAGTTGCAGGGTTGGCTTGCAAGCCTTACCTTGGAGGATAAGGCAAGACAAGAGTTAAGTCTACCTCAGGTAGTTTGCGAGTATTAGGATGTTTTTTTGAAGGAAGTGACAAGATTACCTCCGCATAGGGATGTAGACTTCGTTATCAAGTTACACGCTGGTACATCGCCTATTTCTATGACTTCGCATAGAATGGTGCATGTTGAGTTACAAGAACTCAAAGTCTAATTGCAAGAATTAGTGGACAAGGGTTTTATTAGACCAAGCACTTCACCTTAGGGCGCTCCGGTTCTGTTTTCCAAGAAGAAGGACAAGACCCTTCAGCTTTACATAGATTATTGGCAATTGAATAGGGTTACCATCAAGAATAGGTACCATTTGCCAAGGATTGATGATTTATTTGATCAACTGAATAGGCATGGGTCTACTCGAAGATAGATCTCTGCACCGGTTATCATCAATTAAGAGTTAGGGAGGCAGACATCCCTAAGAAGGCGTTTAGAATGCGATATGGGCAGGTAAAAGCTGAACACCAGAGGCCGGTAGGGTTACTCCAGTCATTGGATGTAGCAAAGTGGAAATGGGAGCACGTCAAGATGGATTTTGTGACTCACTTGCCACGGACATTGCGAGGGCATGACACGGTGTGGGTAATCGTGGACCAGCTTACTAGGTCGAGCACACCTTTTGGTTGTGCGGATGACCTTCACTCTAGAGGAATTCTGCAAGTTATACATATGAGAGATTTTTCGGTTACATGGAGTGCCAGTCTCTATAGTATCGGACCGAGATCCCAAGTTTACGACTACGGAGAGTTTCAACGACCTTAGGGACGTAGTTGATGATGAGCACGGTTTCATCCACTAGGCGGAGGCGGTCGAAAGAACCATCCAAGAAAGTTAGAGGACATACTTTCACGGGCATAAGGTCAGCGATCTCAAGGATATTTGGGAAAACATTTACCTAGTGGAATCGCCTATAACAATAGTTATCAGGCAAACATACAAATGGCAAGGCATTATATGGGAGGCCATGTCATTATCCGATTTGTTGTACAGAGGTGGGAGAGAGATCCACCACTGGTCCGGAGTTGGTTAGAGACACCTCCGAGAAGGTGGATTTCATACGGAAGCATCTTCTCATGGCTCAAAGCCGACGGAAGAGCTATGCTGACAAATAGCGGCGACCTCTAGAATTTGAAGCGGGTAATCACGTCTTCTTAAAGGTGATGCCTAAGAGAGGAGTGGTCAGGTTCGGCAAGCGGGGAAAGCTATCACCGAGATACATTGGGCCCTTCAAGATACTCGAGAGGTGGGTATAGTTGCGTACCGGTTGGTGTTACTGCCAAGCTTATCGGGAGTTCATGCGGTATTCCATATCTATGTTAGGGATAGTGCCCTGTAAAGCATGAATTTGTATTTATGTTTTATGAAATTAATAAAAGTGTCGTATTTATTACATTTAGCTATTTTTGTGCATAATGTATGAATGAAACGTCAGAAAATCCCAGTTATTAATGTAGCCATAACCTCGATTAATATAGCAGTTCTGCAGGGAGGATCGAGGTTATGGATTATAAATCGAATTGTCATTAATAAATTAAGGTGAAGTTTGGGGATCTTCAAATTAAATATTCTTGGGGCGGTCCTTCATCATTGAGAATGAAGTGACCTTAATCCGGGTCACTAATGTGGCGACGATAAGTGGAGGCTCCATATATAATAAGATTATATAGGACATAACCAGTTGCCGATTTTGAGATTCTTTTAAATCTGGATTTGTCTCGAAAATTCCAATGGCACAGCCCTTCTAGATGATCATATGCGAGATCGATCTCAATCACGAGTAGTCATAGACTCTGTTTATGTCTGACTAGGCCTTTTGAGTCATGGGTTAAAAGCTCGTTATGGAATGGGCCCGATACTTGTGTCTTGGAGGCCCATTGATGTATCTCATTTGGGAATGTGAACTATGGACATGGAATCGACCATTCTATGGAAGCTAGACGAGTTAGTTCCCTTAAGTGTTGGTTAGGCTTGAGCAGGTTTGAGCGCTCTAATTTATAACGAGTTTATAAATTAACAACCACTAATGGATTAATGGAACTTAAGGATCAAAGATATAATTAGAGGGAGCCAAAGCAGTGAATTTCACTGACTACAGTTATGAACCACTTCTTGGAGGATAGAGCGCATGTAATGATTAAATCCAATGGACACTACGAATTTTAATTAAAATCAATACTTTGTAAGGACAAGAGTTCAATTTCAAGTTTTTAGTGGAATAACTCTAGAGTAATAAATTAAAATGATTGATTAAAGAGTTTGATATTATTGAATTTATTAGAGCTTGAATTACGAGGTCCATGGGTCCCAAATTCCACCTCTATATTACTACAATGAACGATTCATGATTTGGAATATATTACACTCAAATAATTTTCTGGACAGTTACATATTAATTAGGACTGTTACAAATTAATATTGGACAGTTATATATTAAGAGTATTAATTTGGTATTACAAGTAATATTGGACGATTATAGATTAAAGTATTAATTAGAGTACATTCTGAGTGTGTTGAATGAACTAGATTAAAAGTAATAAAGTAGGAGATGTTACAAATTATCTTGGGCGATTCACAGTTATGAGTAATGCGATGCGACACATTTTCATAATCGAACCGTATGGGGAAAATTTGAAAATATCCAAATTGGTTGGATATTTATGCAATTAGGGTTGATTATAAATAAGAAACCTGCCCCCTTGATGAGAAAAAAAAAAAAAGGAGGTTTTTCCATACCCTAGTCTCCTAGAGAGTCTCTTCCCCTTAGAGATCCCTTGTCTCATGTGTTGAGTGCGCAAGGTAGATCGAGCCCGAGAGAAAAACTAGAGTGTATTGTTCCCGGTCTGGATCATTGGTGCCCACACCTCGAGGAAGGAGGCGGGTGAAGACAGTGCGGGGGAGTTGTTTCAACCCTACTAGCCAACAAATCTCCTATAACAATAACAAGTATAGATATGATCTTCACCTTTTGATATTAATATGTGTTTGCATGGGTTCCTGCGAAAATAAGATTTTCTGAAAAATTTCAAAACCTAATTCCGCTGCGTTTTGATTTTATTTCCATCAATCTACATGCTTCGGCAGTACACTCTAGATCTGACTCATGTAGTAGATTGGGGCGAGCTTATTGTTGCTGCAGATGGGACCTTTAAGGAGGGACCAGAGGAGGGACCAGTACGTATCATGGATAGCCGGGATTGGGTTTTGCGACGTAAGACTGTGAGGCTAGCGAAGGTGTTGTGACAGCACCGAGGAGTGGAGAAGGTAACATAGGAACACAAGGACACAATGTGTACCAATTATCCTTTCTTATTTAAGGAAGAAGGTATATTTTTAGTCATGTGATATAAAATGACTGTAGCATCTCTAAGTGATTCTATGTATAAGTGCGTGTGAATTTCAGGATGAAATTTTTTTAAAGGAGGAAGAATGTAAAACCCGAGAAAAATCAAATTTTACTTAATAATGGCAAAACAGCAAATTGCCTCAACAATACAAGTTGAAAACTTGGAAATTTCCTATATCTCTAATTGACGAGATGACACCGTTAGATTAGGCTCCATGAGAAATCTAGTTACCAATGGTCGTTGAATTCAGAGATAGTCGAAATTTCACATTTTCGAGCAGCAGGTGTCGGGTGACACATAACACAGCTCCTGCATGAGTATGCCAAGCTTGTGTGTCCAAAATGCATCTAAGTGGAATCATGTATAAATGGGATACATAAATGGGAGTTGTTCATAAAAGGAGGGGAGGACAAAAAGGAAAGGAGAAGGAAAAAGGAAAGGGAGAGAAAGGAAAGAAAGAGAAGAAAAGAAAAGAGACAGGAGAAGAAGAAAGAGGGAGAGAAAAGGAAATCGGTGTGTTCTTCTCGTTGACGTTCCGACGGTTGGCTTCATTGGACCTCTACTCTATATACAATGAGGCTACACTCACAGAGGTTGGGATTCGATCTGTTACGGATTTATTTCAACCCTAAGTTTGTTTGTAAATAGAGGGAATGTTACTTTTGTTTTAATCTTGCTCACTGGTCGGATTTTAGCACGATTTTAGGTTAGGAAACAGAGGGAATTTGGACTTAGGTTCTTCATATAAATTGTAGTTGTATCTGTGAACTTAATGTCAAGCTTTTGAATCACCTGAATTAGACCTCTACAGCTCAAGTTATGGTTCATTTCCAATGACTGGTTTTTGGTCTCTGATTTCGTACTGATTTTGGGACTTAAATTTTGGACTAAGGTTCCGGACTGTCCCGTGGCCGTGTGGAGCCGAATGTGTAGCCTAAGTATGCCATCTTTGTGGCCTAAGTATGGCATCTTTGTGGCTTGGTTTTGGCCTGGATTTAGACAGTCTTGGGGCTAGATCTGGGACTATTCTATGCCCGGGTTGTGGCATGTTTGTGTGGCCTATGATGGCTGTATGTGTGGACTGCTTTGTTGACATCTCATATGCCACAATTTGTCTTGAGAACCAAGTTATCTTTGCTTACTTTTGATTGACTTACTTGGTGATAATTGTTGATTTAGTGTTGATATATGAACTCTAATATATTGACATTGAGATAAACTGTTTAGAAATTATATGCTTTTGATATAATTGTCCATGATACATGATAAATTGTCCATATGGCATGCATTACATATGTGATAGGAAATTGACTTGCAATGGTATAATGCATTGCATATACCTTTGAGCGCCAGCGCTTTGTAGATTGTACGTGCATGGTGCCATCTACGCCCCTCAGCGGTGGTTGATGAGTGGGCTCGATACATTGAACGAAGTTCAACAGAGTTCCATTGTTCGCAGGGCATGAAAACTTGTGTCGGGTAGTAGCAAGCAGAGATAGATACCGCCTCGGGTGAAAGACCCAGTATTTTTTGTTATACATATGTGCCAACGGTGAAAGCCCGTGAAAGTATAGGAAGGCATGCGAAGCCTGCGGTGAGACTCTGAAAATTCACCTACTCACAAAAGACACATGTTTTGTTAGAATGATCCTTAGAGGTGAAATATCTAGTAAGTTTTGAATTATAAAAACTTGATTTTATTTCAAAGTGATCATTAGATGAAAGTCATCGAAGATGGATGTTATCACACATTGGCTATGCATTGTGTGATAGGAGTCTGTGATGACTCGGGTTTTCATGCATTAAGTGAGTTTCATCTCATTTCATGGCATGGCATGGCATGTAATATTCCATTAGAGTTGCATCATTCTATTGGAATGTTGATATATATGTGAATGTGTCCAAGTGAACATTGCATGTGCATTTAAGGGAGTAATAGCCTCTGTAAAAGTCTCTCTACTGGGTGTATGATGCAGGAGCATCCATAAACACACCAAACATTGGGAATTCAGCCCTAATTATTGAAGAATTGGATTGGGGAGGTCAGGACGCATTGAATACTTGTGAAAACTCCTTTTTTTGGACCTCATTTGGGCCTTGGAAGGCAAAAAACGTGGTCAGACTTGGACAAACCCCTAATGTGGAGCTGCCATATTGATTTTAGAAAGATTTGCTATGAGATTTGCTCCAAGATTTTGTTTTATCTCTTTTAGGCAGATTTGCTTTCTTTATTTTAGAAAGTTTGCTTTATTTATTTTAGGAAGATTTGCTTTATTTATTTTTAGAAAGTTTTCTTTAGAAGTTGCTTTTGTAATTTAAGTTTCTTTTCTTAGTTAAAGTAGAAGTTGTTTTTGTAATTTAGAAAGTTTCGCTTTTCTAGTTAAAAGTAGAAGTTGCTTTTGATTTAGAAAGTATGGGGCTATATATACCCCCTAATGTAGTCTTTTGAAAAGCGGTTCAAGTTTTAATAATATTTTCGAATTTCTCTTTTTAAAGTTCTCTCTTTATTCTCTTATCTCTTGGGTGGGTTCCTTGGGGACGAGTTCGTGGCCTTCTCATACCTAGGTGGATTCCTTGGTAGCTAAGTCTTTGTCAAACTTGTCAATCAACGATCCATAGTTGATTGTCGCGCGCCTTCACTCGTCATCTATCTTGTGTGGATCTTTTTGATAATGATAGTAACTACTCTTGTGCAAACTCTACTCTCCTCGCCCCATCTCATATTTTCCTCCTAAGATTTCCATAGCAATTTTCAACCTCAACCCAAAACTTTTAAATCTTTGTTTCTATACTACTAAAACCTTCCTAAATGCCCCTTTTCCCTTATATACCATAAATTCACCTTTCTTAACTTAGAAAATCTCAAATTCGTCCACTAACCTATTTTGGCCCAAGAAAACTACCCCGAACCCATATTTTGACTTTACTAGCACCACGGATCATCCATGCAGTCCCCTGACCTTGCATCGGTGTAGCTGCACCTTTATGAGAAGAGCATTTTTAGGTGCAAGGTATGCAACTTCAGTGGACAGCTCGTTCGAGGCCCGAGAGGTTGAAGAAAGCTGACTTATGACTAGTATAGTTCTTTTTGTAAAAACTTTCGAAAGAACTAGTTTTGGCATATGTCTGTGTATGTAATAGAGTTTGTGATTAAACTCACAGTAATATGTTTTGAAATAACATAAACAGCTTATTGAATGTGGCTAAAAGCGGATCGATGGGAATTGAGCAAATGTGGTTTTGAAACACCGCGATATCCACAGTAATTCGACCCTTAGCTACAACGTGATGTCGGGCGTAGAGTATGTTGTACCTGAGACTCAATGAATGGATCCTAATTAATGGGATTAAACAGCTTGGGTACCAAGATATACGCTATCCACGGGTATTTCTGTGGGTTGACGGTTGGTCAACGGACCCCCGGGTTTTTGGGGTGAAACAACCAAAATGGTACTTATGGCGGTGCGGGCATTCAGATCTTTCCAGGTCTAGTTGAAGTGCCCTTACCGGAACCCGATGTCATTGTAGGTCCTTGTCTCCTACCTCTAGTAGCATAACCATGTACGGATTCTATTTTAGAATCTCTAGTTCTTTTACAGAAGGAAGAACTACCTCTTGAGAATTTTCTCTTTCGATTTCTTTCTTGACTCACCATTTCAGATTTCTCAATTTTCATGTAGATTACTGGTGATAAAATTCACCACTTGTAACAATGCTCATGACCATGGTACCTTTTTTATAGACTCCTTTAGGTCATCCTCAAACGCTCATACATCAAAAGTTTCGATGAAGCTGAGTTACGGTGCATACTTACTAAAATGACCTAAACTCTTTCTCATATCCTGCCACTATTAGATTCCCCTGCTTCAGATTCAAGAATTGCTTCCACTTGGTCTCTTTGTAATCATCTGTGACATACTTTGTCTTAAATTCTTGGACAAAGAAGTCCCATGAAATGGGTTCAGGAAGCAGGGGATTTCTTAGCCTGCTTCCACAGTCATGGGATGCCTTGTAGCGGTGAGGATTGCACATTTGTATCTATTGGGGGACATTTCCGCCGTCAGGCCGCTGCAATTTCTCTAGCCAAAACTGGCTTTATCGGACTCTTCCAAACTTGTACCGGGGAATTCTTACGCTCCGTGCTTTCTTACGAATCGATTGGGCTAAGAAACGTAGTCGATCAGACCCTTGCCATATCCTAAGAAATTTTTAACAACGCTTCGGTTGACAAATGTTCACTTCTAGCTAAGTCAGACGGACCAAAGAAAGATGCATCAAGGCCCATAGGATTGACGCTTTCAGCTGTTTCATCCTGACACTTGGGATTAGTCGTTAAACAATATCTGAAAAGGACATCGCATTAGGCCCGACCACGGTCTTATGTAGGTATTTTTAACCTGACAGTCTTCCATAAATGCCTAAACTGAAGCTCACGATACCATTATTAAAGCTATGCTTGCCATCCCTCGCCTAAGCGGATGAGGGACGCCACACGGGACTGGGACTTCTTAAGCTGATTTTTTGACATGGGTGGGCCCATTTCAAAAACATGATATCATAATAACTTAAAAGTTGTAAAACTACCACCGTAGTGGTGTTTAAATTGTCCTTTACATATATTGGAGTCTCATTTACTTGTACTTACACAAGTTCCACTATTACAAAATTTTACATTTACATTTCAAAAACAAATTCATGGACCTACATCAGAAAGACTCCTAATGTTGTGTTAGCCCTGGCAAATGCGGAATGTCTCTGACGACCTCTTCAGTACCTACACGGATGAAACAACCGTGCTAAGCTTATAGCTTAGTGGGAAAACAGATAACACGTTGTTTTTCAGTTTATTCACCATTGCATACTAGAGGCATACCCCTCCAATAATGTTGCTAGATCATTAGTAGATTTCGCTGCCATTACATTAAGTAATTGACATTTTTTAGTTGCATATGGGGGCTATCCTGTTTGAGTTGCTTTTCGCTTTTTCCTTTTCCTTGGAGTCCGAAGCTTCATTTTACCGTTTTAAGCCCTAAGCTTAATTTCGAGCCCAAAGCTCGCTTTCTTGTTTTTTCCATTTTTTTAGGCCCTAATCCTGGTTGGGTCCTGAGGTCCTAGTGTTGAGTTGTTTTCTTTCCTCTTCAAGCCCAGAGCTCGCTTTTTCCTTTTTTTTAAGCCCTGAGCCTCATCGAGCCCTAAGTTGCTTTCTTCCCTTTATTATCTACTTGTTTTGTTTTGGCATAGACAATTACCTATACGATCCGTCATGTCTCTTATTTTGTTTTAGCGTAGACGGCACCTATACAATCTGTCACGTCCTTTCGTTTTACCTTCCATCAAAGACGACACTTATATGATTCGTCATGTCTAGTGTTTTGTTTCTGGCATAGACGGCACCCATACGATCTGTCGTGTTCTTTCGTTTTGTCTTGTAGCATAGACAGTACCTATACGATCTATCATGTCTCTTGTTTTTGTTTTAGCATAGACGACACCTATACTATTCGCCGTGTCCTTTCGTTTTTCCTTTCAGCATAGACGACACCTATATGATATGTCATGTCTCTTGTTTTGTTTTAGCGTAGACAACACTCATACGATCTGTCATGTTCTTTCGTTTTGTCTTACAGCATATATGGCACCTATACGATCCGTCATGTCTCGTGTTTTGTTTTTGGCGTAGACAGCACCCATACGATCCGTTGCGTTATTTCATTTTGTCTTATAGCATAGACGGCACCTATACAATTCTTCATGTCTCCTACTTTGTTTTAGCGTAGACAACACCTATATGATTCGTTGTGTCCTTTCGTTTTTTCTTCCAACATAGACGGCACCTATATGATCCATCATGTCTCTTGTTTTGTTATAGCATAGACAAAACCTATACAATCCATCACGTCCTTTCATTTTTTCTTTCAGCATAGACGGCACATATACAATCCGTCATGTCTTGTGTTTTGTTTTTGGCGTAGATGGCACCCATACAATCTGTCACGTTCTTTCATTTTGTCTTCCAGAATAGACGACACCTATACGATTCGTCACGTTCTTTTGTTTTGTCTTCTAGCATAGACAACACCTATACAATTTGTCATGTCTCTCGTTTAGTTTTGACGTAGATGGCATCTATACAATTTTTCATTTTGTCTTCGAGCATAGACACACCTATACAATCTATCGTATTCTTTCGTTTTGTCTTCCAACATAGATGACACCTATACGATATGTCATGTCTCTTGTTTTTTTTAGCGTAGATGGCACCCATACGATCCGTCGCATTCTTTCATTTTGTCTCCTAGCATAGACGGCACCTATACGATTCGACATGTCTCACATTTAGTTTTGACGTAGACAGCACCTATATGATCCGTCATGTCTCTTGTTTTGTTCTCGACGTAGATAGGCACCTATATGATTTGTCATGTCTCGTGTTTTTTTTTTTTTTTTTTTGGCGTAGACGACACCCATATGATCTGTCACGTTCTTTCATTTTGTCTTCGAGCATAGACATGCCCTATACATCCATCGCGTTCTTTCGTTTTGTCTTTGAGCATAGAAGGCACCTATGCAATCCGTCATGTCTCTCGTTTAGTTTTGATGTAGAAGTTACCTATACGATTCGTCACGTTCTTTCGTTTTGTATTCCAACATAGAAAGCACCTATACGATCTGTCATGTCTCTTGTTTTTCCCTTAACGTCAAAGACACATATACGATCCGTCATGTCTCGTGTTATGTTTTTAGCGTAGACAGCACCCATACGATCCTTCGCGTTCTCTCATTTTCTCTTCCAACATAGATGGCACCTATACGATTCATCATGTCTCTTGTTTTGTTTGGCGTAGATGGCACCCATACGATCCATCGCATTCTTTTGTTTTGTCTTCTAGCATAGACGGCACCTATATGATCCGTCATGTCTCTCATTTTCTTTTGACGTAGACGACACCTATACGATCTGTCACGTTCTTTCATTTTGTCTTTGAGCATAGACGACACCTGTACGATATGTCATGTCTCTTGTTTTGTTTTTGGCATAGACGGCACCTATCCAATCCGTTATGTTTCTTGTTCTGTTTTCGACGTAGACGGCATTTATACAATTTCATCATGTCCTACGCTTTTTTCATCATTTTACCTCCATGATGGTAGATCACTTAGCATGCCCCCTTGACATAGCTTAGTTTTCTTATTGGTTTGAGCTCATCTTGAGTTTGGTGTCGCCTTCTTGTCTTATCCCTGGCATCTTCCTCTATCACTCTTATAGGTTTCCCCATGTGTGTACATTTTCTTCATCCTTGGTTATCCAACTATCACTTGACTTTGACACCGATTCTCTTACCACAGTGGGAGGCTATTTATGGGAGGTTTGGACTTGTTTCGTTACTTTAGTGGCTTCTTAGACTTTTTCTTTTTTCTTGTTGTTTACTTTTAGAGTTTTTAGAGCCTCTTAGGTTGCCTCGTTTCGAGCAAGATCACGTTCATCGTGGACACTTTTGGGATCTCCTTTGTTCTTCAATAGAGTTCACCTCACTTCACTCACTTTTCACACATTCGTTGTGCTTGCTCACTACACTCGTAAACTCTATCGAAAAGGGGCATATTTATAGACCCCAAATTTGGGTTAGGTTCAATTTTATCTTTTTTTATTTTACTTAATAGACCCCAAATAGAGGGACAAGGAGCACAATCAGAAAGGGGGAGGATGACTGAAAGATTAGGCTTTTCGGCTTGGAGAAGAACCCACGATGAGATGAGAAAAAGGAGATCGAGGCAAAATAGGAAAAAAAAAAAAAGATTCAGTAGAGCGATCGAGACAAAATAGAAGACCAAAAAAGAGGATTCAGTAGAGGTATGGTTTTTAAGATTTTGACATCTCTTCAGTTTGAGGTTTTTTTTTTACTACATCAGGGCTTAGGTGTTATAATCTTGAATCATTAGTATATGGTTGATTTATGAATCCTTAGTATTTTTATGTTTACAATTCTAAATTAGAGTACCTGGTTACTGATTTTCATCAGTGTTTCTTCGTGTACCAGCTTTAGGTTTTTTGTGTTTAGGTTTATGCGTTTATTAACATTTTTTTATTTATTACAGTTAGACTTCTATATTAACCCTATTTTTTTAAATAACAATTCCCTTATAATCATTCTTGATTTTTATAATAATACTCATCATATATATTTGTTTTTAGTTTCCTATTTGCACGTAATTTATTACAGTTATATTAACCCTATTTTTTTAAAAACAATTCCCTTATAATCATTCTCTTGACTTTTTATTCATTCATTATTTATTCATCAGTGTTTATTACAGTTATATTAACCCTATTTTTTTAATAACAATTCCCTTATAATCATTCTCCTGACATTTTATTCATTCATTATTTATTTATCATTACATATTCAGTTATTCTATAATCCTTCATGTTTGCATATAACGTATTTTAAGTCTTATTAGTTTCTTGTTTTGCTACTGCTAGACTTTTTCTACATTGATTTTATTTTATTTTTTAAAATTATGTTGACTTTTTATTCATATTCAATTATTTTATAATCTTCCCTATTTGGATTTAACGTATTTTTAGCCTTCCTGATTTTCCTTATATTTATTTTAAGCCTTATTAGTTTCCTGTTTTTACATGTAGTATTTGGAGCCTTATTGTTTTGATTTATTCATTTTCAATTACCATTTTTATAATTTTTAATGCACTAACCCATATATTCAACCCATACAGGCTCACAGCTCATTATATTTCAGTCTTACCTACTTTAAGCCCAACCCATTTATCTTAGGTCTACTCCATTACGTCCAACCCATCTACATTAGGTTCAAGTCCAATAATTACAAGTCCATCAATTATCCAACTCATCTACCACTTAAGGCACACACCTTAAAAAATAAAATATTTAATGCAACATAAGGAATTAAAGCTATGTCCTTTATATTATAAGAAAACACCTTAAACCACTAGTCAACATCCATTTATGTTTCAAACTCTTGCTAGTTTTAAATAATATTTTTAACATCCTCCATTTCCTATCATTTTAACTTTGTTTAATAGTAACTTTCAAACAAATATTATTTTATTATTATTTTAACTTTCACCCTATTACTTTTGTCATCTAAATAAATAAAAAATCATTTTCTCTAACTTCAAATATTTAAAAATATATATTTTTTACTTAATTACTAAATTAAAAAATTTTAAAAATCATTCCTTAATTTAAAAAAAAATCATTTTCTATAATTTCAAATTTTCAAAATTACTTTATTTAATTTAATATCTATATAAAAATTATGATCTTTTTTTTGTTTAAAAAAAATATTCTTTAAAATTCAAAATTCACTTTCTTTAAATTTTACAAATAAAATATTTTTTCCAAATATCCAAACTTCAAACCTCTTCTTTCACAAAGTGATTTTTTTTTTTTTTTTTTTTTGAGTTCCCTAATTAAATTTTCATTTTTCAAATTTCTTTATTTTTTTTTAACACAATTTTCAAAAATCCAAATGCACAATCAATTTCCAAAAAAATGGAACTTTGTGGAGTTGACTCTGTGCTAAATAAACGAGCCTTGGTGAGAGCCCAACATCCCATATGTGTTTTCAACAAATAATTTAACACTTAGTTTTTAACACATATTCAAATTTTGACTTTAAATATTTTGTATTTGCAATTGCACTAACATGGTTCCCTATTTATAGCGCTTTCAAATCCCTCAAGGTACACACTCTTTCCCTATTCTTTATTTATTTATTTATTATTCATTCATATTTGATGTGCTATTGTATTATTAAAATTGTTTATTCATTGTATCTATTGTCTGATTAGTCAATTTAGAAACCCAATTTTTAGGGGCTTAGAGATGTGCTACGGCTTTTCACCATACCTTCCCAATAGGTAACATAACCCCCAAATCTAGATTCGGTTTTCACAAACTTGTTTTTCCTATTAGGAATCACATTTAGTGTTTTCTTTCTTATTTTGTTTTCCCTTAAAAAAAGTTAAAATAAGTGATGACTTTAAAACTGTTTTCAAAATGGGTTTTTCAAATATACAAAAAAATAAAAACAAGTCTCGCCTTTTTAGTGGGAAACATATCATGGCCAAAAATACGGTGTCCACAGCTAAGTCTTATTAGCTGTTAACAGTTGCTTTTAAAGTGGTAATAATGACCACAAGCCAACAAAATAGATTAGTGTATCATAGTATTTTTTTTTATTTTTAAATTATTAGTATTGCTACTTTTATGAAAAAACAATGTTACTATTTGTGTAAAACCCGAAAAAAAAAAATCAAACTTTAAGATGATGAAACGGACCGCACCATAAGTTTCGTCTCGTGAAACCTAGTTGCCTAAGAGAAATTCGTCAAATTTCGAAGAGACTAGTTTTTTCGTTTTTCAAGAATCTGGGAAGATCGACACATGCCATGTGACACCCGGTACAAGATGGTGACACCGCATGACGAGGGCCAAGTGTCATGGGTAGAGAGGAGAACGAGGAGGCAAGCGAGGAAATACTTGAGAACATTCAGCGGAGGCCGTGATAAGGAAGGAAGAGTTAGGTGAGAAAGAGGAAAAAGATCCCAGCTGGTCTCTCGGGCAAAGGGAGAGAAGAAGAGAGAAAAGAAAGGGAGAAAGGGAAAGGAAAAAGAGAAAGAAGGAAGTTGGCGAGCTTTTTCCCTAGATCTCCGGTGTTCCAAAGGTCAAAACTCGTCGGACCAAGAAGTAAAGTTCGTCTACTTAACAAGAGCTACACTTTAAGAGATAGGGATTCTTCCTCCTTTGGTTATTTCCACCCTAAGGGCTATTTGGCCATGTTTTCTGCCCTAAGGGACCATTTGGCCGAATTTTTGGCTTGTGATAAGGCTACCCTGTTTTGACCCTATGTTGTCCAAATTTTAGGACTGGTTTTCAGTTGGGAAACAGAGGGAATTTGGACTAACGTTCTTCATAGAAATTGTAGTTGCATCTGTGAACTTGATGTTAGACTTTTGAATCACCTAAATTGGACCTCTACAACCCTAGTTATGGTCCATTTTCGGAACTACCACAACTTAGGTTGTTCAACAGCTTGTGGGACATAATTATGGCATGTTTTGTGTTTTTATTTAGGGTTGTTTATGGCCTATGTTGAGACTGCTTGGTGGCTAGTTTGTGGCCCATGGATGGCTGTTGTGGTAGTCTGTTTATGGCATGTCTCGGGGCCATTTTGTGGACTATTTTGTGGACATAGTATATGTTACACTTGGCCTCAAGGATCAAGAGTGCTGCTACTTGATTTTGAATAACATGTTGATGTATGTGTGCATAAATATATATATTAACATGATATGCATTTAACTGGAAATTATAAGCATTTAATATAATTGTCCATGACACATGGTGAATTGTGTGGTTTAAGTTGTCCATATGGCATTCATTACATGTGTGGCATGACATAGATATGTAGTAGCACATCGCATTGCGTTATGCACGGGGACATCACATGACATGGGTGTGAGTACATGATATGAATCAACACTGTATTTATGATTGATCGCGATCAGGTGCCGTTAGACGACATTCAACAAAGTCGCACTTCCGCTGTATTACATAGAAATGAAAATATGCCTGAATAATAAGCATGGATAGATACCTGGTGAAAGACCTGGTATATGTAGTTGATACATTTCCAATGTATCTGAAAGTGTAAAGAAGGCGTGCGGGCTTCACGGTGAGACCTCGAAAATTGCCACTCCAATAAAGACATGGTTTTGTAAAAGAAATGGTCATTCAATATGATATCCAAAAGTTGGTTTAAATAACAAATAACTTCTCGCTTTCAAAATGACTATTGATCTATCTATTTATGACATATTTATCACGCATGGACATAGTGGTGTAGGAGTTGGTGATTGACTCAGCTTTATTACCTCATTAGCATCACATCGAGTAGTGAGTCTTAATGACTTTGAGCATGTACATGATTGAGTCACATCTCATTCATGGCATGTCATATGGTATTCCATGATAGAAGTGTGTATTCTATATGGAATGATTGTTGTGAATGTGTGAACATTGCATGTGCACATAGGTGCGGAGTAGCCTTTGTAGAAAGTTTTTCTACTTGCGTGGCTCACCTTATATGGAAAACATTCAGGTGCATGACATACACCGGTGGACGGTGCTCATTCGAGGCCGCAAGAGTGAAGAAAGCCGATTTGTGGCTTTTAGAAATTATTTTGTAAAACTTTTGGAGCATACTAGTCGCCACATGAGTGTAAAAGAGTTGTAATCAATCTCCTTATGATTGTTTTCAATATAGGTCTTACATGCTTTATGTAATATATCTACCGTAGGGCCAAGCTATTGTACACTCATTCAGTTAAGCTTTGGGTGGTCCTACTGCCTAAGGACCAAAGAGTAGCTTAAGACAGCCACTGATCGCCCTGTCTCAACCCCGGACAAGGCGAAGATTGAGGCTTCGATGCCCGCAACATCAAGTACACACGACGTGAAGAGTGCCCGATGTTGCGACATTGCCGCTTACATCGCTGCGACTTTGCGCCACATTACTTACCTATTACATGGTTGGTTTCTTCACCTAGGCTAGCTCTCTTTCTTCTAAGGGAAACCGGGACTTAGAAGTTGGTGAGTTTTGACTCATCAGGCTCCAGAGCAAAAGGGGACACTGTCTATTCTGCTTAGTCGTGGATCCCGGTAATTGGGACCCAATGATGTGGTGTCGAGTGACACGATACCTACGGGTATTCCACAGGTTGATGAATGATCAACAGACCCTTGGATTTTGGGACGTTACAATTTGTGATACTTTTAGTTATTAAAATTATTACTCATAGATGAAAACAATTTTACATAGCTACATGATTATTAAATTTTTCACCAGACAAAAAAATAAGGGATGATGGAGATGTATTGAATTAATGTTTCTTAATTTATCTTATCAATGTGAAGTACCTTACCTCTACTTCCACGTTATTCATAATATAAAAATATAAAACTAAAAAATGTTATAAATATGAAATAAAAACATTACATGTATGACCAATATCACTTTAAATAAATATATTATGGTATTTTAAATAAACAAAAAATATGTTTAATGAATAATTGTGAACACTGCATTTTGGCTATGATATGTTTCCCACTAAAAGGTGAGACTCGTTTTGTATTTTGAAAACCGTTTGGAGTCACCATTTATTTTATTTTTAAAAGGGAAAACAAAATAAGAAAGAAAACCCTAAATGTAACTCCTAATAGGAAAAGTAAGTTTGTGAAAACTAAGTTTAGGTTCGAGGGTAGGGTTACTTATTGGGAAGATACAGTGAAAAGCCGTAGCACCCCTCGAAACCCCTAAAAGTTGGGCCTTTTGATAATCGTGTTAAATACTACAGCAATCACCACCGACAATAGATACCACAAAAATAAACAATTTTATCAAAGTGGTACATGTAAAAAAAACCCTTGTTGTCAAGTATTCATATCCCACTTATACCTAGATCTTTTTCTGCCTAAAGAGGCCCCTACAAGCTTACTCCTCGCACTCAAATTAGCTCCATGCCATGACTCAAACGCTAAAGTGAAGTCAAACCTGCAAGCAAAATAATCGCAACTGTTGACGGGCATCCACTTCAAGACTCTGGGACCCATTCTCCTCTCTTTTCCCTCTTCTCTCTTCTCGCCTCTTTTCCCTCTCCTTTATCTTCCCTCATATCTTCTCTCTATGCTCTCCAATCTCTTTTCTCTCTTCTCTTCTCTCTCCTCTCTCCTCTCTCTTCCCTTTTTTCTCCCCGCCACCTCTACACCCCTAAATTTCCTCATCGGATAGAATCCCAACCCCCCATCCAATACCCACCCCCGCGACGCCCCCAAAACTCCGAGGGTCCCGTCGACCACGTCAACCCGTGGAACTTGTGTGTCTCATATCATGAGACTCATACATAAAAGAAAACGCACTAATGTTCATCATCCATACTTGTCCATACAAGCATAAAACTATACATTCTTATGTGATCCAAGGAGTTATTACATCATTCTTAATACAAACATATATTAAAACAAGTTTGTTCTAATATATACACAAAGCATAAAATCAAGGCCACAATCCGCCCGTCTCATAATCCCGGCGTCTCTATGAGGAGCCTGCCCAGATGCATTCGTCCCGTACCAAAGAGAGGTCCCACGATGCAGGGTGAGCTAACGCCGCGATAACCCATAATGGCTACTTCCCACCTAGTGCTATGCAAATGATCATTTCACAATCAAACCAACAACTAATCCATGCATACATGTTGTCCTATCATGAAAAAAAAAACTACATGCATGTATGAGACGACACTCTACATGCCCCATGTACCGGGTCAACCTCCGACCCACCACCCAATGCAAGTGCTAATGGGAAATCAATACCAAGTCAATCCCGACTCCCATCTCACCACCCGTAGTCTTGTGGATATTTATTTAACCGCTTTCGCGGTCTTTTCGGGCACGTAACTTTTCTGGGGAACTCACCGCTAGTCTCTTAAGCACTTCTCCGACATTTTTTCTGCCATTGGTGGATACTGCTTCAACTGTGTTTTCGTGCTTTTCACCTGAGGGGGTATCTATCCCCTACTTGCTACGCCCGACACATTTCATTTTCCATTTTCATTTAACACCGTGGAACTCACTGACTTCCCGTCCCATTCTAAGCCCACACGACTCCTCGCACCAAACGTAGTGCCAAACCGAAGCACTCATGTACACACACCCATGTAACGCGCAGCCATCGCACACCACTGCAATGAAATTTCAGGCCACTTCACCAAAACCCATGACCCATGTATGAAGACCTCTACATGGACATTCTACACCATACACTATATGTAGTTATACCACCCGCGTTCAATTCACACAACATCTCCATATATCTCACTTCCAACATCGCATACATGCAAATATGTTAATATTCCATATTATCTCAAATCAAGATCACATAAGCATGCACTACATCTTTTCAATGGCCTACGCTTAATTCATGTCAACACATCATTCAAGCATGTATTAACATAATTCCAACCATTACTTAGGCAAGTAATGCTATAAATTCATATTCCTGCCGAGACATGTGTCAATCATACAAATTTCAAAGCATATAATTATTTCTATCTTTATCACACATATGTCACATAATTTCACATTTTCAGTATGTCATTGAATTTATGCAAATAACACACATTAGTCATTCCCGGCCATAAATCGCCATGCCGCCTTTAATAACTGACTTAGTCCGTAAAGTCCAGCTTGTAAATACTTACACAAAACATCCACGCACTCCTCGTCATGCCATATGCGCCCCAAGCATTTCGCTATAAACCGCTTCGAAATGTGGTTCCCCGGAATCGAAATGTATTCATTCAATCGTCCATGACCTGAAATTTCAATATTCAAATTTACATTTTGGTCGAACACTTTATTTTGCCAAATTCCCAAACTCGACGAGCTTCCGTAGAGTCCAAGAACGCGCCGAACTGGAGTTCGAACTAGGAAAGCTACGGTCGCCCAAAGTTGACGCGCCGATTCACTGGGCGGGTGGGCGGAAATCGGGGCACACCTCGCTTGCCATTATGCTTGGGATTTTGCCATCCCAGAACACAGTGTTCGGCCTCGGAAAGTCCCGAAACCTCGTAAAACCGGTCTTTGACCATCACACAACAACAACCAAACTACACACATTAAATTCGCCCTTAAATGGGGCGAAACCGTTAGGCCATTACGTGGCCCCTAGCCGTAAAATAACCAGAGTAGGAGGAAACATACCTCTCAGAGCAATGTGCCCCGGGTTTCCTGCCGTCCCGGTTCCAAGCCACTGCAAGAACACTCCTTTTCCTCTCCTCTTTCTTTTTCCTTCCCTTCACCTTTCTTCTTCTCTTTCTTCTTTCCTTTTCTTTTTCTTTCCTCCCTTTCTCCTTTCCTTTCCTCCCTCTTTCCTCTCTCTCTCTCTCTCCTCCTTCTCTCTTTCCCTCCTCCTCCCTTCTCCTCATGAAATTGAGTTTCTTAATAACCGACTGGAACCCCCTATTTATAGGATTTAAAAGGGCCATGCATGATGACACATGGCATGCCATGTGCCACACACATGGCTTCCCATGTGTCCTACATGCATAGGCCCTTGCATTGCAATGTGACACATGGTTCACCCACATGGCTCACCATGTGTCACCCGACACTCGTTGCCTCGAAATATGTGAAATTCCAACTGTCTCAGAATCCAACGAAATTCGACTGTGAAGCTAGATTTCACGAGACGATTCTAATGGTGCAATCCGTTTTGTCATCCGAGATCTAGAAAAATCTCAACTTTTCTTCGGACTATTCTGGTAAATTACCGTTTTGCCCCCTCTTTTCTTTTTTCTTTTTTGAAAAATTCTTAAATTTAAAAATTTTCATTAAAGTTTTATTAATAATACTAACTCAAAGACTCGCCAACAATTTTTTTTATTTTCCTTTTTTAACTCTTAATTTTTTTTATTAGAATTCCTTATTTTAGTTTTTTAAAAATCACCAAATGAAAATAAAATTTTATTTTTAAAATACAAATAACACTATTATTTTAAATTCACTAAAGAAAATTGGTGGTTTTGTTTAAATTTTTAAAATGTAATTAAATAAATAAAATTCAAATTTTATTATTTTCCAAACTCTCATCAATTAAAATGAATTTTGAAAATAATTTGATTAAAATTAAAATAACCGATAATTTATTTAAATTTAAAAAAAAAATTTGAATTTTATTTTATTTAGTATATTTTAAAAATTAAAATTAAAATTTTGAATTTTATTTAGTAGATTTAAAATAACGAATAATTTATTTATATTTTAAAATATATATTTTGAATTTTTATTTAGTAGATTTTAAAGAATCCAAATAAAAATTCTTATAAAAATTAAGAGTTAAAAAAAATAAAATAAAATAAAAAGTGGTTGGCAAGGTTGGGTCAAGGAAAATGGTGTGCTGTGGGAGTCCAATCCGCAGTGGAGAGAAAAGCGTGGGAACAGAGAATTTATATAAGAGAGTGAAGGCAAGAGAGAGGAGAGAGGAGAAATGAGGGAAGAGAGAGGAGAGAGGAGAGAGGAGCATGAAGAAAGAGTGAGATAGGTACGGTCTACTACTCGACGCCGACGCACGTCAACACTCAAAGCCATTATTTTAACAGCCACCACTCAAACAAATCTAAGCCCAGCAACTAATTGGGCTACTGAGCAAACCACATGTGGGCTTCCTTTTTGGGACCTGAAAAAAGTTTCAAGCTCGTAAAGATGACATCGTACATCACTGCTATGCTTTTCATCTTTTTCCTAATTTAATATTACAAGAGCACATCAAACATGAATAAATAATAAATAAATACAAAAAGAATGGCGAGAGTGTGTGTACCTTGGTAGATTTGAGTTACGATTTACTAGATAATCATGCTAGTCAATAGCAAATAAAAAATATTTAAAGTCTAGATTTGAAATTGGATTATAAACTAAGTGTTAAATTATTTATTGAAAACATGTATGAGATGTTGGGCTCCCACCAAAGCCCGTTTATTTAGCACATGTCAGCTCTACAAAGTTTCATTTTATTGGAATTATAGAATTGATTGTGCATTTGGAGTTTTGACAATTAGGTTAAAAAAAAAATGGAAATTTGAAATTTTAAAATTTAACAGGGGAAATCAAAAATAAATAAAAATAAAAAAATGTCACTGGAAGAGAAGAGGTTTGAAGTTTGATATTTTTAGAAAAGAATATTTGATTTGTAAAATCTAAAGAAAGTGAATTTTGAATTTTAAAGATTTTTTTAAACATAAAGATCATAAATTTTATATTTTTGAAATTTTGAAATTATAGAAAATGATTTTTTTTATTTATTTAGATAACAAAAGTAATAGGGTGAAAATTAAAATAATAAATAACAATAATACTGCTGAAAGTTAGTATTAAAGAAAGTTAAATTTGATGAAAATTGAAGATGTTAGAAATATAACTTAAAACTGGCAAAAGTTTGAAACAAAAATAGATGTATACTAGTGATTTAAGGTGTTTACTTATAACATAAAGGATATGAGTTCAATTCCTTGCATTTGAGATTTCATTTTTGAAGGTGTGTGCCTTAAGTGATGTGGTAGTGCCCTAAATGAGGTGGCGGTGACATGGCAATGAATCCTAAGGATGGGCTAGACCTAAGGTAGATGAGTTTGACCTCCAAGGGGTGATGGATTGAACCTAATGAATTTGGTCTAAGGTAAATGGTTAGGTAATTATCGGGACTGAACTCAAGATAGATGGAACAAAACCCAGATGAGTCAGTGACTAATGGATTTAAACCAAGTGGTAGTTAAATGGAGGTGGGCTAAGATAATTAATGAGCTTGAACTAAAGATATGGTAATAATATGTATGATAATAGTAATAATAACTAATGGGTTGCCATCAAATTGAAATAAAAAAGGGTTCAACTGTAAAATCTGGGAAAAATTCAATTTTTATGAAAAATAGCAAAATGGTAATTGCCGCAATAGTACAGGTTGAAAACCTTGAATTTTTCTAGATCTCGGATTACAAACAGACTTCACCATTGAAATCATCTCGCAAAGTCTAGTTACTCAGTCAAATTTCAAGACAATCAAAATTTGAAATCATCTCGCAAAGCCTAGTTACTCAGTCAAATTTCAAGACAATCGAAATTTCGTGTTTTTCAAGGTATCGGGTGTCGGGTGACACAAGAAGTGGCGCCACATAGCATGACCATGTAGCTGCCACATGGCAGCTTGTGAGGGGTGCACATGGCATGAGAGTCATGTGGTGTGACAATTGCCACTTAATGCATGTGTCCATGTGACATATGGAACATGAATAGTAAAAATGAAACGATCCATGGCTCACATTAGGACATGTGTTATGTGGAGAGATAAGTCAAAAAAAAAGGGGAAGTCTAAAGGATGACCCATGGAGGCGATGTGTCATGCCCTTAGAGAAAGGAAATCAAGCTCTCGATGCAGACAAAGAAAGAAAGCAACAAGGAAGGAAACAATGGCAAGGAGAAAGCGGAGGAAATTTCCCACTTGAATCAAGTGGATCAAATTCAGTGGGAAAGAAGAAAAAAGGAGGGAAAGAAAAAGAAAGAAAATAAAAGAAAGAGGAAGGAAATAGGAGTGGGAAGCTCTACCTTCTTTCTAAGATTTACAGAGATTGGCCATGTAATGGCATGGAGCTCTTTGGGGCTATGAGTGGCCATGTAGTTCAGTCCCAAATTTTTTGGATTGCTTTCGGACAGTCCGGGATTGAATCTTGGACTGTTATTAGACTGTGTGTGCTATTTTTATGTGTTATTGCTAAAAAAATGAATAACATGTGGGTTGTGTGAAAATCATGTTAATATATGCTTATATGATGTATTGATGTGAGATACTTGATGGATGTGAATTATATGTAGAAAATATAATTATCCATGATTTATTAATGTTGCATGTACTCATCATGCATGTAACATGAATTGGTCTGAAATGGTATTTTGCATTTCATATGCACGGGGACATAGCGTGAAACGGGTGTGAGTGCATGACATGGTTTTTGAACAAATCTTATTGGAGTATGTCCAATAAATTATATTGGAGGGTCATCCAACAAATTTTATCAGAGAATGTCCACTAAATTATATCAAATGGTTGTCCAACAAATTTTATCAGAGTATGTCCAATAAATTATATCGGAAGGTTGTCCAATAAATTTTGATATCGAAGATTGTCTAATGAGTTTTCAAAAACAAAAATACTTTGTTTTGAAAACAATTTTTCAAGCATGGCAAATGCATGTGTGAGAGAGTCATGAGGAATTTGAGACATTTATACGGCATACACCAAGTAGGAATGCATATTTTTACTTTAATGTGTGTGTGTTTGTCATCAGATGCACTTAGGGGCGGGAGGAGTAGCCCTAGAGAATTCCTCTACTATTCATTGCTCACCCCATGGTAGGAAAATATTTTCAGGTACTGGAGGTACACCGGGGGATGAAACACATCCAAGATCTTAGTTGTGAAAAAGGGCCAGATTATGGCTTATTCATGTATTTTGTAAAATTCTGGATATTTATCCAGTTTTTGTTAAATTTTGGGTAGAAAACCCAATTTCTATTTATTTAAGAAGAAAAGAGTTGTAATTAAACTCATTTTGTATGATTAATATAGTTTAGAAGGGTTTTCCAGAGGGGTGTTGAGGATTTAAAAGGGCCTAAAGGCACGCCCGTCGTGTGCCTGGGGTCGCAACAAAGGTTTTCTCTCTGGCTGGACAGCTCGTACCGTGGTCAAGACATGGTCCTCTATGTCGTGACATGGTTCTCGGGCTGCAGACGGGTGTTAGTCGCGACAGGGGTTTTCCTAGTCATGACAGGTGTTCCCTGGGTCGCGACCGAAGTTGTTTTTCTTATTTTTCTCGTCGCAATAGGGTCCCATGGTGTCGCGATAAAGGTTTTATTTTCTCTGGCCTTGAAATGTTAAGCATGAGAGGTTCCCTTGTCACGATCAAGATAGTCACGACAAGAGGTCAGGGTTACGACGGAGCTTAGTTAAGGCCAAGGAATTTTGTGTCGTGACAGAGATTTGTAGTGTCGCAACAGGATTTCATGGAGTTATGTCGTGACAGGTTATTCTATGTCGCAATAGAGTGTGGCCAAGACTAAAGGGTTTCGCGGTCGCGACACAAAGATGTCGCGGTCGTGACGCAGTTGATCAAGGCTAGAGTTTCCCGCTTCGACACAACTTATTTCCGTGTCACGATAGAAGCTCGCCTCGGGGCAACGCTTTGCGGTCGCTATTGCATCACTTTATGTCACGACAAAGTACGGCCAAATGAGAAGGTTTTGTGTTGCGACATAGTTAGTCAGGCTGGGAAGATTTTTTGTTGCGACCGAGTGTTTTTATGTCGTGACGTAGTTCTTCAAGGCAAAGAGAATTACGGCCATGATGTAGTCAAGCTGGGGTAGGGAAAATTTCTGTGACGACGCAGAATTTTTAGGTCATGGCTGCAGCCGGGGCCATGACGTAAAAGCTCTCGCCGCACACGATAAGGCCCGGGCGCCGAGATAGCGCCCAGCGCCGGGCGTAATTCTGGACAAAGCCGAGGTTCCCGGCGTCATGACTTCTGACATTCTAGGTCGCGCGATCAGCCTGGGTCTTAACGCGGGAGGTCGTCCCGACATGGGCTTATCGGTCATGACAGTTGCACGATATGTAGGATGCGTCAAGAACAGCAGCTTCACAAGAAGATGTAGGAGCTATGTCGCCTACACAGCTGGGGCGCGCACAGTCAAATTTGCTGAGAAAATTTTGAGCCTTAATCTTGATATGTGTCCCAAGTCGGTTGAAGAGAAAGAACAAACGTCCAAAGTACCTTACTCCAGTGTTATCCAAAGTCTGATGTATGCAATGATGTGCACACGTGTAGATATATGCTATATTGTTGGGCTAGCAAGCATATTTCAATCTAATCTAAGGATGAAACATTGGATGACAATGAAGAAAATTTTGAGATATCTAAAAGGAACAGATTATGTGCTATGCTACCAAGTGGAGAGATTCGCGATTTATCAAGTTATACCGCATGATAATCGGGGAAGTGATTCGTGCCACGCAGGCGATCCCAATCAACAAAATTTTTGTTTCCTATTTTCCTCCTACTACCGTAGTCAAGCCAACGTAGTATAGCCGGTCTAGGGTCGAACACTGGACGGGTTTTCATCCTACAAATGATTTGTATCATGGTTCAAATGCAGGCTTTCTTTGATTGGATTCGCATTATCGCGTCAAGGCCGGGTCACTGCAGCAACCGAAATGTTTCTTGAACTAAAGTGTGAAATGGTGACCTCGGGTTGCTCGGGTCACTAGCTTGATAAAATGGGGTTATGAAGGTGTCCTCGGGTTATTTCCGCATTAGTGGCAAATGACATATAGCTTCAGCCAAAACCGGATCTTTGTTTAGCTTTAAAACTAACCCTTAAAACACTTATTCGAAGTCAAAACATGTGCCGAGCATTTAATGTTCCAGCCAGCTTGAAAACATAGCATTTAACCTCATTTATTAAGCAAGTAAATGACCCATCTAAAAGATATGGTCACATCTACCATTAAGAATGCCTTTGAACCTAAAGCTTATGACAAGTATTGACCAAGAAAGACTATTAAATAGCATTAAACCATAGTTTGGGAAAGTTTGGAACAATAGCTACTGATGCTTCATTTAAAGCTGAGAACCACACCGCAAGCCACCATTAACCTAGCAACCCTCCTCTTCAAGGCTTTGAGGCTTAGCCAAACATCCCTTGAGTTGTCATCCTCAAAGGGGTGTTTGGCAACGAAAAATGAAGAAAGAAAGAAGAGAAAGCGTAAACCTAAAATAAAAATTTTGCATGAATGAAAGCTTGAATGAAAAGTTAGGGTTACAATTGTCGTAAGGTGGCTTATATAGCTATACAAGGGTGTGAAATACCAAAAATACAAAAATATATGATTACAATGGGGACAAAATGAGATTATACAAAGCGAAATTCGTTTGGATCCAAAATCAAGGGAATGAATTTAAGCTATGCATAGTGAATTTCGCTATCTCGCGAAAATGTGAAGGCATAGCGAAAATTCAAATTTTAAGCTATGCACGGTAATTAAAGCTGATGGCGGTACATATGATAGCGGGCTTCGCTATCATATAAGCGAAAAAATGTGCATAGCGAGGAAATTTCGCGGGGGGATTGCAAAATTTTAAGCTATGGTTTGCGAGAATTTCGCAATCATAGCGAATTTTAAGCTATGCCATAGCGAAAAATCTGCACTCTCGCATCCCTCCACGCGTCGATTCGGCCTCCATTTCTTCAATTCCACTTGACATTTCTTCAACTCGACAGTGCGAAATCGCAGAAATTCATATGAACATGGCATAAATGTCGGCGCAATCGAGAAGCGAGCACGAAATGTTGGTGAGGTTACCACAACTGCAAAACTACCAACGACGAAACAACATCGTTAGTACTAAATGGACCCGCCTGAGTCAATTGGCTTAATTCATATGATTAGTGCGCAAAAGCACTCAAAACCTATCTTAAATAGGATTTCGAAAATGGCACTTTTGGATATCTTGTCTGAGGCGATCCTAATCAACGTATTGCGTCACGGATATCGTTCTCGCTTAATGATTGTGAAATATCACGGGAAGAATAAACATATTCAAACACCGGTTGTTTCACAGACAGGCCAGAGAGGCCAGGGCATGGGTCGAGGTCAAGTACAAGGCTCACAGGCTGGGACTTCGGGGACCCAAGGGCGTGTTTACGCCATTACACCTCAGATTGAGCTTGCAAATCAGTCGGATATACAAGATATGTTTCTACTCTCGCTCCTAGGGACAAGAGTATTGTTTGATTCTGGCATGTTGTTAGTCATTTGGTACTTAAATGACCGTTGCACATGCATTGTGATTTGATGTGCATGTCTATGTGAATTTCAGGATGAAATTCCTTTAAGGATGGGAGAATGTAAAACCGAGAAAATTTAAAATTTTATGAAAAATGGCAAGAATAGTAAAATTGGTGGAATGACTCAGGGAAGCCTAAAAAATTCTCTAGATCTCGGATGATGAAACGGACTGCGTCATTGGATTCATCTCACGAAATCTAGTGACCCAGAAATTTTCGTCGAATTCTAAGACAGTCGGAATTTTTACGATTATCTAGGTGGTGACTCGCCAATGACTCCAGAGACGAGATTTTTATGAAAATCTTGGAAGTCGGGAAATGTCTTGAGCTAATTTCATTTACAATAAATTGAACTGAAAATAAATGAATCGTTTCTAGACAGAAACAAACCCGGGACCGAAGTAGACACATGGCACGATGTTGGCCACTTAACAAACTTAAGTTAATTGGAATAAAAGGAGGGCAAAATGGGAAAAAGCCCATTTTCTTCTTGGTCTTTCACGTAGGAGAGGGAAAATAAAGGGTGTGAAGAGAGAAGCTCTGACTTCTCACTAAGATCTACGGAGCTCGGGTGGTCGTCTCGCGTCGGGCCAAGACTTAAAGTTGGAGTACTCGTCGAGGGTAATGCGTGGACACCAAAACCAGGAGTTTTCGTTGGAGATTCAAGTGGAAAGTTCAGGAGGTCGTGGGTTTTGAGCTTCCGGGTCTTCGAAAAGCTTCGTCTTCGCTCTAAAAGGTAGGAAACCTTCCTACTCGGGTTTATTTTCCATCTAGGAGTCGTTTTGGTCTTAGTTGAGCCCTAAGGGTTGTTTGGATGGTGCTCTCAAGCACCAAAAGGAAGAAAAACAAAACTGATTTTTTTTCTGGTTCTTCACTATGATGTCTAGTTTTCGGGGTTGTTTTGAAGTTGATTTTGGGCTTAGTTTGGGCCGGGTTTTATGCCATGTTTATGGTCAATTTATGGTCTCAATTGGGGCGGGTTTGTCGCCAGTTGAAAGGCTTATTTCCGAGAAGAATTTGGGTTGAAAAACTACATGTACAGGAGCTCCAAAGGTGCCTCAGGCACACAATTGCATAGGTTCCACACTGATGCGTAGGTTACTGTTCATGTGAAGCCTCCAACTTTAGACAGCCATAACTTTCTCATCCGAACTCCGATTCGCACGTTCTTGGACTATATGGAAAGCCCTTTGAGTCTAGAATCCATCAATATATAGTTTAATTCAATTTGAGCTCATATTATATCCGAAAATGAAGAAACACAGTAGCCTTTGCTACTGTAGGTGCTGCAATGCTCCTGATTTTCTTCATGGCTTGCAACTTGCCTAACTCCTTTGTTAGGAATCCAAATTTGGTGTTCTTGGACTCTATGGAAATCTCCTTGAGTCTAGAATCTGGTCATGTTCTTGTGAATGGCATTTAGTGCCAACATATGTTTCGAAATTTTGATTTTAGCACCAAGTGTGCAAATTGCTTGGTTATGATGATATGCGCGGTCTAATACCTTGAAATTGGTGTATGTTGTTTGGTAATTATATGCATGTTGATATAATTATCCATGAGGCTTAGGGAAATGCATGAGTTTGTGTATGATTGAGGTCATTGCATGGCTTGGTTGTAGGCTATTTGTGGACATGGTGTCACAATTAGACCTAGAGGATAAAATATGTCATTACCTGATTAGCGATGACTTGTAGATGTCAATGTATGTGTGTTAAGTATGTTGGCACGAATTGTATGATTTAAATTGGAATTTATGTGTTCCGTGATATAAATGTCCAATTGATGCATGGGTTAATATGCATGAATAGGCATATGTGCATATAGCACTCATTATGTATGTAGCATGGTATAAATAGGCAATGGCACATTTGCATTGCTTCTCATATGCACGGGGACATCGTGTAAAACGGGCGGGTGTGCATGGTTGTTGTCATTCACCATTCTTGGTGAACGGGTGGTGGACCCGATATATTGGATTACGTCCAATAGAGCTCCATGGTCTTCATGTAGTTTATGTCGGCTTACTTGTGTATGGTGTTGATGGTGTGGAGAAAAGTGCAGGGACAATATCTGAAATTAGTGGTTTCGTAGATTGCCAATGCTTTTGTTACTGAGGCCCGGCCGATTGAAGAGAAATTCGGGTTGTGGCCTTGAAGTATTTTTTTGTATATGTATGAGAACTGTTAATCGTAATACATATCCTGTTTTGTATATTGGAACAACATTTGGTTCAAATGCATGTATTTGTACCATATGTGTGAGTGAGGTGCTATAACTCTCACATTTTGTATACGGACTGGATGAAGTTATGTTGTGTATTTATGAATTAAATATGCAAGGATGAGTCTCGATATACGAGACATGTGAGTGCGATATCGGGATACCCGATTTCCATAGACTTCCATAGGTTGACAGGTTGTCGACGAGACCCTCGGGTTTTGGGGCACCACAATGGGCACGCGATGTTGTAGAGAGGGGAATTGAGGGAGTTCATTTTGAATTCCATTATGAGTGATCAAATTTCAAGAAGGGTCGTGGGTAAAGAGGGAGTCTAGTACCACATAATACTAATTGTAAACCTTGAATTAGATTAGTGGAAATTCTTGCATCTAGGCACAACCTCGTGGACATAAGCAGGTTATCAAACCATGTAAAAGATTGTGTGTGCTTTTACTTTATTGCAAATATATCACATCTGCTCTGCACACACTAAGTCCTATAGAGGGATTTTGGACATACTGCACAAAAAGTCCGAATGAGATCACAGTCCAAACATTAAGGACTATGACTTGGAACACATATATATGTTAGTAATCAATCAACTTCTATCCTTGTATGAGGCTAAAAATTATGACTTGGTTATTGAAAGAGAAAATAAGCTTGTTGAGGAAGATGTTCTACTAGTTGGTGCAACAAGTTATGGACCATGTTATGTAACATAGTGCACCATATCATGGATCATCTGTGGAGACAGTGTAATTTTTACAAAATTAAGGTATGAAAATAAATCGGCATATATGCACAAACACAAGAGATTGGTCATGCGGTTTGGCGAAACTACATGAATATGTTGACTGATAAAGATTCGCTATATCTCAATCAGATTTTTTTATTTTGAGTCTTACATGAGACAAGGCTACTCATTTCTCCAACGCCTTATTTCACCTAATTCTCTCACAATAAAACGTAGAATGAGATCCCCTCATTCCTCCGACAACATCTAGACTCCATGGCAAAACATCATTGACTAGGTGTATAAAAACCTTGACATTGATAGAGTTCGCGATACCTCTGATAGGTATTTATTCTCCCACAACTACCTTCTTCTTCTTCTACATTTTTCTTATGTTCACACTTGCTTCAAAATTGTGTCCCTAATTTAATATCCTCTAAGGGGATCCTCAGTCAATATTCTGGATCTTCATGTTTCCTAATTTATCCCAACGAAGACAACTGGAAGATTCTAATTTCATTCCATATTCATCTTAATAGAATATCTTCCTCCCATAGAAATCTCGCTAAATATGATCCAATATTTCAGATTTGATTTCCCTGATATCATTCTTTCTTCCTTATTTGTCTTAGAGAATATTATCCCCTAAACTTCATAATATTTACTCCATAATTGGATTTTGCTAAATATGGTAAATTGTGTCACACAGCTTAATCGATCTACCAATTCATGCACCAACAACTTATGACATAAAATTTTTCTATTGAAGCACATGATTTAATTTTTGCCTAAGATTATGATAAGAAATATCTCCAACGGTTATGTTATTCAACTAATGGAAAAGTTCAAGCAAATGTCTTAAGTTCATGTCCCATGAAAAGATAATCAAAAAGGGGGCTTTTCAGCCACCTCAATTTCCACCACATCACCAACTAACTGCAACAGTAACTTCGGTTTTCCTATCTAACAATATGGGGGACAAAAAAGGCTAAGTTGAGCTATGAGTTTAAATGTTAGGAGGTTACGGGCCTTAAAAAGAAGACAAGGGTGTTAGTTGCATATTGGTGAAAATATCAAGGGTGAGGGGGGTTGTACCTTTGCTCCTAAAAGTTATTTGTAAAAGTAGCCTTGAAAATGTCACCATTTTGGACAAAAATGCCCCTAAACATGTAAAGATAAATTTATAACTAAATTTCCAGTGGGCATTTTGTATCATCCATACATTAAATTTATATCTCTGGGGGAATTTTTGTTTAAAAAGGTGTCATTGTATTTTTTTTTTTAGTCTTAAAGAAAGAGATGTCAATAAGACCTAGTTCAAGTGGTTAACAACCCATGCAGACATAAGGAGGGGAGGGGTTTAAGGTTTGAGTCCCAATGTAACACCCCAAGTCCCGGGGTTTCTTTTTTTTTTTTCTGGGTCCCAATAGACTACAAACCAAAATTTGGAAACCTTGGGTGAACAGTGTCCATGAACAGTTGCTAAAATAGTGCACAACTCTATCCCGCTTGTTGTGCTTGGTCGTGCGTGCGCCCAAGGCATGTCTTTGTGCGCCTTTGCTCACCCATCGCTACGATTGTGCCTTATCGATAAGTTTGCCGCTCCGCAGCGGTGCTCAGTTTCTATGTGACATCGATGAACTCGGTCGTGACATGGGATCTTCTTACCATGAATAGACTTTATCGCAACCTAAAATTTTCATGTCGCGACCTAGTTTCCAGCCTACACCCCTCTGTTGCAACAAGTAAAAAGTCCTGTCATGACATAAAGTTCCTTGTTGCCTTTGTCCTCTGTCGTGACACGACATGAGGTTTTGTTTCACGCCCGTTCTCTATCGCGACTTAAAAGCCTATGTCACGGCCGAAAAATCCCCTCGTTAAGACCACCTCTGTAGTGACACGGAAAGTCCTGTCGCGACAATAAACCTTCTGCTACCTCCATGCTCTATCGCAACATGGAATCGCCTAATCAACAGCTCTTTCTGTCACGACAACGCATGCCCTGTCGCGACATAGAATCTCCTTCCTTGGCCATTCTTTGTTGCGATGAGGAACAATCCTGTCATGGCATAAAAACATATGTCGTGACCTAGAAACCTTCAGTCTTGACGATTCTCTATCGTGACAAGGAAAGTTCTGTCGCAACCTAGAAATCCCTAGTTAAGACCAAACCTGTCGCGACACCCTCTATCGCTGCGTGCCCAGGACCATGTCGCAACAAATAAAACCATGTTGCGACAGTTTCCATTGCTTTCTGAGAACTATGTCGCGACATAAGGAACTCCTGTCTAGACACAGGATCGAAAAACTCTATCGCGACCGAAACCCCTGTCGCAACCTAAACATGCAGTAGCTTGTTTTAGGCCTTTTCTGCACCTCCAACTCTTTATTAACTGCAGTAATTCACTATTGCTGCCTCTATATATAAATATTATGCAGGCATTCTAAATCTGGAAACTTTCCAATACTTAAATGAATAGATCCAAAAATAAGCTTTTTATTACAAAACTTCTCCTGTACACATACAAAACTGGTTATTCTATCCAGAATATTAAAGAACCAGAAAATAAGATAGGATCTGGCCTCCTTACTCACTACTATGGTCTCAGATGAGTTCCTTCACCTGATGGACCTCGGGATTTAGATTCCCTTCGGGTGGGGCCTCGCAATGCATGGGTTCCTCGGCTCCGCGCACCATCCAAGGGTAAAATCTGAAAAGGGTCATATGTCATATGTAGGGGGTGAGTATGAAGCTCTGTAGGAAAATCCTCCCAAGCTCAAACAAGGTTTAGAAAAGTATGGAAAACGGTCGGTCTCATTTTTCTTTTAATATAATTTTGACATAAAACAGTGACATTTCAAATAGATCTCAGGTTTATGTATAATAAAAAAGTAGTTGCATGAATAAACGAGCACCACGTAAAAAGAAATAATAACCGATTTCACCATAACAATTTCTAGCAATTCTTTTGTGCAAATGATGAGTTAAAAAAACTCATTTGATTTTAATCCATTTTTCTGAAGTATTTTGCAAGATAAGTATTGATTCATATGCAGAAACATGGATATCTTACTCAAATTCAATTTTGCAGAAATTACGACGAATCGAAGGTCAATAAAACCCGAGCGATCTCAAGCGAAATGAAATTCGCAACTTAAAATTGGAGTGCAATGAAGCTCGTCGGTCTGCGGTTATTTTAGTCCGCGGCATCACAGGAGCTAGTCTTAGAGAGAAATAGAGCTTTATCAAACTAGTCGTGACTAGAAATTGAGGCTATGACCCCGAAGTACCAAGATGGCCCGATGTGGATTGCGACCAGAAATGGTAGAATTTGAGAGCGATAGAAATTTTCAAGGTAGAATCTTAGGTCGTGACACCGCGGCACGAGGTCGGCAGCCTTGATTGAGACAAGCGGAGGGTCGTGACGCCGATTTGAGGTCGCGACGTTGATCAGTTGATGAAGCCACAAATGAGGTCTCTGCAAGAAAATTTGAAGTTGCAACTAGTTCTTAAATGAAGGACTCAACTTGAGGTCGCGATGTGTTGTTCAGGTCGCGACATGAAACTAGATTGAGAGTCACAACATGGGGTTTGAGGTTCTGACGAAGAATTTGAGCCAAAGCGAAGTCCTGCGAAAATTGAAGTTGAGACCACTTATTTGGTCAAGGACCTCAAAGGAGGTGGCGACTAATCATTTAGGTCGCGACCTGAAGAAACAACGAGTATATCCGAGTCCCTTGACCGGAAAAGGAAGTCATGACCTAGAGTTAAGAGCGTATAAATGAAATGTAGTGTGACCTAAAAGCGGGACGCGACGTCTGATACAACAAAGGAAGAAGTCCTCTAACTAGGCGAAGTGGTGACAACAAAAAGCAGGGGTTGCAGCCAAGGCGGGGGTTGTGAAGCGGAATACGTGAAAGGAAGGAGGAGCGAGTCGCGACATGAAACTATGGTCACTACATCAATTTTGAAATAACTAAATAGCAATTCGCGTATAATTGATGTCGCGACCATTACTCATGTTTGCAAGGAACCAAGTCATGACTAAAGTTATCAAATTCACTTAATTGAGCAGTCTGGAGTAGAGAGAAATCGGGGTCGACATCATTTTAAGGTCGCGACATGAGACAGTAGACTGGGCTTGTTCTTTAGTGAAATCCACACAGGTTTTTAGATTAGGCCCATTTCTTTTGACGGTTATAAATAGACTTTTTGAGAATAGTAAAATGGCTTAGTCTTCGATACTGGCCCGGGAGAGGGACTCATTGTACATTTTAAGTAGATTTTTCTTTTCTTTTATTTTCTTTTATTTTCTTTTATTTTCTTTTAACTTTTTACGGATATGAACATGAGCAGGTGTAGAAATGTTGAAGCTGGATTTAATTTCTGATTTTCTTCATACAAATGCTGCCTAAAACTAATGGATTCTAGACAAATTTCTGGAATTCGTTTTTCTCAGTCTATTACAATTACAGTGGTTGTATCTGATTAATGATCTATTGTTGGTTGTAATGCAGTATTTAAGCCTTGGCTTAAGCTAGATTGGATTCACCAGTTAGTTATAGTCTTTCTGTGTAATTTAGAGAAATACTTGGATTGGGATTTATTTGATTGATGTTGTTCTTGAGCCGTCGATTCCCGATGATAGTCTGGAATACCGATTCAAGGTGTTTCTTTCACGATTCTGGAGGCCCTCTGCGGCACATAGTTGGAGATTCTGAGCTTGGAGCATTCACTTGTGGGTATGTTAGACTACCATTGATGAACTACTAAGCTCGAGGTCATTTCGTCGTTCTTCCTCTGGTGATGTTGGAGGAGTATTTATCGATATAAAATGTCAGAATTTCACCTTGTAATCTAAAGGGAATTCCCAACCTCGTGTTAGGCGAGATAAAGTCAAGGAATGGAAAGAACCATTAGATTTAAAGATGGTCATAATTAGATGGTAGAAGTTTCTGATAACGAGAAGGGAAGCAAAATCTGCGATCTCGGGAAAGCGGTATGAAGTATTGAGAAAGAAAAATACCTAGATCTTGCAAGAAGCTCAAAAATACAAGTAGCTGGTTAAATCCTTGTCTTTTTGTCTTTGAGAGTGCTGTGAGTGCCCCAACCAAATAACATGGAGAAATCCAATTGATTTGTTAGGCAACTAGACAACTAAACCCATCAATAGAACAAAGCAATGCATTTTAATGCAGGAATTGGTCGTTTCACAAAGATTTATTTGATGTTGTTCATTTAAGTAGGAAACCGATTCAATCAGTAATTTGTTCTTATTTTTAGTCGTTATCATTTACTTACAGTTTACATAATTGTTTACAATCGATGATTATTAGTTTCTAGATTAAACTCTCACTATCCATTAAGTTCAAATAAGAAGTGACCTTAAGTAGTCAGTAGTTGATTTCCAATTCACTAATCTGTGGGAATGATATCTGACTTACATCCAATTTTTTTACTATTTGTATGACATGTGCATTGTAAAGGTCATGTATCAAACCCAAAATTTTGAATCCCGACACAAAGGAACTTATTCCATTAAAGCACGTCATCCAATTCCACATGTGATGCAAGATGAGTGTAAGTCTCCAGAATTATGTTAATTTTGAGGGGTTTTAGTCTATATAATCAAAGGCAAACAAGTTTTATGGCGCCATTGTCTGGATTGAAAAGATTGAATAGGATCAATATTCTGATTAAAAAAGAGGAAATGCTACTTTGGACATTTTTCTTAAATTTTGTAAAAGAAAAGACCAAACACAGTTTTACAAGGAGTGGTTGTACAAGCTACTGATCTTTAGAAAGCCATATTGAAAATATTTCTATTTCCACTAGGTTTCATTAATCTAAGTGTATTTCAATTTCAGGAGGTCTCCACGCACATGAAGTTTAGCTGTGGACTCGCACCATGCCGCCAGACACCGAATTGGAACGAACACAGGAGCTTAAGGAAGACTAAAAGAGCAGAGAAAGCAACCATGGCAAATGAAAGAAATGACCAGACAGTTGAACAAAGGACAGCAGTAGGAAGGCCTCCTATGCAAAATACAATGGAGGATTTCTAGAGGCCTATCATTCAAGAAGAATACTCTGCAATCAGACAGCCTACTATAGATGCCAATAACTTTGAACTGAAACCAGCCTTAATCACAATGGTGCAATTCGCATCGCCATCCAATCAAGACCCCAACGAGCACTGGTAGATTCCTCAGATGGCAAATTACAAGGAAGTCGAATGGTGTGTGAGGCCGTATAAGGATAAAAGTCAGATCTCTTTCCTTTTTCCTTAAGAGGTATAACCACATGGTATGATTCATTACCATATGGTTCAGTTGATAACTGGGAAGGGCTGGTGGAAGCGTATTTAGGCAGGTTCTTTCCCCCATCCCTCACTTCTGAAAGAAGAAGGGAAATCATAAAGATTCAACAAGGAAGACGAGCTATACATTGCCTGGGAAAGGTTCAAGAGGCTGTTGAAGAGATGTCCAATGCATGGGATCGATTTGAAGACTAAAATGACATAGTCTATCATTCTCTCGAATGATATTTCAGTTGGGTATCATTGATGCTTTTGTCAGGGAGCATTCAAGAGAAAGCAGAGGAGGCAAGAGATCCGATCAAGATCTAGCAAAATGCAACATGAAGGCTCCCTCTGAAACTTCAGGGAGCAACTACAGAATAAGAGGAAGTGGGGTCATTGAGCTAAACAAAATGATTGCCATGGAAGCAAAGCTAGATGCAATCATGCACAGGATGGACAAATAGGAAAGAAAATTGCACTCTGCTCATGAAATTGGAGCAGTGGAAAGAGAGGGAATGAGAAGAAGTGCTGAGATTAACCGAGGAGGATTCTGTTGATCGAGGAGGCTAAGTACATGAACGAGCCAAGAAGCTACCATTTCGCCAAATCCCAATCGCCCACACACTACACCCAAAGATTGAGAACCACGAACTTCTCATATGGTGAAGGGACGACATAGGGTCAAAGACAAGGGCAGAATCCCCAACAAAGGATATCCACCACCTAGGTTCTAGTAACAAACAGTTAACAGGAGAAACAGAATGGACTATCATGTTAGAGAAGTGGAACCAACCCTTTTCAAGATCAAATGTCATAGCCTACGAGGGACAATAAGAGGTCAAGCACCTCATGGATGTAAATTATCTGATGAAATTTTCAAATTTGATACCGATTTTTCAAGAATACAAGTGCCTCACTGAAGAACCTAGAAACACAAGTAGGGCAGCTGGCCTTGAATATGCAGACCCAGAACAAGGGTGCATTCCCAAGTGACACCTAAAAGAACCCAAAGGACTACATGGCAGTTCAGTTGAGAAGTGGGAAAGAAGTGAGAAACAAAGAATGTAGTGCCAGCAGGAAGGGACCGATAAGAACAAGAAGAAACTGGAAAGGAATAAGATAAGAACATGCCAGAGAAGATTACAGAAGCAAGGAAACAAGCACGACCAACAAATCTTCGAGAAAAGCTATGAGCGTAAATGTATGAGAGCACAAGCTTACACACTGCGAAGGCCATTTCCTCAGGCCTAAAGTAAGGAGGGAAGAGCGCTTTCTAAATTCTTAGACATCTTCAAGAAAATAGAAATCGAGCATCCCTTTGCAGAGGCAATCATCAAATGCCAAATTATGCAAAATTCTAGCTGAGATACTCCAGCAAGAAAAGGAAATCAGCTGAGAAGGAATTGTGGAACCCGATCACACCGCAGGCAGCTTATCCAAAGAAAGCTCCTTAAAACGAAGGACCCAAGCAACTTCATCATTCCCGCTCTATAGGGAATATGGATTCAAGAAGGCCTTATATGATTCTAGTTGTTTCAGATAAACTCAAGTGCCTCTATCAGCAAGATTGAGTTTGGGGGAACTCACCCCAACAGCAATCACATTGCAAATGGCTAACAGATCCATGGCATAACCAGAAGGTGTTCTAGAAGATGTGCTTATCAAAGTGGGGAATTTATCTTTCCGGTGGGATTTGTGATCATGAAGATGGGAAGAGGATACCCAAGTTCCTTTACGCTATAAGACCCTTCTAGCAACTGAGCGCCTTGATAGATATGAAAAGGTGAACTCGACCTTAAGGGTGTGGAGGGAAGAAAGTTGCACTTTAACCTTAACAAGGGTTTGGAACAACCTGATGTTGATGCAGGAAGTTGTATGGCTATAGAAAACAAAGAGGGGTCATATCAAGTTGAATTGAATTGAGCTGTAATCTTCAACATTCTATCAATGAAATTCGGAGATGAATTTCCAGATTCGAGTATTGATTATGAATTGTTGCTTCCAATTTGCAAACAAAGAAACAAATTCCGAAAGCTTGAATGAAAATAGTCAAGAGCATGTGGCGCAAGAAGGAACGTAAAGCTGTCGAATAAGAGACTAGTGCGTATGGGTTAATATCAAGGAATTGCCTGGTCATTTGGAAATATGCTTTCTAGAACCGTAAAAGAAAACCGTGAATCATATCACCGCATCGACCGAAATTGAAGAACAAAGGCTGCTGAAAATTCTGAGGAAGTACAAGGAAGCTATTGCTTGGTCAATTGAGGATCTTAAGGGTATCAGTCCCTCCATTTGCATGCACATGATATTGTTGAATGATGATGCAAGAACTTCTATTGAACACCAAAGGAGGCTGAATCTTGTGATTTAAAGATGTCACGAAAAGAGGTACTTAAATGGTTGAATGCGGTAGTTTTATATATGCACACGTATAGCTGGGTGAGCCCATCTACGTGGGTTCTGGTGGATTCACCGTGATCGTAATGAAAAGAATGAATTGATTCCTACAAGAACTGCACAGATGAGGTGTATAGACTATGTGAAATCGAACACCGCAACTATAAAGGATCATTTTCCTTTGCCTTTCATTGATCGATAAGTTGATGGGGATTAGTTATGATTAATCTCACTTCTATTTTCGATGGATATTCTCGATACAACCAAATTGCTATCAGACCCGAGGACTAGAGAAACCACTTTACATGCCTATTTGGTACTTTATTTAAGAATGCCATTCGTTTATGTAATGCTCCCGCTACATTCCAAAGGTGTACGATGTCCATATTCTCAAATTCGCGTATGCTATGGAGATCTTCATGGATGATTTCACAGCAGGTGGATCCAATTTGAAAATCAAGCTCGCATAATTTAGTGGACAATACTTCATGTGCTAGGACAAGAATCTAGCTCTGAATTGGAAAAAATGTCACTTTATGGTAAAAGAAGGAATTGGTCCTAGGTACATGATTTCAAGAATAGGCCGGGAAGTAGACAAGGCAAAGGTTTCACTTATAAAGAATATTATGCCACCCACAACAAGAAAGGAATAAGAAGTTTTCCGACATGCTCGCTTTTGTAGAAGATTTATCGAGACTTCTCCAAAGTTGCTAGACCATTATGTAGATTACTGGAAAAGGATGCCAAGTTCAAGTTTGATGAGTCAAGGTCGTAGATCTTTCAAGAGATCAAATCAAGATTGGTTGAAGCTCCCACTGGCGGAAAACCGATTGGAATAAAGAATTAAATCATGTGTGATGCTAGTGATTATGCAGTCGGTTTTGACGGGACGTAGAACTTTATAAGGTGTTCGGGGGCTATATACTATGCCAAGAAACTTTCAATGAAGCTCAAGAAAATTACTCTACTAATAAAAGGGAGATGTCGGGCAATAGTATTTGCATGTGAAAAATTAAGGCCATACATATTGGGGTCCCATATCATTATCCACACTGATCATGCTGTAATTAAATATCTGATAGCAAAGAAAGAAGAAAAGCCAAGACTGATCTGGTGGGTATTGTTATTGCAGGAATTTGATCTAGAGATCAAAGACAAGAAGGGTTGTGACAATGTGATAGCTGATCACTTGTCAAGAGTTGAAAATCCTACTGTACAAGAGGAAGAGAAGGAAATAGCATAACATTTTCCAGATGAGCAATTATTCCAACTGTCATTCCAATCACCTTGGTATGCTGATATTGTGAACTTCTTAGCATGTGGAATTATGCCACCATAACTCAACTACCAACAGAGAAAAAAATTAAGGACTGACAAAGAAGTTTTACATCCGATGACCCACTATCGCTTAAAGAGAATGAGCATGATAATCGTAAGGTGTACTGCAGCGAGCAAAGCAAGATCTACATGTAAACGCTGTGCATCACCGTATGGAGAACACTTTGGTGTAAGACAAAACAAATTCTACAAAATTTAACGGGGATTTTATTGGCCTACTATTTTAAGGATTGTTTTGAATGGGTGAAATCAGGTGATCAATGCCAAGAATGGGAAATACCGCCAGCATGAATGCCCCAAGGTATCCTCGTGGCGCAGCTTGTTCGACGTGATGGGGATAAATTTTTATGGGCCTTTTCCATCTTCATTTGAAAATTTATACATACTCTAGCCGTGGGATTATGTATCCAAATGGGTTGGAAAAGTAAAGCAGCCTTTGTCCCCAAAAATGATGCTAATACAAGCCAGGACTTTTACAAAGGAATATTCGAAAGTGCATTTGAGCTCCCATAACTATCATCAGTGATGGAGGAAGCCACTTCGCAAATAAAGTGTTTGATAAACTTATGGGTAGATATGGAATCAAACACATTATGAGTTTGGCTTATCATCCTCAAACAAATGAGCAAGCTGAGATTTCCAACAGGAAGATAAAGAGAATCCTTGAAAAGACTGTAAGCTCCAGCAAAAGTGACTAGTCTCTGAAACTTGATAATGCACTATGGGCATATAGGACTGCTTATAAAACTCCCATCGGAATGTCCCCATATAGGATTGTCTTTGGTAAACCTTGCCACCTTCCTCTTAAACTAGAATATAAGCCATGGGCAATCAAGAAGTCGAATTTGACTTCAAGGTTGCAAAGAAGAAAGGCTACCCAAATTTAAACGAATTGGAAGAGCTGAGGAACGAAGCCTGCGGATGCTGAATCTACAAAGATAAAAGGAAGAAATGGCATGATCAAAGGATTTTGATGAGAGAATTTAAAGCAGGAGATCAAGTCCTATTATTCAACTCCAGACTAAAACTGTTTCCAGGGAAGCTTAAATCAAAATGGAGTGGACCATATATAGTAGTATCAAGTATAACCTTTGGGGTAGTGACACTGAGAACCAGTAATCAAGAGGAATTCAAAGTCAATGGTCAAAGATTGAAGCATTACTTGGGAGGAATTCAGATTGCAAACTGACTCCTAGTTCTGAGTGAGAAAAATATGGAGAAATAAAAATCTCATAGCAGCAAGTCCAGCTAAAGACTAAAAATTGAGCAGCTTTGTGGAAGCCAATCCACAACATAGTTTGTTTTAAGTTTTTATTCTTTTTATACTAGAGTTGTTCAATAGTTTTGTGTGATTTTATTACTATTGCTTTAAATTACGTATGTTTCTCATAGGATAACAAGAGTGTACACAAAAGAGGAATTTATTATCCAAACTTCCAATCTGCACAAGAGACAAAAGGGGGCAGTATACTCTTCTCTGATTTATTGAATTTTGTCTCCGATATAGCATGATTGAAAGTTTGGGGGAATTTTTTTTTTTTTTTTTTTGCTTCAATTTTTAAACTGATGCATGCTTGAATGGATTTGATGAATATTTGAATGACGAATATGAATTGAATTGTACTTGTTTTAATTGGATTTGGTGAATTGAACTTGCTGGAAATTGAATTGTTCAAGGAGACCTGGAAATTTTCTTGGTCACAATAGACTGTCTAAGTCGCAACCAGGATAGGAATGGATAAAATTATGATGAGAAAATTTCAGGTCGCAACATAGATTTTTGGAGCTTATACAGATTTCTGGCCGCAACATCAATTCATAGGTTGCGACCAAGAAGCCAGACATCACAACAAGTTGAGGAATTGTGTCGAGAACAAAGGAAATTGAGGTCACAAAGAAAATAATTATGAGCAAAAGAACAGGTCGTGACATCAATTCCTCTGTCGTGACCACATCTCAGGTCGCGACAAAAACTGACCAGGGTCGTGGACTGCACTGTCCAAATTCATAAAATTAGGTTTGAACCTTTCATTTTGGGCCGCAACATTAAAGACGCATTTAGCGAAATCATTAATTGGGGAGACTCAAAATTTAATGTCGCGCGCCTCCCCATTTCAATCATGACATGTGAGCCCATCAAAACAAGAGTGAAATCAAAAGCTGCCCATGCAACAACTTCATTCATCTTCAATTCATTCTAATTCTTCACTTCAAGGCCCATCGTGGTTAATTCTAAACTCTAAACCAGAGCAAACCAAGACCTTGAAAAAAAAATTCACCATGGCAAAGAAATCAAGGCAAATTCTCAGAGCTTAATAAAATGATTGATGAGATTATGCGTGAAAGTGTCGAGGCAGTGGAAGAGGTTCATCTGAACCTCAATGTAACGACCCGTACCAAATAATACAAGTCTTTAAAACGTTTGACAAAGTTTGACCAAGTTTGACCAACAATTAGTATGTGGGCCTAAGTTGACTTTTTTAAGGATGGATAATTTTGGGTTGACTAAGACACCATTTCGTAGGCCTCATCGATACGAGTTCATAGACGGGTTGAACGTCAAAATCCGACTTACGGATAAAAAGTTATGGCCTTGGGGAGTTCAAATAGCAGCATTTTATCAATGTCCAAAGTTGTCTTCAGTTTTTACCTGAAAGCGACCCTAGGCCCTATATAAACATAGTTTTGTGTGCCAAATAGAACCATAGCCCCAAAACACTCATTTTCAGATCCAAAACCCTAGAAAATTCTCCAAAACCTGTGGACCCGAATTCAGGTCAAGCGAATCAAGCTAGCCAAACTGCTTTGGCCACGGGAAGCGCTTCCTACACCCCTTGCTACACGTCGCCTGGCCAGGAAGAGGCCACCACTAGACGACCTCATTTACCAACAACCCACGACGAACCACAAACCTAAGCGCCCCAAACCCATAGCCAACACCGCGCCGGCGGCCGCCACTGGGTGGTCGTCTGATTTTGATGTTTTAGCCATTTCAAGCCGACTCCATACCTCCCTCTCCCCCCATTTTTGGACCCCTCTCAACTCATTCCCTGGTTCCTTTTCGTTGCATTCCTCACCGTTGGAAAGATACGACGAAACAAATTTGGCCGACTATTAGATCGAAGTTTTTCTACTTCACCACAGCGAACGCTTGGGACCAAGGTAAGGGTACCGCCGTGTTCTCGCCTCGGGCTTTCCGATATAAAGTTTGTAAATTTTGACGTCGTTGGTTAGTTTTCATTTTTGGGTCATTTCGTAATACGAAAAGGTTTTGACCGAAATTTGGACACCAATTAGTCAAATTAGCAAATTGGAAGTCGATTAGTGAATTGGACATTTTTATGAGTACTGAAGGTTCACCAAAAAATTAGCCTTCTCGGGGTGAAAAGCCCCAATTCTGTGGGTGTACCGTCTATAGGGCACACTCGTATAATTAATCCGCTTGGTCCAATTTAGATAGTTTCATAGTTCTAAAATCTTTTCTAAGACATTCGGGGCATCCCAATGTCTGGGTGATCCGTTATCAAGCCTAAATGGTATTTTTATATTATTACAGCACTCACATTTGAGCCTGAGACGATCTTCAGGAGCAAAGACTCAACATCCGTAGTCCGTGAGTGGTTTACATGTTTTAAATGCTTGGGTATTATTATGATATATAATTGTGGCTAATTATTATATATATAACTTATTTGATCGAACTACTGCATGCATAAATATAATTATCTCTGCTTTTATATAAACAAAGATTATTTCATGATTTTGTCAACATTTTAAATATTTGGAAATTTTACTGAGTTCATGGATAAATTTGTGGTATTAAACATTTTGGTACATGGATTGAGGTTTTAAACCATTTTGAAAATTTATTGATTTAAGAAATGGATTTGAGATTTCAGGAAAATGGTTATACACAAAGTTGTCGTTGGAAAGGTATGCGTGAGTAAGGACACTGTCGGGGTTGTTATGAGCTGATGCAATATAGCACTTGGTCTCTATCTCAAGACCCACATAGTTGCACCTGGCCTGCCACTTGTCGTGAGTGCTGGTTTCATCCAACTATTATTATTTCCACTACCGTGATGTTCCGATTACCCGAAGGTTTATTAGTCGCTACTCTGTCGTGAGGTTGGTACAATCCAATGGTTATATATTATTTCCACTGCCGTGATGTCGGGATTACCCGAAGGTTTATTAGTTGCCACGGTGTCGTGAGGTTGGTACCATCCAACGGTTATATATTATTTCCACGCTTTCATGCTCTGGACACCCGGAAGGTTTATTAGCTGCCACTGTCGTGAGGTTGGTTCCATTCAACCTGCTATATATATTGCTCTACCTACGTGATGCTCGTTTACTTTAAGGTTTATTAGTTACTTCAGTCGTGAGGTCGGGCTTACCCGACTAGCTTACTGCGGTATATGGTACTTCCGCATACATTGTTGGTTTCTCGAGCAAGGTATAACCATTTCAATATTTATGGTTATTGTACTTTTCATGATTATTTTTACGACATGATGGTTATATATATTTTATGCTCAATTTTTATGTCAGGAATAAATTCAGCCATAAGGTTCTCGATAATGATGCTCAAGCAATTTTTACATGAATTTCATATTGTTGACTAGGGTATAAGCTTAGGTTTTGGTGAAATGATTCCAAACTGGGAACCTACAAAAAGAGCGGACGTGAGGTCTTGAGAAGGAATTTTCGAAAATAAAAAACATTATTTTCCTTATAAATTTTGCCACCTTTCACTCCAGATTTATTATCTCACGTTTTATCGCTTTTTAAAGGTTTCAGTCTGCATAACTGAGACCTACCTCTCGCTGCTAGCTTCTACGCTCAAGCAAATACAAAGATCTACCTTATCTATCTGCCTTTATTTTATTGGACTTATGTATTTTCATTGTACCCCTAAATTCGCAAACACTCTTAGAATGCTCTGATTCCATTGAACTCATATGAGTCTTTACCATGTGTGTATGTGGTTACGCACTCTACAATAAGATGGGCCTATTGGCTTGATTTGAGCTAGTCAGGGATCTTTATATATATATCGAGTATTATATTAATGCATGTGTTTACTTTCTTTCTTAAAGTCGGGGTTCCATTGACATTCCCTAGGATCAGACAGCTGAGAACTTCAATTAGGCTGACCACCCAGGAATCTTGGGAGGGTTTGTGCCTGGGTCTTGTCATCAACCTGGGGAAGGAATCAATGTCGAACAAGGAACCCAGCCAGAGAAAGAAGAGCAGGCGGTTGCACAAGGGGCTGCAAAGAGACAAAGGACGAATGAGCACGCAGATGAAGAAGCAACAGAAGACGACAAGGACTTCATTTCAAAAGAAGCTCACGAGTTATGGAACAAGATACTGTTTGACAAGAATTTCGTGGGTGAAAGGGGTTTTGGGAAACTGATTCCCCCTTTTTCGAAGGTAATAGAGAAAAGAGGTTGGGGATTCTTCTGTGAACACAAGGCGCTAGGATTTTTCTCGCTTCGCTGTGGAGTTTTATGCAAATATGGTGGGCATGTGAAGGAGGATTCACTATGTGAGGGGTGCTTGGTGCCTTTCTAGCATAGACTGACAAATGAAATGTATAAACTGAGGGAGCTCAAATGACGGTCAAGTATAAGAAGATGGTGGAAAATCCCAACTATGAAAAGATACTGCACTTGTTGACTGCAGGAAAGGGAAAATGGGAGGCCACAAAGAAGAACCCCCACCACGCAATCAATAGGGGAGCCCTCATTAAAGAAGCGAAGGTCTGGTTTTATTTCCCTCTCGTCAGAGGATTCCAACCAAGCATCTGCTCACGTGGAACAGAGGGGCCATCATTTTATATGCCCTTTTGAAGGGATATAAAATGAACATAGGAATCCTAATTGAAGGGTCCATCATGGGCTACCACCACAGTAACAAGAGAGGGTTAATCCCTTACCCCACCACCATCACCAGACTTTGTCTCTTGGCAGGGGTGAAGGGAGTGTGGGAGGAAGAAGAAAAATGCCCTCGGGTCTCCCTCCGACCCTAACCTGAGCGGACAAGGGCCCAAAGGAAAAGGCGTAAAGGGAGTAGTGGAGGTGGATGCCGGTTATGAACAAAGGCCACCGAGTGAGAATGAAACAAAGAGATAAATAATACTGAAGATATCCATCCAAAGAATGGTGTAGGAAGCCACATTTCCCGGTAGATGAGCCCACGAGTCATTCCTACCTAGAGGGTGGCTAAGAGTACTTGGTTCGAGCAAGGCATGGTCTAGGGAGGAGGAGAAGAGAATGCAGATCATAGAAATGCTCAGATCAATGAAAAAGGACATGGAAGAAAGAGAGCAGAAATGGGAGAGACGGCAACAGATTAGGGAAAAATTTTTGGAAGTTGAAGCTTAAAGAAAAGAATAGATGTGGGAGCAGAACTGGAGACAAAGAGAAGAAGAATGGAAAGAGGAGCTGAAAAGAAAATAAGAAAAGATGATGGAAAAAATGAAAGAAAATTTGGAAGCATTCTATTATCATCAAATGTGATGCAAATCGCTTAAATATTCTCGTAAAGAGAAGGTAGATGGAAGGCAATATGATGAAGAAAAATCAAGCCTTTAAATATCTCTGTATAAAGAAAGTAATTCAAAGAGCTCGAGAGGTCGATGATGGAGAGGGATCAACAAACTGAAGATAACTATGTATACCAAGAAAGATCCGCTAGAAAGCTTAGGATTTGATCAATCGGGACCACAAAGTCAAGTAGGAGGCATCTCGCACTGGAAGGGGCGAATCGTGGAAAAAGGCAAGACATGCTTATCAATGCAGTACAGTTGACAAGCGATATATATGTAAAAGGAAAGGAAATACCCCTTGCTTATGAGAAACAAAGATCAAAGATGGCTCCTTCAAAGTTTGACCCTCATCTAGCTAGCTTTGACATAGACCCTCCCAATGTCATACCTCCCAAAGCATATAAAAGAAGAAAATGAACTTGAAAATTTTCTCATAGCCCTAACTGTGTGTATTCTCTCCATTATTAATAAGTCCATTGTGTCTCTATTTAGATTGGTCTTGAGTTATACATTTTCATTTGATAATTGGTTTCCCTTTGCCATTTTTGTGTGTGAATTGTCTGAACAGAAAGATTCGTAATAATTGGTTGTTTCTTGATAGATGGATATGACTGGATGAATTGTGTTGTTTGTTTCATTACTTATTTGTATGCAAAATATGCAAGCCTTGTCTGTACAATGACCAAATGACCAATTCTGTTTTATCCCAAGAACAACAATGAAAGAAGCAAGGGCGTACATCAAGAAATGAATTTAGGAGTTGCAGCATTAATTGAAATCAAGTTTAAATTGTAGAAATAGGAAGAGGTATATTACTGAAGGAACAAATAAAATGATTGAAGTTGTGTATGTAAACAGTGAGTCAATACAAGTCATGAAAGAACAGTACACATGGTCCGTAAAATTCTTGAAACCATTCACAATTGAGGATACAGGGTCCTAGAACTTGTGAGATTATTGGTTGAGGCAAAATCCTATGTAAAAACAACTGATAAGAAGTGATAGAGGCCATCTTTGGAAGGTTGAGCCTTTCCAAGCCTACCCTCACTATATGCTAAGGCATACACTCTAGTCCCCCGATTTGAGCTAAACAAGCCTTATTTCTTCACTAGCAAGAAATAGAAACCCGACTCCCCTCCCTTGAAGCAATCTTAGTAACAAAGAACCCTAAATTATCCAACGTAACAAAAAGTGGTTTGCTCTAAAGAAAAAAAAAAAGAAACAAGTTTAAGGGAAGAGGCTTTTACATTACAAGGAAGGAGGAGAAGAAACAACTTAAAGAACTAGAGAAAAAAGAAGGTAGATTGAAAAGGAGGAATAAGTTTTGTCTTGTGGCCTATCTCCCTTGAACAATTAAGCTCATAGGGGTGTTTCAACACCTAGCACCCTAATGTCAACTGTAATGAGCCAGCACCAAAGTTCCCAAGAGCGATGTAGTGCTCTAAGAAGACAAAACAATGCACTATTCTCATTCCTAGAAAAAAAAAAAACAAGAGTCCCAGAAAAAAGGAACTGTCCTGATAAGGTGCAGGTGGCAAATCAAACTGCCATTAAAAAGATGTACCAAACCAAGATTGAGGAGAACTTACATTACAAGGAAGGAAAAGGATAAAGTCAAGGTAATTAGGATAGAAAGGAAGAGTGGAATCCGGCACGGTAACCAAAATTTTCCAATTATCTACCTAATTACCTAAGCCGAACATTACAAGCCCAAAGACCTCTTTGATCTTGAAGGTTGAATTTATCACATTAGCGGAGATCAATATGAAAACAAGCCTACGGACTCGACTAGTTTTCTAAGGAGATTCTTAAGATTAACTATCTACCAAGAAGATGAAAAGGGATTAAAGACCCGCCCATATTCATTATCAAGATATGTTGACTAAACTGCGGTAAATGCAGAATTTATCATTGTATTTGTGATAGAAGTTGAAACCGCTCCTTTTCCTCGCCTGAAACCTAAGTTTAAAATGATGTCGCTTATCTCCTTTTTCAAGTTACAAGGTGGAATAAAGTTGTGGTTTGAATCAAAAAAATGTCCTTAAAAATAAAGCTCAATTGTTTGAGGACAAACAATTCTTTCTTCTCTTTGCTTAGGGACAAGCAAAATTTTAAGTTTAGAGGAATTTGATGAGTCCAAAAAACTCATTTGATTTTAATCCATTTTTCTGAAGTATTTTGCAAGATAAGTATCGATTTATAATGTTAAACATTGGAGCATCTTACTCAAATTCACTTTGTAGAAAATTACAAAGATAATCGAAGGTCCTAGAAAACTAGGAAGAAAGCAAATTAAAGAAGAAATAAGGTCGTGAACTTAAAATTGAGTCGCAACAAGAAGCTCACAGCTCAGCTTATTTCCCTGTGTCAATGACATCACTAAGACTAGTCTTGAGAGAGAAATAGAAGGCTTTATCAAACTAGTCGTGACTGGAAATTGAGGCTATGACCAGAAGTACCAAGGCAGCCAGTAATAGAAGTTGCGACCAAGAAATAGTGGTTGAGACGACAGAAATATTCAAGGTAGAATCTAGGTCGACACCATTAATCGAAGGTCGCTGACGCCACTGTACACAACCGAGGTCGCGATGTTATCCAGGCCACTGGCACATTGATCCGTCGATGAAGCCACAATGAGGTATCCGCAAGAAAATTTGAAGTTGCAACTAGTTCCTTAAATGAAGGACTCCAACTTTAAGGTCACGACGCATCGCTCAAGCCTTCGCGATATGAAACTGGATTGAGAGTCACAAACATGGGGCTTGATGCTGCAACATGAAGTCGAGCCAAACTAAGTCCCCGCAAGAAAATTCGAAGTCATAATTCACTTATTTGGTCAAGGACCCCAAAGGAGGTGGCGACTAATCATTCGTGTCGCACCAAGAACACCGAGAAGAAAACTGGAAGCCGCATCGTAAAAGGAAGTCACGACCTAGAGTTAAGTTAGTAGAAACAGAAATGTGGTCGCGACCTAAAACTGAGGTCGCGACGTACAATGCAACAAGGAAAAGAAGTTTTAACTCGAACCTGGCGGTGACAACAAATGTGGTTGCAAACTAAAAACCGAGGCTGTAGCGCACGCAGAAAGGAAGGAGGAATGAGGTCGCGACATCAATTTTTGAAAATAACTAAGCCAACAAGGTCGCGAATATAATTGATGTCACGACCATTACTCAAAGCAGCTGCAAGGAACCAAGTCACGACTAAAGTTGCTCAATGTGTCGCGAACCAAACGAAAGTGCAAATGAGAACTCCAGTCATACATCGCTTGAGGTCGCGTACGAGACAATAGACTGGCTTTTTCTTTAGTGAAATCCACTCCGAGTTTTTTTGGAATTAGGCCCATTTTTCTTTTGACAGTTATAAATAGACTTTTGATAATAGTAAAGTAGCTTCGCCTTTGATACCTTAATCGGGAGAGGAGAAGGACTCCATTGCATATTTATAGATTTTTCTTTTTCTTTTCTTTTCTTTTTATTTTCTTTTCTTTTTTCTAGATATGAACCCATGGTGGTAGAAATGCCAAGCCGGATTTAATTTTTATTTTTATACAAATGATGCTCGAAACTAATGGATTCTAGACAAATTTCTCTCACCTGCTTTTTCTCGCCTATTACAATTACAAGGTGTATCTAATCTTAATGATCTATTGTTGGTTGTACATTTAGAACTAGCCTTCGCTTAGATTGGATTTATCAAGTTAGTTATAGTCTTCCTGCGAATTTAGAGAGAAATACTTGGATTGGGATTTATTTGATCGATGTTGTTCTTTTGAACCGACGCTCCCAATGATAGCACCTAATACCCAGTTCAAGGAGTGTTTTTGCTCGATTCCCTGTGAGGCCCTCCAAGGTGGACACATAGTTGAGATTCTTGAGAGCTGAGCATTCACTCTTGTGGGTATGTTAGACTACCATTGATGAACCACAAGCTCCGAGGGTCATTTCGATAAATTCCTTTCACTCATAATTGATGTTGTAGGGGAGTATTTATCAATATAAATAATCGTAGATTCACCTAATCTAAAGGGGAATTCCAACCTCGTGTTAGTCGACATTTGATCAAGGGAATGGAAGAAACCATTAGATTTAAAGGATGAGTCATCAATTAGATGGTAGAAGTTTTACGTGAACCCCGAAGTGGGCAAGATCTCGCAACTTCGTGAAACTGCATGAAGTATCAGAAGAAAAATACCTGCATCTTGCAAGAAGCTCAAAAATACAAGTAGCTGGTTAAATCCTTGTCTTTGGAGAAAAGCAGAGGCCCTTAACCAAAGGAACATGGAGAAATCCAATCGTATCATAGCAATCTGACGATCCAAACCCATCAGTAGAACAGAGTAATGCATTTTAATGCGTGAATCAAGGCTTCTACGCATTTTCGATAGTATTCATTTCTCGCTGTGAAACCGATTCAAATTCCAAAGAATTTTGTTCTATTTTTAGTCGTTATCATTTACTTAAGGCCATATAATTGCTTACAATAATGATTATTAGTTTCTAGATTAAACTCTCACTAATCCATTTTTAAGTTAAAATAGTAAGGACCTTTAAGTAGTCAGTAGTTGATTTCAATTCTTGTCAATCGTGAATGATGTCTCGGACTTACATCCAATTTTTACTACTAGAGAGGACTATACTTGCATTGTCGAAGGATCAAACCCAAAATTTTGAATCCTGACACAAAGGAACTTTTATTCCATTAAAGCAAGTCTATCCAATTTAAACATAGATGCAAGATGAGTGTAAGGTTCCTGTAATTATGTTAATTTTGAGGGGTTTTAGTCTATATAATCAAAGGCAAACAACAGGCGGCATACTTAAGGGTAACCTAATTTCAAGGGTTTTCTTTAGCCTGAAAGATACTTAAAAGTAACCTCCACCCTCCATGTTATTCTGCTCTCACATCCTTACTAGAACCTCTTGAAAAGGGTATCGAGCATCCTCATAAAGAACCTCTTTAAAAGGGCATTGAGCATTCTACAAGGAACCTCTCGAAAAGGTAATTGGAGCATCCTTACATAGAACCTTCTCACCCATCACAAGAGAGCCTACATTCATGGAACCTCTGAGATTGATTGAGCATCCTTACAAGGAACTTCACCTATGTTCATTCCAACAACCCTACAAGCATATCCTACCAACAATCATCATCCACCACGATTCCATAAATTGTAAGACTCGAAAATTCCAATTTCGGAAAAATGGTAAATTCATAATTTCGTAAAATCGAAATTTATTCTCTAGATCTCGGGATGACGAATGGGATTTCACCGCTCAATTGTCTCATAAATCTAGCTAACACGCCGACTTCGCCGACTCGAGACAATGAGTTGGTACTGCCAGGCATTTCAGATTTTAAAGGCTGTGAACGGATTGGCGATGCGACAAAGTCACATATAACATGTACTCATGAAAATGTCATGAGTAGAGTGATGGAGTCGGACGGCTCTAGATAAGATCAAGTGGCAAAAATTCAGAGAAAGGGACGTATCAAACAATTAAACAGTTAACTAAAAAGACAAAATAATGCATAGAATTGTCTTCTTCAAATAGAGGCAAAAATGGGCAAAAACGGGCAGAGAGCAAACAGAGGTGCAAATTTTTGGATTTTCTTTGAGAGAGAGAGACTTCTCTCTAAATTTCTGGGCGATCCGACCGTTGGAATTCGTCGGGACAAGAAGGAAAGTTGTTCTACGCGAAGAGGCCTACGCTTGGACTCCGATTTTGAGGAGTTTCGTCAAACTCCGTGAGGTAGGGGATTTATCCTACTTGGCTTTAAGCACTTATTTAAGTGTTTTATAATGTTTCTGCGGATTGAGGCCTCGAATCGTCATGCCGATCGGGTCCCAAACTCGGGGACCGAATTGTTTGAATTTATGGAACCTGAAATTTACAAATTATGATCGTCGCTGCATCACTGGGTGGCTAATGGTAATTTATGTCATGGATTGTAAGATATGCATAAGGCCTAATGGCCATTGGATTTCGTGTTCAAGGTGGAACCAACGCTGAGAGAGCGGTCGAACAAAGAACTCCCGAGGGTTTTATCACTCATGTGAATAAGATTCACTAAACAAATTGTGAAATAATGTGTTGACAGTATCAACTAATTGCTCGGCGGTCATAATTAACCCACAATGAGCCTAATTTAAAGTAAATGGATTATGACAATTGCATAACATGCTCAGGTGGATTAAATTATGTTAATATGTATCATGTTTTATATATTAGTTACGAGATGTATAAATTGTGGCTGAAATGGCATCATGCATCTGATATGCATTGGGGCATTCTAACAATAGGAGGAGTGCACAGGCATCTCGAGAGAATGGTTTCAGAGGGTCACTAACAATATAATTATCTGAGGGTAGTCCATATAAAATATCAATCGTCTGAGTCGCCCAATTGATATATTAATTCCGAGGGTTGTCCAATTAAATAAAACATCGGAGTCGGTCCACTACTTATATTCTGAGTGGTTGTCCACAAATAAAACAAATATTCATTAAAATAACGTTTCACACGTGGGCTTAGCAAGTGTGAGCGAGCTCAAGGAGGACCCTGGGTATGAGTTGATTATGCAGACATTCAAGTAAGATCACGCATTTACTTGAATGTATGTTTTCATTGGAGCATTGCATATGCACGTAGGTGAGTAACCCATTTGTGTGGTGATTCCTGTTCACTGGTATTAGCTCACCCAAATGAGGGAACATTATTTCGTACGTGGAGGCATGAGACCTACCATCATAGAGGCCGCTTTAGAAGAAAAGCCTGCCAGGGCTTTGGTTTTATTATGGGCATGTATTAGAATTCTAGAATTTGATATATGTTTGCATCAGAGTGAATTATCAACTCTCAACCATGGAGATATGTATTTATTGGGATATGATTATTGTTTGTATTGATGTGGGGGCCCAAGAGGATATTTTTACCCTTTATCCATATGTGGACCTCAGGTTGTTTGACATGTTATGTATCTGCAGAGCTCCCGCACAAAGGAGACTCGCCCAATTTTCGTGAGGGAGTGTCGTCACCCACATTCACTTAGTATTCATGTTGATTCGGGTGGTCAACGAACTCCCTGCTCAGCATCACATAAATCCCCAATTTACAAGCAATTCTTCCAAATATCCACAAATCCATTACGAGGCAATTTCACAAATAATTAGGAAAATACAAGATATCATAACCACATTATTTTACTACTCAACACAAATCACTATGATAGAAATCAATCCCAAAGAACACATTCAAGAAGAAAATCCATCATTCTCAAATACTAGGATTTTTAAGACAAGAAAAGGGATTTCATGGTTGTTCAACCATGTAATCATTGCAAAAAGATTAAGAGAGAATGATTTCATATCGTAAATATATAACATTGATATCCCAAAACATACATATATAAATACCCTAGCCTCAATGTAAAGTGAATAAGAGAAAACCCCTACCTTAAATCCTTAGTTTGAATAAAGATCTTGAATCTCGATCTCGACTTACCTTAAATATCTTGTTTTGCTCCTTTCTTTCTTCTTCTCTAATGATTTAGGGTTCCAAGAGGTGGGTGGAGTAAGGAAAGAAATTAGGGAAAATGGAGTGAAAATGGGTTTTAAACACAACATCCCGATTTTCACCTGCTCAATGCTGGGTTTTCTCCAAAATTATGGTTTTGCCACTAAAATTTCCAATTTGATCAATATGACTACCCTAAGGTTTTTTGACGTTCCATATTCATTTTTAATGTTATTTTAACCTAATAACATTTAGTTTTATAATTTATTTCAAAACTAAATAAATAAATTTACACCCGAAACATTAAAAATTACTACCCAATGAACACCACAAAGACAATTGGGTCAACTCTGAGAATAAACCAATTTGACTAAGGTATTTTTAGGATGTGTGATCTATATGGTTGGAAAGGTGTATGACTTAGGTTCAATGTAAATAACGATGTGTCATTTGACTTTCCAACAAAAGAGTTATGATCACCAGGAAAGGTAGTATGTCGAATCGTTTGTCTTTCTATACGTATTATTCTTATAATTTAATTCTAGAATGTAAATGGAGACGTTAAATGTAAAACTAAGCTTAACTGGATGATTGTTGAAAGTTTAGACATGGGGTTTACATCCAATGGATAAAATTATAATGTTATACAGGTATGATGTAATACAAAGTGAATATATGTTAAAAAAAACGAAAGAGGTTAGTTTTGTAAATAAGTTTTGGATTTTTCCTTATCCTTGAAAATATTTTAATTGGGAGGAGAGAAACCAATTAAAAAAGAACAAAAAGAAACATCATCTTCTCAATGGGATAAGGTGCAAAAAAATCCCCTGAGGTTTGCACGCAAGTACTACTAACACCCCGTGCTTTTTTTTTCGGCCCCATAACCCCCTAACGTTTTCTCACTTAAGTCCCTATCGTCTCCCATTTGTCCACATCAATAGACAATTGTTATTTCCACCGTTAGTTGTTGACGTGGCAGCAACAACTACTAGGGCACGTGATTGTAAAAGCCCTAAATGTGTACTTCATATCCCTAAATAGAATTCGGGGTAAAATTAGTCGCAATTGTAGCTTAATTAGTGGAAATAATGAAGGAAAACTATCTGGGCAATCTCGAAGGTCCCTGTCAAGCTAAAGGTGAAAAGCAAATCCACCTTGGTTCTATAATATAAGAAGGGTTGTTTTAGATCCTCTCTTTCACCTCTACTCCTTACCCAAGATTCTTTCCATATTTACGAAGCATACTCGCGAAAAGGAACTGTAGTTTGTTGGACAATGGGGGGCAAAGTCGACCACATTGATCTTCTCTTCGCATTGATTGCTAAAATATATTTTCTTCTAAGGTACGACAATCAAGAAAAGCATTTGGGGCTTGTTTGCTTGATTTTTTCGAAAAATATTATGTTCCTTTGCTTTTGTTTGTTCGCAAAAAATGTTGCTCATCGATGTTTTAGTGTCTCGTTTGTTGATTATACATTTGAAATGGCAAACAGGATGGCATGTTTCGATGTCTACTTACATCATGGAGGCACATGGGTCACTTGAACCCGTGTTGAACATATAGGATGAGATGTGCATATTGCAGAGGGATTTGATATTGATTTTCATCCATTATAAATGCCAAAGATTTTTACAAAAAAAAAAAAAAAAAGGATTATAAAAATGTTGAGCATGTATATGTGTTGGAGCTTGGTATAAATATCAATGAAGGGCCGTTTTTAGTTCAAGATGACCATGGGATAAGGAAGATATTAAGTTAGATAAATGCAGACACGAATGTGATAGTTTTTTGCAAACCATGAGATAGATGCCCTTGTTTTTGCTCAAGATATATTAACAATTACTTTTGATCCTTCTTTTCATGAATCATGAGTAGGGGATGATGTTAATGATAATGATGATAGCAATCAACCAGCATATGATTTGAATGATTTATGATGATGATGTTAATGAACCAACTTATGATATTAATGAAGATGATGACGCTTTAATGGAAAGTAAATATGGTGAAATTAATTCAATGTTAGGATAGGATGATGTTAATGAAAAGGGCAAGAAGGTGTGAGGATGACAATGATGGTTACTTTGGTAGGTGGGATGATAATGAGGCCCTAATTGATAGAAATCAACAAGTCCGTTTCAATGTAGATGACTAGAGACCTTATTTTAGTTTAGGTATGACATTTTGTAATGGATTTGAAGTTAAAGAATCCATATCAAGGTATGTTATATGCAGGGGAGTGCTTTTGAAGTTTGTGAAAAATGAGCCTACTAGAATACGGGTTATATGTGAAAATGGGTGTCCAATTCTTTTATTGGTGTCAAAAGACAGTTCTAACTTTTGTTTAAAAGTAAAAACATTAGTTTCAAAAAAATTTCACTAACCCTAGATGCACAACAAGGTTTCTAGCTAAGCATTACAAAAACAAAATTCTTGAAAAGCATGATTACAAAGTGGAGGACTTAAAAAGGATGCTAAAGTCGAAGTTGACAGGTGAATGTTGGGTTTACTCTAAGTGCAAGAGGCAAGGAGGATGGTAAGAGATGTATATTCCTGTGTCTTTTACCAAAGGAATATTCGAAAGAAGCATATGTGGTATAAGAATTGAAGAGAAGTAACGCAAGTAGTTCAACCAATGTAGAGCTTTGTATAGATGACTTAAAAGAGGGGAAGAGAGTATTCAAGAGAATGCATGTTTGTTTGGATGCTTGTAAAAAATGGTGGAAGGTAAGGTGTAGGCTTATTATAGGCCTTGATGGTTGTTTTTTGAAGATCAAGTTTAAAGGTGAACTGCTGGTAGCCTTAGGAAGAGACGGGGATGAACAAAACTATCCTATAGCACGAGCATGTGTGAGAAATGAAACTAAAGTGAATTGGACATGGTTTCTAACCTAGTTGTACACGGATCTAGAGTTAGGAGATGGTAGTAATTTTACTTTCATATTAGATATGTAAAAGGTAATTTATTAATATCCTTAATCATTTTTCAATTGGATAATCTTCATTTTATCATGAATTTTACTTATTCATGTTTCACCTATTGTAGTGGTTTACTTATGTTGTTATCGATGTGCTTCCGAGGCTGAGCATAGATGGTGTGCATGCCATATATATGCTAATCGTCTAAGTAGCATAAAGGGGGAGATGAAAAATAATTCGAAGGTCACATCCACATTTAAGGTGGTATTAGAATTTCTAAGACCATATAAAGGAGCTTGGAGAGATGAGCTTTGAAGCTGCAAGGGATCTAATGAACTACACCCCCTCCCCACACACACACACTTGGGTAAGAGCTTATTTTAGTAGCAAATGTAAATCATGGGTTGTTGATAATAATATGGTTGAAAGTTTCAATTCTTGGATCCTAGATGCTAGGTACATGCTTATCAGGACAATGATGGAGTATATATATATACAGAAAACAACAATGAACATGTTAGGCCTGAAAGGTCCATTATGTGAAAAATTGATCAATTGTTATAGCCCTATATGTAATGAAAATTTTTAGATAAACAAAGGGATTTTGGCGCTTGGGAGTTGTCTCGACTAAAAGCGAAGAAAACTATATGAATGAGCAGGCACAGCACTGATCACCATGTGTCGACAAATGTCAATGAGTCTCAGAGTAGTCTGAACGATTGACTATTAACAGCGTTTCTGATCAACACGATACCACTTTGTGAGAAATCTTCTTACTGCCAGGATCATTTGCTTATTTTGCTTGCATTGATTACAAATGTTTTCATTCTTAGGTTTTTGCATAGATTTGGTTAAAATTTTTAGTTTTGATAGGTTCTTTGGGTAAAAATAAAAAATAAAAAATTTCAAAAGCTTGAGTGAGTTTTGTTTTATGCATGTATGTTAGGCCGATGATGACAAATGATTGAACTACTTATAGGTTTTGGAAAATGAAAAGCATAGCCATTCACCATAAAAGTCGCTTGTTGGCCAAACCTGCTAGAACTTTGACCACATTACACGTAAACCTTGCCTTCTAGGATTTTCTCCCATACCTAGAGAAGGTTTATACGATCCACATTACTCTTACTATCTCAAAGAGTTCTAGAACTTATATGATTATCACTCGAGGTGAAATCCTAAACAACACAACAATTAGGAAATGACTTATACCATCATTGGACAGTTTGAGCCTTTCAAGTTAACCCCTACATATCATCATCCATTATCTCCCTATTTGAGCTTATTGTGCTTAACTCTTTCATGATGCCCACTATTTGAACCTCCACCTTTGATTCATTTTCCCATATCTTGATAATTACCCATAGTTGTATGATTTGCAAGGAAATATTCATGAGCCATGACAATTTAGGGGTGAATGAGTGGATTGTGCAATGAAATGAAGGGTGGAAGGAAGAATCAAAAGAAAGAAAAAACAAAGAAAATTTTGAGAAAAAGAGCTCAAACAAAGGAACAGAGATGAGTAAGTTTTGTTTTGTAGCCTCCACAACTTGATTCATTAGGTCCGAAGGGGTGTCTTAACACCTAATACCCTAAGGCCGTTAGTCCGGAGCTATTGGTCAAAGTTCGCTAAGGTCGAGAGAAACCTTACGAGAAATCATCAGGCTCAGGCAATAAGTTTGAGGTGTTTAGGAAAATCAGAAAGCTTGAGGAATGAAGAAAGGAAATGTACGATTATGGGTAAGTTTCAAGCCAAGTGTATACCCTATATCCTACCTTGACCCTTAACCATACATTATAAGTGGATAAAGTCCTAATGATCCTAAGAGTTGTGTGTAGTCTACATTGGTGGAGAATGATATGAAGTATAAACCTATGGAAGTCCAAATATCCATCATTTAGAGATCAATCATTCCCAATAGGTTGCATAAACCCATTCGGGTTAAGAATTACTAGCTAAGAAAGGTTTCACACACGCGCACACACAAATCTCTAGCTTAGAAAAATTCAACTTAGGGGTCATACATTCACGAAGGGTTAACACTTTAAGTTTTCCATTCTCATGTGTGAGTGAAATCTATAAGGCCAATCAACAAATTTGCATCAAACCATCATTCACTCATTTCATAAATATTTCCTTTTGTTTTCACTACTATCTCATGAAACTGGATACTATAAACAATTTTTGCTTGAGGACTAGCAACATCTTAAGTTTGAGAGTATTTGATAGGTGTTTTTTTATACTTATTTATACCCCTCTACCCACCTATTTTTTTGCATGTTTTTAAGGTGTTTCAAAGGCTTCTATTGTCCATTTCCTATCATCTGGGCCTCGGGGTACACTTGGAAGCAAAATGAGCAAAAACAAACCAAAAGTGATTTAGATGTCAATACTATGCAGTCGTTTTCAAGTTTTTTAGCCTATGGGATGACCTCAAGTGGCTCTAATCTTGATTTGGATGAATTCTAGACTTCCCAATCTTTCCAACGATCCAAGGATTGCTTAATTTGGAGTTTGAATGAGAAAGCATGGGCGCTAAGCCTCTAAGAAATCATAAAAGCTGAAGCGGGAGATAGCAAGGTCCATGCCATGGCGCCCAACCTGCTGTCCCCCATAATGAGTATGACGCCACGGTGCCTAGAACGGAAGTATTTTGACGTTTTTGACCTAATTACCCTTAATGAAGTCCAAAGGACTCGAGATTTGGTATTTAAGCCCCATTAGGGTTCAATGATGTGAAGGTTCGGGGACAACTTCATGGAAATGATCGAGGATGATTCTTCAAGCCAAGCTCGACAAGAGATCCAAGGGAGACGCATTTATAAATCTTCATCAAAAAACCTGCATTTTCTTTCTTTCTCTTATCTATTTTTTCCTAATGTTTTTGTTTTCTCTCAGATGTTCGTTATTTTTCTAAGGCTACGACGAAGCCAAATCATGCGAATAATTGATGAGGATTCCGGTTGCAATCTTTTGGATACTGGATTTCATCAGGTTAATGCATTTCATTCTACTTTACTCACTCACTGTGGATTATCGCCATCTTTCACTTGTTCTTGACATCCAATTTGAGATCGAGAGATGATGATTGGATGAGACATTGTTTGGAATGTCGTGTGATTGTTTTACAATAGAGATGTTCTTGAGATTGCATGAGAATTAAAGATTACTTGTTCTTAATGAATTTCTCTATAGATCCGGGTTGATGCTTCGAGAAAGATCACATTTTCTATTAGATGGATTCTTGATACTAGAGAAATATCACAATCACTTTTGTGACCTTATCATAACACATGAAATTTGGATGTTGCTCGACAAACCAAGTCCTATCTTTTATGATTGATTTAGGTGAACTCAGAACCCTTGGATTTTCTTTATCAATTCGAGTAGTTAGAATCTGCTTTGTTTTATTTGTTCCGTATTTGATATCCAACAATAATAGGGTTGGGATAGATTAGCATTTAATAGACATAGTCCTCGGGGTGGGCTGATACTTCACTTATCACTATATTACTTGTCAACGACAGCACTACACAAGGTACTAAATCACATAACAATGACACACAGTGGTATGTTTAAATAAGAAAATTTTCACTTGTAGGGCATGGGAACTAAGTGGTATCCCATGTTAAATAGGATATGTCATATGTGCTTTAGTGCATAGTAAATAGGATCCACAAAACCACATTTCAATTTCGTACCACAGAGACATGTATAGAACTGCATACATGTGTAAGATCATTAATTGGACCTCATATTGAATCTTACAATAAAACTCCAAATACAATAATAAACTCGAACTACACTTTCTAAATTCACTACAACAGTTGGACTTTCACAACACTTCAACGAGCCTTCAATTTCTTCAACAAGCAAACAAACCTGTTTTTGGACACTGTAATTTTTGGAGGCTTCAATTTCTTCAACCAAAGTACATTTGTAGAGCTAACAACTCAAAACTTTCTTCTACCAGAAAATTGGCATTAATGATGACAATGGCGGAGTAGTTGCAATGGAGATGACCAACAAACTTATAGCAATGGAGTATGACGATAGATTCTGATAAAGAACCGGGAAACCATTTTTTTCTCCTAAATTGGTTGTGGTAAGATAACTGCCAGAGATGACAATGGTGGAGTAGCTAATGACACAACGCATTTATCGCCTTCTCATAGACTATGCGTGAAGAACCCATTTTAACAATGATCATCAATACCACGGCTACACTTATAGAGGAAACTAAGAGAAGAAAACAATTTCAGTCCTAAATCGTGAATTAGTGATTTAATGCAGAATTAAGCCCTAATCAAGAGAATTCTATTTACACCCTGCCATTTCTATACAACTTATTGTATAAACTGTTAAACGGATGCTATAGCTGAGCATGTACAGATAGAGTAAATTTTTGTGCCAGAATGTAATTTCTTAATCAATACGCAGTGCTTTACACCTAACGCTGTTGCCATGTACGATAGAAATAACAGTCATATGCTGATGTGGACAAATCGGAGACGACAAGAGCTCAAGTGAGCTAGGAGAGAAACGTTAGGAGGTTATTGGGCCGAGAAAAAAGCACACGGCGTTGGTGTGTTAGTAATAGTAGTACTTTGGTGCAAAACCCAGACTGTTTTTGCACCTTATCCCTCTTCTCAATGCGCATAGCTGCAAACCTTGAATGCACTCCGTCGACCCTTCCTGTTCTTTTCCAGTACAACACACTTTTGAGTCTCACTTGTCCATTTTATCGTCTTCCTATCGCACTCCCAGCAACAATGAAAGCTCTTATCTCACACACCGCGGTTCAATTTTCACCTCCATCTCTCAAGAGGTCTCTGCCTTACAAAACTTCACCACCCACCCTTCCGTTCCTCACAACTTTCACTCGCTTCCTCCTTTCTCTCCGGCGAAGCCTATTCCCAAGGTTTTCATCTGTCTGCTGCTCACATTCCGGGTCGTCTTCTTTCTTCTCCTTTGTTCTCATTATTTTCGTTTGAATTTGGGCTTGTTAGGTTGTGCAAGTGATGAATTTGGATCTTCCGATGACGGGGAGTGTTGAATTCGATGAAGATTTCGTGGTGGAGAGCTGCATTGTGAGAAATCTTCCTCCTGCATTGACGCTGGCTAGGGGCTTGAGAAGATTGACGCTGTTGAGGAGTTGAAACTGAATCCTCCTTGCTAGCAGTGGCATGTATAGGTTTCCAGGTGAGGTTCACTCGGTTTTTCGTTTCCTAGCGTTCATGGTGGTTCATAAAATTAGGAAGGAAAATTGGATTCAAATTATTATTAGAGCAATGTATGCTGAAATAAATACGCTTGAAAATAGAATTTATTGATACTGCATCCTGTTGATGTCAAAATTTGAATTAACATGGCAGATTCAAAACTTATGGCTTCACCAACATGCTAATGAAATAAACAAAAAAGAAAAAGAAATATATATGCTATTCTTCTTATGTCAGTATATGAATTCTGAGCAGTCTGTGTTTGTGTTATGGTGGTGTTTGTTGTTAATACCCCTATGTTCATGAAATTTGGATTATAAAATTGCAGATTGCCGTGCCTCAAGTCCAAAAAGCGATGAATTGGTTTTTTTCTCAACCTTGTCGTCGGTAGTGTTTCTGTTTTTTCTTTCCAAGGAGACGAAAACTTACCATAAATCACTTTTTTGAGGGAACAGGAGTTTTTGGAATAGGTTCTGCAGTTCGCTTTATGCATCCTTCTTCCAGTACCTCGGGAGGACAAAATTCATTCAAGAGGTTAATTTTACCCTTATCTTTGTCTCTTTCTTGTCATTTTAGCCTTCTTTTTAGGGATATCCAGTCGAAAACCTTGATGAGGTGAGTGAATCAGAGGTTGTAATCTTTGTCAATGAATTTGGCTTTGCTTTTCTGAAAATTGGAGTAAATGCAAAAAAGAAAAAAAAGAGAGGAAGCAACGAAAAACAAAAATAAAAACTTGTGAAACACATTGAAGTTTGAATAAGACATCAATACATCAATGACAGAGTTGTTAAACTAGGAATGGTAATTTCATTTGGAAGAAAACACAGAAGGGGTTGACTTGAAGGGGTCATGCAGCATGCTTTCAAGCAGAGTTTTGTTTTAGAGGTGAAAACACATTCTTCTCAGGGAACCTTTGATTTTCTTAGAGAAAATAACCAAAACTAGGGACATCTATGTCTTATTGATTCCAAGAATAATAGACAACAAGAAAACACATAGACAAAATGTATACATGTCTTCTCCCTTTTTTTCTTTCATATAAAAAATTCATTCACCATAAGTATTATCTTCATAACACAGGAATTGATAACTAAGTGAAATCTAGTTCTCAAAATTATATTGAGTTTGAGAATAATAGGAGCCAGCAAATATCATAAAAATTTCAAATCATATTTGCCACCAACTGACCCCCAACTCCCAAATTGAAGGAAACTAATTAGTACTTTTTTTTTTTTTTTTTTAAACTGATAGAGATAAAGAGAGTAAATTATAATAGTGGAATAGCTGAAGAACTTATGAGACAAGGGAAAAATTATAGTAATAAGATAGCTATCTCTTTGAACTTATTAAGGGTTAGTGGAGAAAAATAGTAATGCTAAAACTAAATACCTTAAAAAAGAAGTTCAAAACAAATAATCTATAAACATAGTTAGCATTTTCTTTATTTCAATCTTCAACTTCCATAAATTACTGTGCTAAATGTGTTGTGGCATCCGCACTATGTTGGGGAGTATACTTCCTTAAATTCAAAGACTCATAATTTGGACTGTCAATGAGATACAAAATGACATGCATGACACTAAAAGCATATTATATGCAAGCATGACCTGGAAATTATATCCGTTGGACCAATTTTGTAGGCTAAAAGTTTGTTCTTGTGAAATAAATCTGATCTAAATTAGTTTGGCATGCAACCTAAATCAGGGAATGATCTCAAAGCTTTATTGTTGGTTCTGGCAATGTAGATTTCTTAGGTTATTCCAATCGTTAACCAACCTCATTGTTAGTTAAATTGAATTATTTGAAAGTCTTACAACATCGAGAAAACAAAAACCCCAATTGATTAATTTAGAGACGAATGAGATTCTAATAATCTAGATTTATAACTCGAACTTAATTGACATAATTTCTTATGATGGGCATGGCATGCAGTTTTCACCTAGACCGAGGCAAGATGAGGTTGCTTTAATTTCTTCTTATATCTCTGCGATTCCTCGAGTGGCGCAAGTAAGTATCTATCCTCTATAAACTTACTCATCTCATCATCTTATCTTTTAACTTTCCAAATCCAATTCTCCAACTACAAACCCTAAAATCAAATCTTGTTCCATACTTCTACACCCTTTCCATATACTTTGTGTCATCCTAGAAACCATAAATATCATTATCCCTAACCTTTGAGAAGCCCCAAATTCATACATAGCACTAGCCTACCTTAGAAAAACCCGAAAACTGCAAACTAGCTCAAAACATGGTCATGGCATCAAATCGAACTAAACTTTCCAAACCTAAAACTCTTCATTCTAAACCTTTTATTCCATCACATATAACCCCAAATAAGCCCTATAACCTTGAAAAACTAGACTTGTCCCTTTATCCTTTAAAGTTACATCCCATACCCCTAAATCCAATACAAACCCATCCCTCTAACTTACCCAATCCATTATATCATCCATCACGGCCTCCGTTCTTGCATTAGCCTAGAGGGAGAGAGTAATTTCAAAATCAAGTCACTTTGTGTAGCTTCTCAATTTATCGTGATATCCATACTTGATTCCAAGGATGGTGATCTTATGGTCGAGTAAGATCCACAGAGGCTTCCTAAGTGGTGGGGTGTGAGTTTCTGGAGAAAATCATTTGATTAATTAGTCTATATTATGCACCAAGCAGGCTCTGGCATTTGAGATCTGCTCGCAATGCCGAATTTTCAGTAAGACACAGATATTTAAGAAAGATAGTCTTTCTCAAGTAGTTTATCAACGTGGAAGTTTGAGGAAAAAAAGAGGTGTTTGGTGCTGGGTGGTTCAAGGGGGAAGGTTTCTGCATAGAACGCTATGAGATCAGAGAAACTGAGAGATTTTTAAAAATAGTTTTGGTGGTTCAAGGGAAGATTTTCCCCCCATCCCCACTTAAGGGAGGTTCTTGCTATGTAGTTGTAAGAGCTTCATCTTGTATTTTTTCTTGGTTTTGATCCAGGTAATAGTGCTCTGATGGTTCTATTTGTAGCCTTCCCAAAAAACAGATGACTTTAACTCTTTCGACGGAGAGTAATGTATGAATAGTTTTACTGCAGGTATCTCTCAATTGATTCAACCTGTGTAACAGCTTATGGCTTTGTGAATGCCAATTTCAATGAGTCATCCTCCATGAAGCATGAGGCTGGTTCATTTTACCTTTTTATTCCTCAGGTAAAGTTATATTTTTTTGTATGTTTAATCTTGCATCTTGCAATGCTTTTCTTTTCTTCATTCTGATTTTATTTTTCTTTTTATTTTTTTAATTGATGGTTTTGTGAAAACTTTTTTTTATGCATGTGTTTTTTGCTTTAAGTGTCAGCAGAGGGTGTCGCTTTACATGAATTTTCTCTTGAAATGAGAATCTTGTATTGGCAGATTGAGTTAGATGAGGATGAAGGCATTTCTATTTTATCGGTCACATTGGGTTGGAGTAACTCTCTCTGTTGTACATTTGAGGAGTCCATTCATTCTTATGACTTATCTCTGTACTAGGTATTTTAGTTATTAATATTATTCAGTATTTTAAGTAGATATTAATTTGAGTGCTCTGAGTGTAATCTATCTAGCACGAAGCCCTAATAAAATTGAGCTGCTGGCTAGATGTTTTACTTTTCTGTATGTACTGTTTGATTATTAATGATATTTGTGCTAGCCATTTCTCTCTTCTCTCCAAATGTACACTGCTTACATATATGCAAAAAGCAAATAAAACATAAAGAATGGGAATGCATGGTTGTTAGCTCTATTTTTGGGTCATCTTGGTCTCAACTCTATAACTGTGCATTCTGGGGGTGATGATAAACTCCTTTAGGATTTTGCTAAATGACCAAAATCATCGTGCCAAGGCACATAACATAGTATTGAGTTCATATCTTTTGTAACTGTGCTAGGGATTTTGATTTGGAATTCCATGTTTTCCAATTTCCAAGTGGAGTTTTTGCCAACCATAATGACAATTTTGATTGAGATGGTGCACTCTCGTCTAATTTCTATTTTTTCTTAAGATCTGTATTTTATGTTTCATCTATCTACTTTTTTCCTCACTCATCATGTTTCTTTATGATGTCTTGTGTGATGTTTTGTCTATCTAATTCTTCACACTTACTATGTCCATTTATGATGTTTTATGTCTCTCTACTTTGTTCCACACTCACACTGTTTTCAGGCTCTTCATTCTTTGTCCTCCACAGAGAGATATGACAAATGCATAAGATCTACCCTCAGAAAGTTTGATTTGGGTATGATGGAACTTTTAAAATGGTGCACCCACTGTTGTACTTGTTAAGGTTATGCTGTGGGATTATTTATTTGCATTTAAAATGATAATGTTCAGGTACAAGGCAGTTCTAGATATCACACACACAAGTTATCTTTATGTCGTTTTTTCTGTTATTATTTTTACGCTTGAAGTGCTAATTTTTAGTTATATTACCACACACCAATCATGCTTAGTTGATTTTTAAGAAGAAGCTGCATCTTGTCAGAATGTGTTCTTTGATAACTGTTACCACGATTTTCCTGCAAAATGCATTTTACTGCTTACTATGTACATCTGTAGAAAATATGGATTCTAGAGAATGCACAAGAAATGTAAAATACTACAATACATTGATTATCCACCTCTCATATTTGGAATTGCTGGTAATTCCATTTTTAGACTGGCCCAATCATTACCTAAAGGCTTCTCTTATATCCATCTATAAATATTTTAAGCCACAGTGCATAAATGTGGGTGGTTAAACGGAGACCACAACCCGATTGGATGGCCTGTTTTATCAAATTGTTGGCTGTAAAAAGTGAATCTATATGACATGTTATGTGTATGACAAGTCTAGGATGATTGTCTACAATCAAAGAAGGCATGCTAGGTTTCAATGGTTTTTATGATTTAAGAAGAGGGAAATGGTGGGACTAAAATTGAGACGGGGGAGGGAAGAGGGAGAGAAAGAGGGAGGTCTTATAAGATTCATGATACCAATGAACTTCCTATCGGACAAAAACAAGAAAAGAAAAAATAACTGAAAGTTCTTTGAGCCATCACTCCTAATTGCAGCTCCTTAGTTTGTATGTAGTAATGGCGAATTGTTAATCACTACTTCCACTGTTCCTCAACTTTTGTTGAGCTGTGCTGAAAGTTGTCTTCTATTGCTGGACCCTATGGGTAGCTTTTCCTATGCTTATTTTCTGGTTAGAGTAAATGAGGTCATTTTGATTTGTGAGCTATGATTGTTCTCTGGTTAAGATTAAATGAGTTCATTTATGTTGAAAATCATAGGATATTCTTAGAATATCTTCTGATTTATTCCCTACATTTCTTGTACAATATTTGTCCTTCCTTTTTGTACTTGATTTGTTTCCTTTTTATTATGTCATCTTGATGTATGTAAGTAGGTAAGACTTGTACTGTTTTATCTATTCAATCAATAAGAAAAGCATCATTTTCTTATATTTCTTCCTATGGTATTAGAGCTATGGAAGGTTTGGGTTAGGGTTTTAGTGTGTCTTCAATTCCGACAACCCATCAAATAGTCGGATCTCTTTCCGGCCACTCCACCTTCATCACGTAAAAGCACGGAATTCCTTCGGTCAGCCATCGCACCACATCACCGTCTGTATTTCTTCCGACGATCACCCTCGCGACGAGATATCCCCACCGCCGACTCTTCTAGAGCCGATCTATCCATCTGAGCCAGAACTTCAGCACTAAGCTCCCACGCTACGCCACGCTGCGGTGTCTTTCTCCGACAAATCGCCCTCACGTGTTTGGCAGGAGTGGGTGGCGTGTGAGTGACCCTCCCACACGGATTCTCCTACCTAGCTTGTTCTCAACGCGTAGCTCAGCTCCTGGAACTTCCATCTCAAAGCCTCCATCTTCTCGGGTTTTGCCCATTTTGTCTTCTCGATGCGCATTTTCTTTGGGCTCGATCCGTCTTTTTCCAACAAAATTCTAACATCCTTCACAGCGCTTCTCTCACCTTCAAAGAATAGGTACTCTTTGTTTTCCTGCTAATTTTGTTGATTTTCTTACTATGGTTATCAAAGCTCGAACTTTCTTCGCTTCTATCTAGAACTTCCCATGATAACCGGGCTAATCGACCAAGGAAGTGATAACTATCACCTGGCCAATTTCACATTATGGTTTACTCGGAAATGGTGTTTGGTTCATCCGACCTCTACGAAGTCTAGTGTTGTCAGATAAAAAGCCCCAAGGGCGAAAACATGATGCTTTACTCTGTAATACTCTAGCAATCCATAGAGCCCAAAACACTCGACAACCTTAGGGATTATCAGACCTGTCAGCCTCTTTGGACCCAAGCAAAGAATTTATATACCAATGATGTTCAACACCTCAATCATGGTCATCTCTCTACCGATAGTCTAGAGGTAGCTCCCGGGCATGGAATTATCTTCCTTTGTTGGACGAATGTTTGCATTGAAAAATGAGCTCATATCTGTCCTGCTTAAAGTCATTGATTCTAAGACCTACTTGTTCAACATGGATTAAATCTTTATGACCCTTACTCTTATTAAACTTGGCACAGAGTTTGACAATATCCGAATGTATCCTCACGGGGCCCGCCTATCCCGACCTTCGATGACATTTTTCTGTTATCGTGCCATTCATCCACTCCGCGACTTGCCTCTCGCTCGAGGCTTCCCTAGACACTCCTGATGTTGCTCCATCTAACCTCGTGATTCTTGAGTGTTCATGGTGGCCACCGAGGCAAAGGCTAACAATCTTATTGTATCTATCAGATTCATTGTAATTGATGTAGTTAGCCTCCCGAAACGGTGTTACCGCCATGGTCAGTCACCGCACCGCCTATGTAGCCCATTCTTTGAACCGCCTCCACCTCCGCCGAGGATCACCGCCTTAATCTCAGTGGAGTGATTCTGCACCGTGAATATGAGGAGTTTACCACTATGCCGCTAAATTCGTCTATTGCGAGGTCGCCTGTATTGGTAATGCTCTCCGCCATCTTACACAGACTGATCTATGATCTCTTACTCACTCTGATCATCCCAGGTCACTGACTTTCTCTCCTTACTATCACTTCACCCTTACCTATGATTACTTTAGCTAATGATTAAACCATGGCCAGCCGCTATTGGCACCGCATGTCTCCTCCCATCTTTACCTCTTACTTATGTTCTCTATGTCCTTGATTCTCCATTTAATCTTATCTCTGTCAGCAATTTAATCCATGACCTTAATTGTTCGAGTACCTTTTCTCGCTCTTCCGTCGCCTTGTAGGACCGGAGTACGGTGAGGACGATTGACATAGGACATGAGTCTTAAGGCCTTTATCATCTCAATTCAACCCCATTTTCCACCGTCTGCACTTCAACGGATGAACCTCTCTTCTCATCCATCTTCGTCTCGATCATCCAAACATTTCCAAGCTTCGGAAGATGGTTTCTCGCTTTTCTAGCTTATCTTCACTAGAGTGTGAGTCGTGTCAGCTTGGGAAACATACTCGTGTTTCGTTCCCTAAGCGCTTAGAGTCTCGAACCAAGTCTCATTTTGAGCTCATCCACACTGATGTTTGGGGTTCGTCCCGAATTGCGTCTACTTTAGGTTTTCGGCATTTTGTTACATTTATTGATGATTTTTCCCGTTATACTTGGCTATTTTTAACGGCGAGCCTTAACCGGCTATTTTCAAGATTCCAAAATTCTTTGTTGGATTCTAATCAATTTATACTTATTCGTATCTTACGCAAAGGATAATGCCTCGAATACCTTCTCGCTTCTTTCTCTGACTTTTTATCCTCCCATGGATTCTTTCTTCGCCTTATCGGTTTACACTCCACAACAAATGGAAAATGAGCTCAAAGAATTGTTACTTAGTCAGGAGATGCCTTGCAATCTTCTCTCCTTCACCATACAAAGCCAACGCTGGGACGCTTATCTTAACCGCCCGCTATTTGATCAATTGCATTGCCCCTCTTCTCATCCTCTAGGTGATCAAGTCTTTGTCTTCTCTCTTCCTAATCAACCCATTTTGCTTCTCTTCACGTGTTTTCACGCACTTGTTTTACACATAATTTACTCCCGGGCCAAGATAAACTTTCTGCAAGGCCGTGAAGTGCATCTTCCATGGTTATTCCCGCCTTCAACGTGGGTACCGCTGCTATTCTCTCGATGCACATCAATACGTTTCCACCGATGTCACCCAAACATTCTTCTATTTTCACCCCCGTTTCTACCCCGAGGTCTGCATTCCTACCTCTCATATTTCCCATTCCCATTTATCACACCGAGTCCCCGCCACGCTTTCGCCTCCATTGCAGATTTATACTGGCCGGCCCACGCACTCGACACACCGGTCTCCCGATGACTCATCTCCTATGGCGCCCTCCTACACGACGCCCGTCTTGCCGTCTCCCCTTGATCCTCCCATTGCCATTCAGAAAGGTACTTGTTCATCTCGTAATCCCCATCCTATTTATACTTTCCTTTCTTTTCATTGTTTATCTTCACCATATTGTGCTTTTATTTCCATCTTGTCTTCTGTTTCTCTTCCTAACACTGTACATGAGGTCTTCATCCGTTTGAAACAAAAGAATGGTTGAAGCAAATGACTACTTTGCATTCTATCGCACATGGACCCGGTCCTTTACATACCGGCAAGTCCTCTATCATTGGTTTATACCAAGCAAGATTGGTCCGATGGCCTGGTGGATCTCTTAAGGCTCGCTTGCTGCCAGGATGGTACCGGGACGCGAGTTCTACACTCATAATCATCATTATCTTCATTCTAGTCCAAAGTCAATAAACAAAGCTTAGTGCTCCATTTGAATTAGTCCATTCAGATAAAAGGGGTCCATGTCCAATTGTGGTTCTAACCCGGTTCGACATTTTGTCACTTTTGCACGATTATTCACGAACCACTTGGTTATATCTGATGAAAAACTGTTCTGAGTTATTTTCTTATTTCCGTGCCTTTTATACAGAGATACACGCTCAATTTCATATTTATGTTCAAAGTCTGAGAAGTGATAATGCTAAATAATATGTTTCAAAATAGTTTCAGTCATTCATGCTTCAAAATGACATCCTTCATCAGACCTCCTGTGTTGATACTTCTTCTCATAATGGAGTTGCTGAGAGGAAGAATAGACACCTCCTTGAAACTGCCAAAGCTCTATTATTTCAAATGCAGGTGCCAACATTAGCCAGATGTCGCTTTCCACCGCTTGTTTTACTAATCAATGCCTTCCTAGAATCGTGGACACTTTCAGACCATTACAATTTTTTCAAATAAACCCCCGCTTTCCCATCGAGCCCGATATTTGATGGCTGGCTTGTTCGGCATGTCCGTCTCGCATGTGTCTAAACTTGATCTTAAGTCATCATGTATCTTCCTCGTTACTTTCAGCTTCGGCTTGTGATATGCAGCATATCCTGGGCTTCAAGGTACCTCAAGCCATACGTCATTTCTCGAGAATGCTTTTTCTCAAGACCCACCACAATTAATCAACCCGGAGGATGGTGATTTGTCGCTATACCTGCCGCCAGCCCTCGCTCCGCGGCTTCCCGACAAAGCTTCCTATCACCTCGTGCTCCACACTTGGCTCCAACACACCCCAGTCTTGAACCCTCCACCAATCGCTTTCAACATCGATCCAAATAGTGATGATCTCCTATTGCTTCCATAAAGGTGTAATGTCAGCAGGCTCATCCACTTTCTCCTTTGCTCTTATGACCACTTCATCACATTCTTAGTATTCCTTATCGCATCCGACTCTATTTCTGCCTAACAAGGTTCCCCGCCCTCGCCACCCCGGGCTGGGTATACTATTATGATAGAGATGCATGCTTCTGATCGACAATGGTACTCAGACTTGTCTGCTTACCTATCGGGAAGAAAGCCATCGTCAGTTTCAAAGTATGCGAAGGTTAATCTCGATGGATCAATTGCTCGGCTGAAACCCGCCATTGCAAAGGGCATGCTTAAACTTCTAGGTGGATTACTTTCATACCTTCTCCCTGCTACATGGATTCATTCGGTTTTTATTTCCTCGACCGCTCTATAATCGGGATCTCCACCAGCTTGATATTAAGAATGTCTTTCTTGACGGGCGACCTTAGAGGAGGTTTATATGGAGCACCGCAGCTCTTGTTGCCAGTGAGATAAGTGGGGTTGTTTGCCTAAGTCTTATGATTTGAAATAGAGGTTCGTATGGTTTGGTAAATTCAATAAACAACTTGAGGAATTTTACATGTAGAAGAGCAATATGACCACTCCGTCTTCACAGAACTCCTGCTCATGTATCATTCTCTGTTTGCAGTGTATGTGGATGATATCAAGACACCGATGGCGACTCTCAAAATAAGATTTCATCTCTTAAGTCATTTTTTCATAGCCAATTCCATACAAAGGAGGACTTAAGGATGCTAAGATACTTCTTAGGCATTGAAGTTATGCCAAGCAAACGTGGAATCTTCTTATCTCAAAGGAAATATGTGCTTGATCTATTGTCTAAGACTGTAGTCGGGGTAAACCATGCAGCTTCCTCTATGGTTTCAGCGCACACCTTACTAGAGGCGAAACATTCGGCGACCGCTGAGATGTAGAAGACTATTGGGAAGTCAATTACCTTACAAGAACCTGATATCAAGATGCTCTATTAGTGTTGTAAGCCAATACATGTCTTCTCCAACAGTTGATCATTGGGTAGTTGTAGAACAAATTCTATGTTACTTGAAAGGAGCCCTGGGATGTGGTATTTTTATACGTGATCATGGGCATATAGACTCAGTGTTTCATGATGCTGATCATGGATTAAGGAGGATAGAGGTCCAAGTCGGGTACCGGTGTTTGATGAGGGAATTTATAGTCAATAAGAAAGCAAGCAATGTGAGTCATTATTTCGATTCCAGCGTAGAGTATGAACATAGAGACATATGACACGATTCGTATGTTATGGTGGCTTCATCAACTCGATGGAAGCTTTCCGCATTAAGATACTACCCTAGTAAAACTCGTGTGATAACCAAGTCGCTCTTTATCGCTTCTCTAATCTAGTATTCCATGAACGAACTAAGCATATCGAGATGGATTGTCATTTCATTCGTGAGAAAATACAACTCGGCTTGATTTCTACCGGATATGTGAGGACTGGAGAACAATTGGGTGATATCTTAACAAAGGCTCTAAATGGACCTGTTAAGATCTATGCAATGTTTCGGGCTTCGATTAATATCTATGCCCAACTCGAGGGAAAGTGTTATAGCATCTACTTTGCATATATAGAGTTGTAATCTATTAGAAACTTGTTTTATAGAGTTATAATCTATTAGAAGGTTAGATAGGACTTTTATATATATATATATATATATATATATATTCAATGGATCAATGAAATACATGTAAAATTTTTTCTCCACTCTCTCTTGATTCTTCAGTTTTTGTATTATTCTCTTTGTTTCCTCGGAGTTTTTAGACCAAAATAGTGTTTGTGGGGAAAAAAAATGACTAATTTAGTTTTTCAGCTAAACTAATGCCCAAACTAGTGTGTTTGACAAATGCCATTGTTCTTGACAACATTTTTCCTTTAAAAGTTCAAATGTCGCAATCACGAACCGCAGATTTGAATTTGATTCAATTGTCGCTGCCTTGGGACAACTGTATCTCAATTTTAAATTTTTCAAATGCTGGCATTTGAGTCTTTATTTGCCCCACTTCTTCTCCCCCATTTTCTCTCATTTAAGAATTATTACAAACAATTGCCGCCGGGGCTATGGACAACGGCATTTTATCAATTTACTCAATTGCCTGTCCATGACAAATGCATTATGCACTATTTTTTGATTAATTTTGGCTAAACCAATTTTATAATTTTGTTTTTCAAATAAAGTATTTTGGTCTAAAACTCCTTTCTTGGAGCATCCCCTATATACCCTTGTATACTTCAGCGCTTGCCCCTCTTTTTGTTAATATATTACTTAATTTGCTCATAAAGTATGAGAAAATAAAAAATAATATAAATTGAGGTATTAAGACGTGAACTATTTTGAGCTAGGGTTCAATCCACATCAACAATTAATCATGAATCCAGTAACTTTTTCGATTCACCGGTCTACAGAAAATATTTAATTTATTTGTCTGTTGTAATGATTGCCACCTCATCTAGTAATATCCCCTGCTCTTTTTCAATCTGGGACCACTTTAGAAAGCCTTCTGATAGCTAGTCATTTATTCATTATTGATACACTCTTCCATTGTTGAAACATGATTTTGTAGGTATACATGAAAGCTTTCTCACTGATTGAAAAGGATATTGAGGCGGACCTCCAATGGAGCTGGTACTTCTCCTGAAATTGTTCATCCTAAAGTTTCATTTTCCCATTGTGCCTCGGGGAATGGTCTTATTATTTTTGATTGAATCCATGATTGAGTATTTACTTTTAGCTGACTGTTTTTACTTCCTCTACTTGAAGGAGGCTCCATTTTCTGTCAGTTCTGCATCAGGCTTTCGCCATCGTTACTGTTAAGTAGTAACATGGTAAGCAACCTAATTTGGTACTATAGAAATAATATGCAATATATTTTCCTTATTATAACTTCAAGATATGACAGTTGAATATTAATGACTGGTTTGGGTTACAATTTTGTGCAGTTCATAATAGACTGTTGCTCATGTGCAGAGCAGATATATAAAAACTCAATCCCACTCAGAATCCATATCTAATAAAACAGGTTATGCAAATTTCTGAATGCAAGCAAACTATATGGCCTGTCTAGAAAAAAAAAAAGTATTCCTCATAGAGTAGTGTTTGGTTTGATAAGCCTTCTGCCTGACTTCTTGGAACCTAAGCAGACTTGTTGAAAGCCAGTGGAACTCCAAGGTGGTAAGGAACTGTATCTGAAGAACAGAAAATATACCCACTAATGATGAAGCCATGTTGACAAGGTTATCTGGACGGTTCTACTCACATGAAAGGCTCTGTTAGGTTCTTTAGCAACCTTGTGTAAACCAGCCTTATTGGAACTACCATTGAATAACATGGGTTGGGACTCTGGTTAGGTCTTTACAACAAAGCCAAGCTTGAAAGTTCTGATATCTTACTCTCTTGGATGCTTTTGTTTTCCCAGGAAAAATTCTGCAAAGCAACAGAGATTAGTTGGCTTCATGGGACTGAATGTTGGACCAATCAAGAAATGGAAGGATACTATGGTATGTGAAAAGAAGGGAGAAAGAAGAGATGTGGAGGATAAAAAGGATGAGGCGAGCAGTGGAAGGCCTTCAAGGCTTAAATACAGGAACCCATTAAACATTGTAGAAACCAAGAGGAGAAGAGAGTCGAGGAATGAATTTGCGTATCCTCCCATTGATTCATCATACATATATGTAATCGAGATACCTGAAGGCACTGTGTTTCATTGATGACAAATAACCTATTTATATACAAGACAATCCCTAAACAGTCAGGAAAGCATACGGTTTCCTAACTCTACATGAATACATGTTTCCTTCAAATCAGTTTCTAATTCTGCAATGTTATAATATTCTCCTCTAAGTTGAGCACAGAGTTGATCATTTCAACTTGTTACAAAGATAGATGACTAATCTCACTAAAAAAGGTTCAGGAATATATTCTAATTGTCTCCGCTTACACATCCCGAGATCAACCCCAACTAATCTTCTCTACCTGACAAATGATAATCTATCTCCATGTATGTCGTTCATTCATGAAATACCAAGTTAGATGCTATATGCATGACACCTGGTTATCACACCCAAGCTCCGAAGAAAATCAGTTTCAGCGTTTACTCACTAATAACTGACGTATCCACATGATCTTGCATAAAGACTGTGCCATAGCTTTATACTTTGACTCCATACTAGACCGCGAGACAACACTTTACTTTTTACTCTTCCATGAGATCAGATTTCCTCCAAAAAAGACATAATATCTTGAGGTGGATCTTCATCTCTCCCGGGGACCTAACTGCCAGCCGTATGCCACCACCCGTACTTCATGCTTTTAACAGAACATTCCACGCCTAGGTGCTTTTCTTTTTCAAAGCATAGGATATGCTCTACAACTGCCCAATGATTGATTGTGGGAGATGACATATACTGACTCAAAACACTTACTGAATAAGTAATATTCGGACGAGTTACTGTAAGATAATTCAATTTCCCAACCAGTCTTCTGTATCTCTCAGGTTCTTCGAATAATTATCCTTCCTTAGTGAGTTGTACATTAGGAGCCATAGGGGTACTACAAGGTTTGGCGCCCAATTTCCCTGTCTCAGATAACAAGTCAAGTACATATTTCCGTTGAGATAACAAAATTCCTTGCTTACTTTGCTTACTTCTCATGAATTCAACACCTAAGAAATACTTCAACATTCTTAAATCCTTTGTGTGAAACTGACTATGAAGAAAGGATTTAAGGGATAGTATACCTTTGAAGTGACTCCTAGTGATGACAATATCATCAACATACACTATCAATAGAATAATACTAGAACTAGAATTTTTATAAAAGATGTGAGTGATTACTTACTCTTCTGCATGCCAAATACCTCAACTGCTTGATTGAATTTGCCAAACCAAGCACAGGGACTCTGCTTCAAACCATACAGAGATTTCCGAAGACGACATACCTTTCCCATCTCTCCCTAAGTAACAATCCTGGAGGTTGCTCCATGTAAACTTCTTCCTGAAGATCTCCATGTAGATAAGCATTCCTGACATCAAGCTGATGCAAGTTCCAATCATAAGAAGTAGCAAGGGAGATTAACAAACTAGATGACGTCAACTTCATATTATGATAAATGTATCGTATCAATCAACTCCATAAGTCTCGGTTATTAACTCTTAACAATAAGACGGACTCAATTTGAAGAATGCACCATCGGATTTCTCAAACTTTACTACAAACATCCAACGACAACCAATAGCCTTATGATACCTGGCCCCACATCTGCTTCACACAAAGAGTCACGAGAGTCAGATTTAAGTTGATGGGCCTCCCACCCAATAAACTGGGGCTTCCCTTTGACGCCTTCCATCGCTCTTACCTATCATCGCAGATAGTTAGCCCAACCCGTGTGTAGCGGAGCAGGTTGACCTCGAAAGGGCTACTGGAAGAGGGCTGTCCGACACCAAGCCACAGTCTCTGAGCGAATGCTACCAGCAAGGAGCCACCTAGAGTGAATGTCGGTCCACAGGACATCCGTTTCTTCAAGCGAGATAACGATACGGTCCCACACTCCGCCCACACAAGAAATACGTGAGTTCTCAGATTTCTGCTCACTCGCTCTCCCACCTAATAAGCCAGTCTGGTTAGGCTCTTCCATCGGCTCAGGGTACCTATCACCTCTTCTAGCGTAAAGGCACCAAGTCCCACGTGATCATTGTCATATAAAGCTTCGGTGATTTCTTCCACCATAGCACTACGCCAACCGTATCGATAAAGTCTCAATGACGCAAAGCAGTTATATATGTAATCTGTGGATGCAATAAAGAAGGAATAAGAGGAATGACAATGGTTATCTAAATGTTTAAGATATTAGTGAGCATACCGGCTGCTTACCTTTTACAAAGAGCAATCGTAAGATCATCATTCTCGATTGGATTGGGTGATGAAGCGTACTGTGTTTGACTTGAAATCAAGGGTTTTCTGTGGCTCTAGAATATACTGAAAGTAACTGAGGTTTAACAGAACGGGAGTTGAGCAAGGAAGATATGGTTTCCGAGTCAAGTAGACTGCTAAGAAAATCGTATGTGACCAATAACCATCATCCCCCCAACTAGTAACAAGAAGATAGGAAAATGTGGTGGTCTCAAAGAATGCAACATCGGGCACACAAAGTAACGTCAAGGAGCGACTATAACACTTATACCCTTTTTGAACACGAGAATATCCCATAAAGATACACTTTAAGGATTTCGTATCAAGTTTAGTCACTTGAGGATGGACATCTCGAACAAAGCATGTGCATCCAAATACCTTGGGATCAATAGAGAACAACATATTATTTGGAAACAACTGGTGGTAAGGAATAGCCTAATTTAGAACTGATGATGACATCCTATTAATCAAGAAACAGGCGGTAGAGACTGCATCAGCCCAAAAGTGTTTGGGAACAAAAGAGCTTAGGCAGTCTCAAGAAGATGTCTATTATTTCTCTTAGCTACCCCATTATGAGAGGGTGTATCAATACAAGAGGTCTGATGGAGAATCCCATGTTGTAACATGAAGGAATGAAAAAGTTCCGACAAATATTTCTTGGCGTTATCACTCCCCAATGTTTGAATAAAGACATGAAATTGAGTGTGAGTTTTATCACAAAAAGGCACTAAAATGAGAAAAAGCTCAACCACTTTTTCATTAGGATAAAGACAAGTGACGTGGAAAGAAATTGTCAACAAAACTAACGAAATACTTAACCATTGAAGACATAATCGACAAGCGACCAAAACATCTAATGAACTAACTCAAAAGGAACGGAAGCTTGTTGACTATAGGATTCAAATGCACACGATGAAGCTTAACATATTGACACGACTCACAGTTCAATGATGATAGACTTAAAAAGTGAGGATAGACTTAAAAAGTGAGGATATAACTTCTTCAACAGAGAGAGAAGGATGACCCAGGTGACATGTAATTCGAATGGGGTAACAACTTCAAAACAAGCAATAGACTTTGGAACTTTTGTTTCAAGGATGTAGAGACCCCCAGACTCGCGTCCTTGACCAACAATCTGATTCGTTGAAAGATCTTGAATCAAACAATAATCAGGAAATAATGAGATACTACAATAAAGTGTACAAGTGAGTTTACTCACAGAAATTAAATTAAAAGATAATCGTGGGTAAACTCGTAATCGCAGGTCAAAGTGATTAGTGAGTCTATGAATCATTCTCACTCCAAGGACACAACATGTTGACCCATTTGTAAGAGTAATTATAAAGGTAGATGTGTGGGACTAAAATGTAGTAAATAAACTAAAATTATCTATCATTGGTGGCTCCAGAGTCAATGACCCATGTGAAGGAAGATGAAATAAAACATATTAGTTTTCCCTTACTCCACGAGTGTAGTGATAGAAGTAGATACAGACTTAAGTGATTTCTGATAATGAACCATACTGAAATCTTCGATTTTTATTTTGCAACTTCCTACAATTTCAGGTGTACATGTCCTGGATTATGACAATTATGACACAAAACTCTTCTTGAGGGTTTCCTGTTAGTCATGGAAGCAGATCTAACTCAAATAAGCCTCTTAAAATGCGTAAAATACTAAAAAAATAGGATATTGCAAGGAAAAGAACTACCTTTCCACAAAAAAACACCACACCTGAATGTATTTTAGTCCCAAAAACCAAAAACCACCTCTTAATGTGACTGAATCTCGAAGGAATCAAGGAAAATAGGAAGAAACCCTAGAAAAACATGCCTGTTAGACACAAAATCATTTGAAAACATCGTCAGCCATCGATAAGGAGGCAAAGCGGTCGTGGATCTTCGTAGGTCAAGGTGTTGAGTAGAGGACCATCATCGCCATCTTTTCCCCGTCGAACTGGCTGACCTTTAACATTCGACTTAAAGGGTAATTCACATTTAGTTCCTCATATGTCTTTTTATAGTCCATGAAAAATTTCGTAAGAGACCATTCTTGTTTCTTGGAATGATAAAAGGTTTGACACATCAAATATGTGAGAAATATTCCCGTAGCCATTACACAAATTCCAAATAAGCCATTAGCTCCTTGACAATCTCATAGTTATTAATGAAGGTAAGTTTTTTACCGTCAATGGAATTACAAATTTCAAGGAAGAGACGGGCATCATCCTCCAGCCATCATTACTTCGAATCATCAGTAGGAGGGTCCTTATCAAGATGACTGGCCAAACGTATACTTCTTAAGTAGAGGCGGATTGTTTTATTCCAATCCAAGTAATTGGGACCAGTCAATTTGTCCTCTTGGACATCATTGAGACCGCTTCGAGCATCGAAACAGGCATCTTATCTGCTGAATCACTCATTAGGAAGCCAAGGAAAGAAGATCAAGGCCAAAGAGTACCTCCAAAAGTCAAATACTCAAAAAATCACGCAGAAACCCTAGGTAAAGAGGGCTATTGGACACAAAAAACACCAAAAGCAGCAAATCTAGGTACAAAGTAGGGAAACCAAGTGGACAAGAGGACTTGTTGGCATCGGACGAGGAGATCGGAGTCGGAACAATCCCTCATGCGCCCACATGTACGACGCGGTGGGTCCGCTTGAAGACTTCGCAACACGTGAGCTCCACACGCCTTGTTTTTGGCCAACGATTTTTCCCGGGCAAGCCTGCGGGTCGCTTCATGCTAGCGGTGAGATCCCACTCTCCCTCGAAATAGGTGTTTAAAAAAAAACACCTCTCATAGCTCTCTTGAGCACTCCGGAAAACCTCCTAACAACAATATAAAGTTCTCCCAATTCGAGCCTTAGGCTCTGATACCATGTAGAAACCAAGAGGAGAAGAGTTGGAGGAATGAATGAATTCCTTGTGTATTCCATTGATTCATCATACATATATATACAAGAAGGTTAGACTATACATTAGGTAAGCCAATCTACTCTTCCTAAATGGTTACTGTAATCAGAGATAATTGAAGGAAGAATTATGTTTTTTCATCGATCACAAACAACCTATTTATATACAAGACAATCCTAAACCAAATAGAAAAGCATCATTTAAGTTTTCTAACTCTACATGAATACATGCTCTTTCCCAACTAAAGCTTCTAATTTTACAATACTATAACACTCCTCAAGTCGTGAGTATCGACTGCCGATCATGCCTAACTTGTTACAAAGATAACTGACTCGATCCCCACTCAAAGGTTTTGTGAAAATATCTCATAATTGTTCTCCAGTCTTTACATCCTATAGAGATCAACCCCAACTGAATCTTCTCATGGACAAAATGACAATTCATCTCAATATGTTTGGTCAGTTCATGAAATACCGAGTTAGATGCTATATGCATGACAACTTGATTATCACACCAAAGCTTTGCTGGTACTGAAGTTTCGATGCCCACTTCCATCAATAGCTGACGTATCCACATGATTTTGCATATAGACCGTGCCATAGCTCTATACTCTGACTCCGCACTAGATCGTGAGACAACACTTTGCTTCTTACTCTTCCATGAGATCGATTTCTGTGACATAATATCCCTGAGGTACTCCCATCTTCCTGTGGATCTTTGGCTCCACTTATGGGTCAGAAAGCACCAATCCTAAGATGTCCATGCTTCTTATACAATATTCCACTTCCAGAGCTTCTTCAAATAGCATAGATACGCCTACACCAATCTAATGATTGATCAGGAGATGACATACCGACTCAAAACACTTACCGAATAAGCAATATCCGAGCTGAAGTTACATCAAGATAATCAATTTCTAAATCCGCCTTTCTCAGATCTCTCAGGATCTTCAAATAGTTCTCCTTCCTTAGTTGTACGTTAGGAGCCATAGGAGTGCTATATGGTTTGGCGCCAATTTCCTTGTCTCAGATAACTTATCAAGTACATAATTTCGTTGAGATAATAGAATTCCCTGCTTACTTCTCATGACTTTAACACCCAAGAAATACTTTAACATTCCTAAATCCTCATAAACTGATCACAAGAAAAGGATTTAACATATAATATACCTTTGGAATCACTCTCAGTGATGACAATATCATCCACATACACTACCAATAGAATAACACCATCTCGAGGGCATGTGGGACCTCACCATTGGCATAGGGAGGAACACTGGCCCCCGACGAGCCTTGCCACCAAGTCTGGTGACCGGCAACCAAGCGTGTGTGGCTCAAGCGCCGCTTTTGTCTTTCTGCCTTGTTCCACGGGCGCCGCATGTGGGGGCGCGTGACACCTCCGGTGGACCTCCGACAACCACAACAAAGTGCGTCTCCCTCCTAGGAATCTATTGAGGTGGTTTGTGATACCATACTTCCACCGTTTTTGGGGTTTTTGAGGATTTTTGTTGCAGATCTAGGGTTTTTTCAAGGGATATTTTAAGCTCGTGATTTTTTCAGTGACTATTTTGTGATTTTGTGGCATCAACAAGTGTTTTGAGGATTTTAGGGCCAAATTCCATTCAGGTGTGGTTCTTTCTAGAATTGGTTATTGAGAAATTAGCTTTAGGCAATTCTGGATTCTCGACTTGCCTGAGTTAAACCGCCCCATGATCGACAAGAAACCTCAGTGGAGTCGTCATTACTCGCTTACAATCTAGGTATGTAATCTAGGATTGTAGGAAGTTGCAGAATAGAAATTGAAGGTTTTCGTATGTTCATGAAACATTGAAGGGCTTCTCTACTCCTAGCACTATGCTTGCCGGTTTAGGTAAACCTATCACATGTCTTATTTCCTCTTCCTCCAAATGGGTCATTGACTTTGGAGCCACAGATCATATGACAGTTAATTCCAGTTTATTTATTTACTACGCTTACCACATCCTTCTACCCTATCATATCCTCAGATGGGTCAATATATCAGGTCCTCGGGTCCACGGACAATTTATCATACTCCTTTAATCACTTTAACCTTTGCTATGAGTTTACCACAATTCTCTTTTGATTTAATTTCATGGAGTGAAACTCACTGTATACTTAATTCTAGTATCTTCATTCTTTTCCCCCGATTTGTTTGATTCAAGATCTACGAATAGATTATTTGAGACGTGCGAGCCAGGTCTCTACATCCTTGAAATAGAGGTACCAAAGTCTATTGCTTGTTTTGAAGTTGTTACCCCATTCGAATTACATTATCGCTTGGGTCATCCTTTTCTCTTCTCTATCAAGGCTTATATCCTCGCCTTTCTAAATTTATCCTCATTCAACTGTGAGTCGTGTCAATATGCTAAGCTCATTGTGTGCATTTGAGTCCCAGAGTCAATAATCGAGCCCGCCTCCTTTGAGTTGGTCCATTTGATGTGCGGGTCTATGTCCGCCTGTGTTCCACCGGGTTTTATTTTGGTTACGTTTGTCGATGATTATTCGCGAACAATCGGTTTATATTTAATGAAACCGACGAGTTATTTTCTTCTCATATTCGTGCCTTCTCAAAGGAAATTCACACTCGGCCTGTGCTTTGTTCAAAATCTAAGAAGTGATAATGCCAAAGAATATTTGTTTGAACACAACTATTCATAAGCTCGTATCAACATCCTTCATCATACATCTTGTATTGATATTCCTTCTCAAAATAGAGTTTATTGAAAGTTAAAAAATGTACACCTCTTTGCTTTCAAATACATGTGCCTACATTTTCGCCAATGCCGTTACAAATCTTGTTTTAATTAATTAGATGCATTCCTTTGTCTTGAATTGACCGCTCCGCTTTCAAAACCCCCCTCTTTTCTCATAAATCTGCTTTCCCATTGAGCCTGGTATTTTGGGTGTACTTGTTTTGTTCAGATGTCTGCTTCATATGTGTCTAAACTCCTCGATCCTAAGTCAATAGGCTGGCATTTTCTAAGTACTCTCGAGTTCAGAAGGGGTATAGGTGTTATTGTCCTAATCTTCGTAGGTACCTAGTTTCTGCTGATGTCACATTTCTTGAGAACACTCCTTTTTCTCCAGGCCTGATCCACACTAGTTAAGGGGAGGATGATGATTTACTTGTTTATACTCTTGCCTCTCCAACTCTTGCTTATGATTCTCCTCTGACAAAGCCTCCTATCACTCAGGTTTATACTCGAAGCCTACACCCCTCAATCTCAAGCCCTCCACCGGTTGCTTCGACATCGGATCCAGTTCTTAGTGATGACCTTTGTATTGCTCTCCGAAAAGGTAAACGTCAGTGTACTCATCTAATCTCCTCTTTTTGCTCTTATAATCATTTGTCATCCTATTCTTGTTCGTTTATTGCATCCTTGGACTCTATTTCATTGCCTAACAAGGTTTCAAGCCTAAATTACAGCCGACGAAGGCGGCGATAGAGGAGATGGATGCCTTGACTGATAATGGTACTTGGGACTTGGTTCATTTACCTGCTGGAACGAAAGCCATTGGTTGCCGATGGGTGTTTACAGTGAAGGTTAATCCTAATGGATCGATCACACGGGGCGCCCGTCTCATAAAGGTATGCTCGTACTTACGGGGTGGATTACTTTATACTTTTCCTACGCTGCCGACCTCTATTCTATTGTTTATATCTTTGGCAGCCACTCATGGGTGGGACCTCCATCTACTTGATATTAAAAATGCCTTTCTTCATGAGGATCTTGCAGAAGTTTATATTGAAAGAACCTCTCTGCTTTTTTGTCAGGGGGAGATTGGTAGAGTTTGTCGCCTCCTAAAATCTCATATGGCTTAAAACAAAGAGACACATGTGTGGTTTGATAAAATTCAATCAACTTGTTGATAATTTACATGCGTAAGAGTAAATCCGACCACTTCGCTTTCTATAGGAACTCAGCTTCAAGATCATTACGTCAGAATAGATAGCTGGGACGATATCGTTATCACCGGGAGTGACTCTAAAGCGAGCCATCTCTTAAGTCCTTTCTAGAACCACTCCATACAAAGGACTTAGGATGCTAAGATACTTCGGGCATTGAAGTTATGTGAAGCAACATGACATCTTCTTATCTCAAAGGAAATATGTAATTGACCTATTGTTTCGAGACCTGAAAGTCAGGGTAAAACCACGCAGCTCTTCTACGGTTCTGTGCATACACCTTACTGTGGTAGCGAAACATTTGAGGATCCTAAGAGACATGTAAGACTGCTCAATTACCTTATAGTCACTGCCTTGATATTGCACACCTACCGCTGTTGTAAGCCGCCACATGTCTTCTAATGGGCTGATCATCGGGAAGTCATGAACGTGATTCTATGTTACTTGAAAGGAGCCCTGGGACGTGGTATTTTATACAGTAATCATGGGCATAATATACTTGAGTGTTTCACGGATGCTGATTGGGCAGGATCTGAGGAGGACAAGAGGTCCACTTCGGGGTATTGTGTATTTGTTGGAGGGAATTTAGTCTTATGGAAGAGTAAGAAATAGAGTGTTGTCTCCCGATCTAGTGCAGAGTCTGAATATAGAGCGATGACACAGTCTGTATGTGAGATCATGTGGCTTCATCAACTCTTGATGAAAGTCTGCATTAAGACACCTCCGCCTCCCAACAAAACTCGCGCGACAAATCAAAGCGTTCTTCATATTGCTTAATCCAAGATTCCATGAACTAGATCAAGCGTTATTGAAATAGATTGTCATTTCTCGTTGGTAAGAAAATACAACTCATTGATTTCTATGGGGATATATGAAGACTTATAATCGTGTGCGATATCTTCACAGCGTCTTAAGTGTGGGGACTGGGTTAGTTATCTATAAAATGTCATATGGTTAATATCTATGCTCCAACTTGAGGGGAAGTGTTATAGCATATATCTACTTTACATATAGAGTTGTAACCTATTAGAAAACTTGTCTTATAGAGTTGTAATCTATTAGGAAGGTTAGATTGTCTTTTGTATATATATATATATTCACAGTGAATCAATGAAAAAAACCAAGGAATTCATTCCTCCAATTCTATTGTCTTTCCTTCTACAAGAAGTTTGAAGATGGTGAAAGAAGAAATCTCTACTTTGTGCATATGAGTACATGAACAAGAGTTGAAGGAACAAAGGAGGTTGAAAATGAGAATTGATTTCAGAGAAGTGATTTGAAACATTAAATCGTGCTTCTCTTTACACTGCCTGAGGACTTTAGAACTATGACACAAGTTGTTTAGTCCAGCTAGATTAGATTCGGTTCCACCCAGAAATAATGGTGACATGATGACCGGGTTTGAGGAATACTATTATAGGCAAAGTTTCATGGCAAATCCTTGTTTTATATTAATCAGGAGAGTATGCAACAAAGAAATATAAAGATCTTTGAGGACAAGTGGAGGACTTTGGAGATAATTTTTTTTTTTTTTGATAGGTAAGTAAAACTCATAGATCACAAAAGAAAAGCAAGAGAGGTACCCCACCAGTATACAGGGGTTATACAAAGGGGACCCAAAGGCCTCTATAAAAAGAGCAAGGTAAACAAAAAAACCTTTACCAGCCAAAGAACTAGGCTCTAAATATCAACAACAATTTTCTATGAACAAAAAATCCTGTTTCAGAACTGTAATAGCCCAGGACCAAATGGACAACATAAAAGAATCTTTCAGTCTTTGCAGGGAGAAGTTGGCATTTTCAAAGACTACTCTATCTTTCTCCTTCCAAATTTCCTAAATAAGATGTAGGGGCAGCCAACCCGACTTTCTTTCTGCTTTCCCTATCGATATTTCTCCAACTCCAAAAGATTTCTAGCCATAGGAGGGCACATACACAAACAGCACTCAGAACAAGACAGCAGACCCCTCCCCCCCAAATCTTTGGGCAGTGAATTGCTAGTGATGCAAATCTTCTTCAGCCTCTCCACACAGAGGACACCTAAGCTTGGTAAGGGGGAGATCTCCTCTTAGAGGATTCTATGGGTTAGCACTTCTCTCCCACAAAACTTCCCAAGAAAAAGCCCATTTTTGTAGGATACCAGGAGTTCCAAAACATCCTGAAGGGCAAAACTGACTGTCTCCTTCCAAAAAATTAAAGCAGGATTTAACTGAGAAAAGGCCACCTATAGTCTTCTTCCACACCAATCTATTCTTTACAGGAAGAAAGCAGCCCATATTTGTGGGAGGACTATGACTTACTTTTTGGGCCTCCCCATGGTTTAGCTGTCAAGGGCATTCCTCCCCTAATGTTGTTAACTTGATTGAATATGTTATGTAGACCAGAAGGGTTAAAAAACAGAGCAAAGAGAGGCAAAAAATAGTTTAAGCTCTTTCGTTGAGCTGTACAAACCTGTAAGGAATGTTGAGTTACTTTTCCTTGTATTTTCTCTTGTGGTACCCTTGTGATGCATATTGGAGAAGGTTTCTTTACTTTTGTTTTTGGTCAGATTCTGTAATTTGGGAACGATTTCTCATCCTTCACTTGTATTTTTTATCAATTTTGATGAAATTTTTTGTTTCTGATAAAAAATAAATGTTAAATAATGCTTCCAATGAAACTTTGGCATCTCATTGGCTAAAAATGCTCTTCAGGATCATGCTGCTGTACCTAGTTAGATGGGATAAAATTCATGGGTGATACTACTTTGATATAGTAAAAATATAGAGTATGTGGAAAATGTCCATGCTTTTCCTTCTGGGAAGATTGTTACTTTTCTTTGTTCAGCCTGTGAGCATCATCTTGTTGTTTCTGTTTTCATAAATGCATTATTGATCAAGCTTCTAACATCTGTAATTGACTAGGTTTGTAGTTTAACTATAAAGAAATAGACTTTGGTGAATGTTATTGTTTAGCCTTATGTCTTTTTTCTGCTATCAGATGGATCATTCCAGTGAAAGGAGTTTTTCTTCACAAGACTATGCTAATATCAATGCATTGTGGGCATCTCTCATAATTGAGGAATGCACGCGCTTGGTTTGACGGTGCCATTAATTCTGATAATCAATTTATCCCTAGTTGGGGCCCCTTTTTCACTCTTATTTGCATTCTAGTATTTTTGTGTAGCTCCTGATCAAGATCATCTCCCTTGCTATTGCTGCTTCCACTCATCTCCTTACAACTTGTATCGTGATGCTTTGATGAACGCCTCTGCATTTCATGCTCTTGGTTATGCTAGAGGTTCCTTTATAAACCAGCAGTAGTCACATCATCGGGTACTGCAGTATCAAATCTCTTCCTGCAGTGAGTTTAATTTAATGTTATTAACTCATTTATTAGCTGCAATCAGGCATTTTACATGGTATATCTTCTTAGTTAATAAGGATGACTTCATATTTTCTGGGTTTGAGATTCGAAAAACAATAATTGTAATACAGACTTAAAAATGAAGTTTCTGAATTCAGAGCATCTCTTTCTTTCTTTCTTTCTTCTTTTTTTCGTTTTTCCTGCATTTCGGCCATGTCTATAAACTTGGAATGTTCATTTCATTCTTTGTTTGGTATATGTTGGAAGAAGATGGTCCTCATTTCATCTTCTAGGTTTAGCAAGTTTCTGTTTGGTGGTTACAGATGGTTGCCCCCAACTACGTTGTTGTAGATCTTATCATCTGTAACAAACTCTAAGTCATGAGATTAATTTGAGATAAATAGAGAGAGGTTTGCATGCTATTTTTTGTCATAGGGAAGAAGGTTATGGCCAGGGTAGAGCCAGCCGTGGGCTTCGATCGGGAGAGGCACCATGAGAGAGGCAAAGGGGGGCATGGTTCATGAGTAAGAGGTGGTTTAGCTATGTGCGGATGTACACATAGGGAACTCTCTTGAAACCTATTGTACATTTATGTTCTTCTCATGTCTGGTGGAATAAAAGTCTTTTGCTTCTCTCCTTCTTACTTCTTTCTTCTTCTTCGTTTCTTCTTTCTTCTCATGGCTGATCAGCTTCTGCTCTAAAACCCCCAACAATTGGTGTGGAGCGAGGATCGCTAACATACCATCTCTCAAAATGGACTAGAGAGAAACAACTCCTGCAAAGATCAATGACAATCTTTGTTGAGAATCATAGGATATTCTTAGAATATCCTCTAATTTATTCCCTTTTCTGATTTATACCCTTCCTTTCCTGTACAATATTTTTACTTCCTTTTTGTACTTGATTTATTTCATTTTTATGTCTTCCTGATGTATATAAGTAGGTAGGGCCTGTAATGTTCAACTCACTCATTCAATCAATAAGAAAAGCATCATTTTCTATATTTCTTAACAATCTTGGATCTTGGAATCAAGCTTCTACAAGCATCTTCGTTTAGACAAGATTGGATTTTGCATCATGCATTCTGGAGAGATAGAATGGTTGATGAGTCTTGAGACTTGAGGGTGTGAGGTTTTCTGGTTCCTTTGTAACGTGTACTGTGTTGCCAGGTTGAAGAGAAAATCCAATGGAATAAAGATAGTTCCTGTTTGCATCTTTCTTTTGACTTTCAGGCTTTGCCCTTCCAGTTTTACTCTGGTTTCACTAGTTCATGTTAATTGAACTTGGAGTCTGAAATCTTCCGGTTTCCCGGTTGCATGCTTAAACAAGGTGTGTATCAAAGTGGATGAAGAACCACCATGGGAGATAAGCAGGTCATGTTTGGAAGGGTGCAGTGCACTGTGTGTGATTTTGTGGTGTTGTGAGAGAGTAGGTAAAGAGAAGAGAAGGAGTGAATCTTGGTACATGCCGTGATTCTAGAGCATGCATGCCACTGCTCCTCTCTCTCATCTTTGGGTTCTTATGATATAACACCATCATCAACAACACGAGAGTCGAAGATCTCATGAGTCTATGCATTGCAGTGTGTGATCTTTTGTGGTGCAGAGCCATGAGTGAACATGAGAGAGATGGCTTCTGGTGTGCAATAGGATTTCTCATGATTGAGGATGTGGCCGTGGTGAGAGAGGCATGAGAGAGAAAAGCTAGATGGGCATGGGGTCAGCTGCGAAGAATGTCTCTTCTTTCATACCCAAGGAATAAGAAAGCTTTATTTCTTCTTTCTACCTTGATCATGTCATTAAAACCTAGAAATCTATGTGTGAGTCTTGTGGTTTTTGCTTGAGTTTTCTGAGCTCTGAAAGAAAGTGGTTGCATGAGGCAAATGAGGAGAACTTTGTGTAAAGGGCTGAAAAGTTAGATCCAGCAAGAGCAAAAATCGTGCACAAAAGTGCAGATATATATGCCACAGCAATAGTGAAAAGCAGCTAACCAGTGGCCTGGGTATTATCAAAAGTGCTGGATGACCTTGAATAACGATCGAAGATATTTATGGTCTCAATCAACACGTTTTTTGCGCCGTCATCATTCCGATTCGAATTAACAACGTTATTCAACCCGCGCGGATTCAATTTGAAGAATGAGTTCACCGCGAAGAGATCTTTGGTTACGCGTTTCGACGATTTAATCGATAATCCCGATTATCAACCCAACCGATAAAGGGCCATAACAAATATTGACAGGAAGCGTCGATACGTTAATTCGCCACCCGAGAGAATACGTGCATCATAAGAGTCGGACCATATTTCGATATACCGACATGTCCTTCGCAATCAACTGGTTTAAGGGCAACCAATCACCATCATCAATCTCGAATGGCAATCTGAATAATACCAACTGGCATCGTTATATATATCAACAGATCCCATGCTATTAATATAAGAGCATCCATCTTAATCACATCTGTTTCACGCCGATGAAGAGATCATCGACGTTTAAATGAACTGAGAGCATAAGTATGGAAACAAAGCAAGAGTTAAAGTGAATATCAAGAAAGATAGAAGAAAGAAATACTTATTGAATTAATATGAATATAGATAAAAATTCTACTATTATACACAAGAAGACACAACAATCAAGATTAATGAGAAGATAAGTTCGCAATATGTTCGCAACGATATTCTGTATAACACTCCGCACCAACAAATATAACACGATGGTATTATAACCATACATGGCAAAGTGTCAAGACAGAACGAGCACCTCAAGACAACATAAGATCCACCGCCAGAGGCGATACAGATCACAACACAAGATGAGCTCACATGGACATCAAAAAATATATATTTATATGAACAATGTCACAATCACTAAGGAAGAACGAATCCGCAAAACAATTCCGGCTAATCTTATTTTTGGTGTTCTTCAACATGATATGAACGACATATCAACGCTGCTTCAAAATGTAACGATTTATTCGTAACTAGCGGCGTGGTACAAGAAAACTTTAGGATGGTGTGCTTGTAGGGAAGTAATCTTATTTTTATATGAAGTAAAGAACTAACAGTAGTTGCAAGAAGTAGTGCTGAAGTTGAGTATAGGGTTGTAGCATAGGGAATGTGTGAGTTATTGTGGCTTAAGAGGGTGCTAGATGAGCTAAAAATGATTCCTAGAAATCCTATAAAACTGTATTGTGATTAGTAAAGCAACGATCAATACTGTAAATAACTTGTAACATGATCAGACGAACACATTGAGATTGATCGATATTTCATCAATTAGAAGCTCTTTTTGAAGATGGAGTTATTTGACTATGTCCCTTTGAAGAAACAAGTACCTGATATTCTGACAAAGGGACTTGCTAAATCTATGTTTGAATTCTGTACTAGCAAGCTTGGTTTGCTCAATATTCACAAACCAGCTTAAGGGGGAGAGTAGAAAGGTTCGACTTTCAAAAATAGGTAAGGGTAGAATATAGATGGTTGTATATTTTTAAATTTTAAATCTGTAACTGTTCCTGGTATATAGCTCCTATATTTGTGGGCTAGTGACTCCTAATTTGGTGGTTATTCACTAGATTATAGTAAACTATCCTTATAAACCCTTGTGTTGCATTCAAGATAAGAGAGATTAATCAATAAAAATCTCTTCCTGTTACATTTTTCTTATGCATTGAAAATGATATTGTACAGGGGTTGTTGAGTCAAGTGAAGACTTTTGTAATTCTCTGCCATTTACTGCAGATCGTCCTCCAGAGATGCATGATGCTGGAGCTAACCAGGCAATTAATCAGGTATAAGATAATTGGTTTCATCAGTAAATTGCTAGTGATATTGATTTGCCTTCAATGTTGCACACTGTATTTACTATTATACTTGTTATCTTATTATTTGCATTTATAATGTAATAAAGAGTGTTACTCAGTATTTTTTTACGCACAGCGTGGCTGTAGAATCTATGTTTAGTGATGAGATGAGGACCATTGCAGCCATCATTAAGGTGGGTCTGGGCTGCCTAATGTTACAGAATCACCCACAGAAGCCCTAGTGAAAGTTTTCTCAAAGTATACTCCTCTTATTGGTTGGAAAAACCCATTCATTTTCTGATTTAAAAAAAAGTACACATATATATACCATAGTACAAGAGTCTAACAGCAAGTTTACAATTGTCCTAATCCCTAACTTACAACCTTCCTAGTCAATAGTGAACTATTACAGTTATCCTAGTTTGTACATTAATTGACTAATTTTACAGGCTAATGTTAACTGGTGATATTCACCAAATGTAGCTAATCTAAAGCTGATCAGGCCCTAAGCATAGAAGACTCTGTAGGTTCTCACCAAAGATAGAAAATAGAAACTGAAACTTTATTAAAATTAGTTCAACTAGATTTATGGTGACTAAATAAAGAGACAAAAGCAAACAGCCATGATTTTTTTGTTCTAGAACTAGGTCCTGTTCTCCTCATAAAATCCTGGTAACAAACTGACTTCAAATTTGAAAAAAAAAAACAGAAAATTTCAATCTCCCTACTTTCAGGATGTTAAAGGCTTGATATTCATATTAAACCGAAGTCCTACAAGCTTGAGTTTTTAGGAGAGTTGGTCATTTAACATAAGACGTAGCTTGGTTTGGCAGAGGTCCTGGTACAGTCACCCTTTGCAATTTATTCCCATTTGCTGAGCCTGGAAAGCTCAATGGCGACTCTATTTGATTGATTTGACCTTCACGTGGCCGGTGTGGGTCGCACGTGATGAGGGTATGTTATTAATGATATTCATATTAAACCTAAATCCTACAAGGTCGAGCTTTTAGGATAGTTGGTCGTTTAACACAGGGCATCATGAAATATCTTGATTTTTTGAACAAACATAAATTAAATAAGAAACAAACTCAATCTTTATCCTTACTCCTCAAGTTGGGGCAAATCTGTTTAACATTCCTAGCTACCCCATTAACTTCTCAAAAACAGATCTACTCAGTTGTTTCATGGAAACATCATCCAAGTTTCACTTGTAGCTACATAGGTCATACACTAGGTACCTTCTTTTATCTTGTCCTTTATAAAGTGCCGATCGACCTTAATGTGTTTCGTTCTATCATAATGAACGAGATTGTGCAAGACATCTATAGCTACCTTGTTATCATAGAACTATTTTACTGGCTTACTCATTGTAATCCTTAACTCTTCTAACATCCTCTTGGTTCATTACCCTTCATATATTCCATGGGCTATAGCTTTGAATTCCACCTCGCACCGCGGTACTTGTTTTCGCTTCCATACCCTAAGTGGACCTTCCTCGCCTTCCCAAATCCTCGCCTAATTTGCATTCAAAACACTCGTTTCATTGGCGCCTACGACATCGTATAAAATACCACATCTCGGGGCTCATTTCAAGTAACATAGAATCTGTTCGATAGTCACCCAATGATCAACTGTTGGAGAAGACATGTTTGGCTACCACACAGTATGCAATACTGTATGCCATCAGAAGGTAGTCACTCTTCCCAACTACTTCAATATCTTTTAGGGTCTTCAAACAATTCGCCTTCTCTAGTAAGATGTAGGCTTTGTGCCATAGGGGACTGGCATGACTTTGATGCTAATTTTCTTGTTTCTGGTAATAGATCTAGCACATATATCCTTTAAGATTAGAAGATTCCACATTTGCTCCTCATAGCCTCAACACCTAAGAAGTATTTTAGCATCCCTAAGTCCTTTATGTGAAATTGGCCATGAAGAATTTGAGTGAAGATATACTTGCCATATCATCCCTAGTAATGATAATATCATCAACATACACAACTAACAAGATGATACTTGCTTGAGAGTTTCTATAAAAGATAGAATAATTGGATTTGCTCTTCTGCATGCCAAATTTCTCAATTACTTCACTGAATTTGCCAAACCATGCACGGGGACATTGTTTTAAGCCATATAATGATTTTTGGAGACGACAAACTCTACCAATCTCCCCTTGAGTAACAAACCTAGGAGGTTGTTCTATATAAACCTCTTCTACGAGATCCTTATGAAGGAAGACATTTTTAATATCAAGTTGATGGAGGGATCATCAGTGGTCAAGTAGTGATATAAACAAACTTAATAGAGGTCACTTATAACCGGGGAAAGTATCGAATAATCCACCTCAGGCTTCTCGCATACCTTTAATTAGGTCAAGACGGACCTCGCCGAGCAATCGATCCATCTGGATTAACCTTCAATCAAACACCCATCATCTACAACTACTAACTTTCTTCCCAGCAGGTAAACACACCAAGTCCCAAGTACCATTATCAGTCAAGACATCCATCTCCTCTTTCATAGCACTATGCCAACTAGTATGAGCTAAGGCTTTAGAAACCTTGTTAGGCAATGGAATAGAATTCAAGGATGTAATAAACGAACAAAATGGAATGATAAATGGTTATAAGAGAAAAATGAGGAGGTTAGATGAGTATAATCGACGCTTTCCTTTACAGTATAATAAATGTCATCACTAGCACCTGATCCGCTGGTCAAAGCAAATGGCGGGTGGCTTGAGACTAGGGGTGCGGGGCGCCGCTGAAAGAATAGACGAGTGATAGGAGGCTTTTTCGAGGCGATCAAAAGCGTGGAGTCAAGAGTAAGAAGATTATAAACGAGCAAATCATCATCCTCCCCTTGACTAATGTGGATTGGGTATGGAGAAAAAGGAGTATTCTCAAGAAAGGTGACATCAGCAGAAACCAAGTACCTGCGAAGACTAGGACAATAACACCTATACCCCTTCTGAACTCGAGAGTAACCAAAGAAGATACACTTCAATGACTTAGGATCGAGTTTAGACACATGTGGACGAACATCCCGAACAAAATAAGTACTCCAAAATACCCGAGGCTTAATGGGAAATAAAGATTTATGGGGAAAGAGGGTTTGAAACGGATTGTCCCATTCCAAGACAAAGGAAGGCATTCGATTAATCAAAAAACAAGTGGTGTAAATAGCATCGGCCCAGAAATGCTTGGGCACGTGCATTTGAAATAATAGACCCCGAGCGGTTTCAAGAAGGTGTCTATTTTTTCTTTCAACAACTCCATTTTGAGAAGTAGTATCAACACGAGATGTCTAATGAAGGATGCCATTTTGAAGCATGAATGCTTGAAATTGTTCGGACATATATTCTTTAGCATTATCACTTCACTAATTAAATACTTAAATCGGAAGCAGAATTCTAAGCACAAAGGCAAGAAAGTATAAAATGAATCTGAATGGTTTTTCATTAAATATAACCAAGTCATAGAATAATCATCGACAACAACAAAATACCAAATCCCAAGCTAGTGGACACACAACTGGACATGGACCCCACACATCCGAATGGACTAACTCAAAGAGAGCACCAACTTGTTTATTGATTCTAGGACGAGAACTAAGATGATGAAGTTTTGCAAATTGATAGGACTCACAATCTAAGGACGACAAGCTTGAAAACTGGGGACAAAATTTCTTCAATAGTGGAAGAGAGGGGTGGCCCAATCTGTAATGAGTCTCAAATGGTGTGGTAACCTCGGTACAGAAAAATGGTCTTGGTATTGTAGAATCAAGAATGTAGAGACCTCTAGACTCATGTCCTCTACCAATAATTTGCTTCGTCATAAGATCCTGAAAGAGACAATAATCAGGAAAGAATGAGACAACATTTAAGAGCTCAAGTTAGTTTGCTCACAGATACCAAGTTCAAAGAAAAATTTGGTAAACTCAAGATAGATGATAGGGGAATAGAAGGAGTGGGAAAAATGGTGCCTAACTAAGAACCCAAGATTGTGACCCATCTGCCAAAGTGATAGTGGAAGGTGAAGGTTGTGATTGAAAGGTAGAAAATGTGACTGAATTAATTGGTCATGTGACTGGGGTTACCGACAAGATAGTCAGAATCAGACGGAGACTTTAATGATTCCCGGTACAAGTGGAACTCGTGAGCTCTGTCCGCTGAGAATGGAACCTGTCTCGATCGTATGTGCTCACCAGGGAGCCTATAATGGGCAGAAAGAAATCTTTGATTCCTGGCTCGCAGCTTCTTATAGTCCTATCACATGTCCGTGCCACAGCAATAACATACAACCCCTCTAGAATTGCACTCTCTAAGCAGTTCCTGTGCCACTATTTTGTATCAGTGGCTTTCTTAACTCGCTATCGCTTCGACCAACAAGAAAGGTAATCAAGCCATCTTTGTAATGAAAGAGCGGTGCATGGATATTTCTCGCTACGGAGTATTCTACCGAATGTTTTGTGTATCGATAGAATATGCGCCCCACGTAATCATACTGTAATGGAGGGCGCCTAGGGAAGCCCATCACTTCCATCTTTTCCCGTTGATCTTGCTGGACCTTAACATCTGGATTAAAGGGTAAGAGCACCCTTAACATCTCATTAGGAGGCCAAGGAAAGTAGATCGAGGCTAAAAAGTATCTCCAGAAGAAAGAAAATCAAAAAAATCTCGTAGAAACCCTAGGTAAATAGGGCTGTCAGACACAAAAACCACCAAAAGCAGTAGGTCTAGGTACCAAAACAAGGAAACCAAGTACACAAAAGGACTTGTCATGCCGAGCCAAGACCGGGAGGAGGAGTCCGAGCCGGGAATAGTCCCCCTCACGCGCCTCACACGCGCAGCGGTGTGGACCGCTTGAAACCGCAGTGGGCGTGTGAGCCCATGCGCGTGGTTTCCCGGCCACCGATATTGCAGGCCTGCCGCGGTCGACGACCTCCCTGCCGGCTGAGACCCCACTCCTCCTGAAATAGTGTTTCAAAACACCCCTCACAACTCTCTTTGAGCACTCCAAAAACTCGGCTGAAAGGCCGAAAACTCTCCCAACTGGTACTCCCAAGCTCCGATACTATGTAGAACCAAGAGGAGAAGGCTGGTGGAAAGAATCTCAGGTATTTCCATTGAGTCATTATACATATTTTTACAGGAAGGTTAAGGTATACGTTAGGTAAGATCATCTACTCTTCCTAAATGGTTACAACCCTATAAGTAAAGTATCCTAATAAGATACAAACCAATATGTTATAGTATGATACATCCTATAACAAATATGTTAACGTATGATACATACTAAACATGATGCAAAGTCAAGGCACGATTTCAATGGATGAAATTAAGGTTTCAAATAGGCAGGTTTTGAGAGCACAAGAAAAGAAGATCAAAGATGCATTTAAGATACTAATTCAAGTTTGGGAAGAATTTGGATATATTTGGGAATAATATTGTATGGCTAATAGTGAAACCAACTAAAATCCAACCAATTTAGGTTTGTTTCCTTTCCGAGTTTTAGGTTAAAGATTGCAGTAGATATTTTATGTCTATTTCCTTTCTAGTTTGTAACCTATAAAAAGACATGTTTACTGTGACGTCCCACATCGCCTGGAGAGATGATGGTAATGGTCCATATATGGAGGATCTAAGACTCAACACTAACGAGGCCATTTCTTGAGGGCGTAGGCCCAACAGTGAAGCAAAACTGAGGTAGGCTGGTAGGAAGTCGGGTGTGCGCCATTGTAGCATTGACTGGACAATATCGGGTGAAGAGTTGGGTCGCTAGAAATGGTATCCGAGCCTGATCTGTAGCTGGAAATGTGCCAGCGAGGACGCTGGGCCCCAAGGGGGGTGGATTGTGACGTCCCACATTGCCTGGAGAGAGGATAGTAATGGTCCATATATGGAGGACCAAAGACTCAACACTTAACGAGACCTTTTCTTGAGGGTGTAGGCCCAACAACATTTTGACTGCTTCATACCTAATCAATCACATTCCATCTCGAGTCCTAGGTTTTCAAGCACCACTTCAAATTTTGAATGGAATTTTTCCCCATACAAAGTCAACTCAATCCATACCCATAAAAATTTTTGGATGTCAAGCCATCTTCGTGGTGAGCTAGACGCTAAAGCTATCAAATGTGTTTTTTTGGGATTTTCTCCTACTAAAGGGCTACAAATGTTTTGACTCCGACACTAAGAAATTCTATGACTCACTTGATGTTACTTTCGGTAAAATAAACTTTTTCAAACTTCTCGCTCTGTGGGCAAAGTTTGTCGGCATCGCTGATCATTCCCTACCTTTAAGTTGTCCAAACTTGCCACACACACTTGTTCAAAACCAAAATTCCAGCCTACTCCACAATTACAGCCCATCTTCCACTCCAAATAAAACTGTGGTGCTGACAGAAAATAGAAAAGCAGAGGGGACCAAGTGCCTTGAACTATGAGTTTATTATAGGCCTGAGAATCTGAACAGGACAGTGAGATTGGTTGCAAAGGGATACACTCAAATATATGGAATTGATTACCAAAAAATATTTGCTCCAGTAGCGAAGATGAACACTGTTAGAGTCTTAATATCCTCAAGTAAAGAAATCGTACATAAAGCCCATTCACCACTGGATGTGAAAATGCATTTAATGAGGAACTAGAAGAACCTGCATACGACATCGCCACCGTGTTTTTGAAGATATGCATGAGAAGGAATTGTGGCTGCAAACTAAAGCGATCCTCAGATGGATCAAGAGTCACCTCACGCCTGGTTTGGTAGATTTTCAAAATCTATCTAGGATTTTGGGTTTGTGAAAGACATGATATTCATATTAAACCCCAATTCTACAAGTTTGAGCTTTTAGGAGAGTTGGTTGTTTAACAGGGTTCAATTAGAGTCAAGTGGACCATACTATGTTCTTCAAGCTCTCAACAAGAGGGAAGCTTACAGGTCTAATAGTTTATATGGATAACATTCTTGGAGAGACTTAGTGAAAATGTCTGCTAGTTGGTCACTCGAGATGACAAAACTAGTAGTCATGCATCCTGAGGCAGTCTTCTCTCGAATGATGTGACAGTCCACTTCAATGTGTTTGGACCTCTCATGAAAGCCTAGGCTGGAAGCAATGTGTAGGGCTGTTTGGTTATCAATTATCACACACAAGCGTCATTTGTTCATCCTTCTCAAATCTTAGCCCCTGAAGAAGTTGTTTCAGCCATATGAGCGCACAAGTTTCCAAAGCCATAGCTTGATACTCAGCTTCAACACTAGAATTGGCCACTAGATCCTGTTTCTTACTCTTCTAGGATATTAAGTTGCCTCCAATAAATACATAATATCCTTGGCAGAAGGCCACCATGAGCGAGCCTCGCCTCGGGGCCTACATCACAATATCCAACACCGGGTGTGACTCCAAGCTTTACATAAAGACCACTCGACCCTGTTCCTTTGATATACCGCAGATACTGGACACAACATTCTAGTGATTCATCATATGGTGACCGCAGAACCACCAACTATGCTCACTGTGAAAGGAAATGTCCGGTCGGGTGATGGTGAGGTAGTTCAGCCTCCCCACTAGTCATCGATATCTACCCGATCTCGCAGGCCCCGGGTCTGTGCACAAGCTCGACATTCTGATCCATAGGAGTGTCTGCACGTTTGCGCTCCAGCATACCAACCTCCTCCAATATATCAAAGACATACTTCCTTTGAGACATAACCACACCGGAATTAGATTAAGCTATCTCAATCCCCATAAAGTACTTGAGTTTCCCTAAGTCTTTTGTTTGAAAGTGGCTGAAGTGATGCTGTTTAAGTTTCCGAATACCATTCTGATCACTGCCTGTTATAACAATGTCGTTCACATAAACAATCAGATAGATGCACTGTTATGAGGATGTTGCTAGATTATTGTAATATGATTATGCTTAGTCCATAATTAATCTAAAATATGTATGATGAAAAAAGACAAAGTGTTTTGATGTACTCCGAATCATATCAAACTCTTGTACCACGGAGCTGAAGTGAGCAAACCAGGTTCGAGGGGACTACTTTAGGCCATATAAGGAACTATATTCGCATTCCAAATTAGACTCCTCCCGAGCAATAACTCCAGGTGGTTGCTCCATATATACCTCCTCGACGAGGTCGCCATGGAGAAAGGCATGCTTGATGTCCAACTGATACAGTGGCCAAGATCTCATAGCAGCCATAGATAAGAGAAGACGAACGAAAACCATCTTAGCAATAGGAGAAAAAATGTCATAGTAATTGGAGCCATATATCTGAGTATACCCCTTGACAACTAAACGAGCTTTAAGACGGTCCACTCGGCCATATGGACCGATATTAACAGTTTAAAACCAATGGCAACCAACAGAAGACTTGCCAGTAGGTAAGGTGACTAGATCCCCCATGTGCTAGTAGAATGTAGAGCAGCCATTTCTTCAACTATTGTCTATTTCTAGCTCGAATGAGAGAGGGCCTCATGGATAGTGTTAGGAAGAGAAATAAAAGATAAGGTGGAAATAAAAGTAGAATATGGTGAAGATAGGTGGTAATAAGTTAGGAAATTATAAATAAGATAAGGGTTACGAGAGGAACAAGTACCTTTTCGAATGGGATGAGGAAGATTAGAGGGAGATCTAAGACCTACGCCGTGGTCGCTTACGTAGAAGAGATCACACGGTGTGGGCCCGTGAGTGCCCGTCGACCCGGAAATGTTTTCACTGCATGGTGATCGCACCGAGGCGATTCCAATGGCTACGGGTCACAATGGAAACAAGGTAGCCTGACAAAGTCACCGAAAGTTCTAAGAGTTGAGGTGATTTGATGGTAGCAAGAGGGTTATGGAGATGAAGGTAAGTGGTCGAGTGCTAAGATGACCATTAGATGGGTTGACGTAATTAAAACCGTGGAAAAACCCTAATCTGAGCTTTCCATGGCTGTGATACCATGTAAAATGAGAGAAGAAAAGAATACTTTTCTTTATTGAATGGATGATGGAAACAGTATAGGTCATACCTATTTATATACATCAGGAAGACACAAAAAGGAAACAAATTGTTAAATGACCAACTCTCCTAAAAGCTCAAAAGCTTATAGGATTTGGGTTTAATATGAATATCATGCCTTTAACACCCCTCCCTCACGTGCAGCCCCATACCTACATGTGGAGAGTCAAACAAACCAAATAAAGTCTTCCATGGACTTTCAAATCAACAAATGGGCGATAAATTGCAGAGAGGTGGCTCGAACCCAGGACCTCCGACCAAACCAGGCTCTGATATTATGTTAAACGAGCAACTCTCCTAAAAGTTCAAGCTTATAGATTTGGGTTTAACAAGAATATCATGCCTTTAACACAAATAAAGTACTCAAAGGAAGGAAAATAATCTACAAGAAAGGAAGGAAATAAATTAGGAGAATAACCAAAGAATATCCTCTGATTCTCAACATTTTTCAAATCACTATCAATGCTTCATGATTTTATTTATATGTTAGTATACATATAAATAAATGATGCCAGTAATAAACTCTCTTCTACTCTACCTCTTCTTGTAACTTCTTCCTATTATAGCATGAATTATATATTTCTCTTCCGGTTCTAATTTTATGATTCAAAAAGACTTTGGAAAGCTAGTACACATCTCTGAGGTGGTTTAGATATCCATCCGAAGCGAAACCAGTCACTCGCATGTAGCACATGTTGACAATTTGGCACCCGCGTTAAAGGGCTTCAGCTCCGATGTTCTTCAAATCACTATCAATGTTTTCATGATTTTATTTATACAGTACACATAAATAAATGATGCTAGTAATAAACTATAAACTCTCTTCTACTCATCTTCCTTGTAACTTCTCCTATTATGCTGATGAATTTTTAGAGTTTTCGACATATCTAAGTTATTTTTAAAAAAACTAAAATAAGTC